>OZ025293.1:150403856-151003856 GCA_964019185.1 Maratus speculifer
ATGGCACCGCCTTTTCACCTCCGGGTCCCAAATGGCACCGGTTTGTCACCTTTATTTTTAACAGTGTACGTCCTATTTTGCTTTCTGATTTTGCTGAGAGTTTTGCAATGTGTTTCTTCCTGTATAAAGTTGTTTTAACTTGTATGTCGTGACAGAATTTGTCTTCTTTCTTGAAAAGAAAATCGTTGGAAGATAACCCTCAATTTAAAATGAATAATTTCAGAGTTTTTTCAATGTTTCAAAAGTTTTTCAATGTTTATATTTACTTCAATTTATTGCCACTTAGGTGATAATGTAACAATTAATATTCAAATGAGAAGAACAAGCTGCAAGTTGAAAGTTGACATGTGTAAATTTGTGGAATTGGAAAGCAATGGTGATGAACTCTTTCCTACAAACGAAGCAATCAAAATATTTGTTCAACCTTTGGTGAATTTGCGGAGAAAATTGATAAGTTTTATTTTTTTCTGAAAACGAAACAGTTATCTGTAACAACAATTTAATGTCTTTCATGTGAATTATGCCGCATGCGTTTTACAAAAACTTTCCAAATCAAATCAACCTAGATTTCGTTTGAAGTCAGTATTTTTAGTAAAGAGCAAAGACCAATTTGAAAAACTTGTTCTACGATTGTGAAACGTTTGATTGCGATTCTTTTAAAAAAGTTTATACCTTTTTCTGCTTCGAAAAGTTTGAAAGAATTTCCGTCAACCAATTTTTCTGACGATGAAACAATGGACTATTTCATGACATGCTTCGATTTAGGGGTAATTTAGGGAAATAATAAAGACTATTGACCCACATAATTTACAAATTATCAAACATTTACAAATATGTTTAGGAGGGTTTAGGGTGGCTAATTAAGTTACTTGAAGAAAAAAATCTTTTCTTTGTATATCGTGTGAAAGCTTTTGTTACGCTGAACGCAAAAACAATAAAAAAAAATTAGGTACAATATTTTTAGAGATATCATCGAATATTTAGTGCAAAAATAAGTTCCCCAGTCTCTATTGAAATCTCTACTGAATCTACTGAAACCAAAATTATGAAAAAATTGGACATTGTAGACATTAATTTAAACCTTGCATGTAAACTATAGCAATTATCCTAGGTCACATAGTTTTTCAGAAAAGAGCATTTTTCCGTTACACACAAATTTCGATTTATGGGCATTTAACAAATTCGTTGAGGAGCGTTGGAGGTATCTATCATGACAAACTTATAAAAGAATTTTTGATAATTATTTTTGAAAATAATCGTCGAAAATCATGCGAGACATTAACCCTTAAAGATACGGACGGTTTGGACATAAATAATGACGAGGGCGGTGTACTTTGTGTACTTTCGACTTTTAAAGCCCAGATAATAACTATTAATTATACCTTTGAGTAATGCTATGCTCAATAGCAGTACAAACGCAATAAATGTCAAATTGTTAAAAACAGACTATTTTAACTAGAATTAATCCATTAATGTCCAAATTATTTCCATCGTTAAAATTTAAATTTCAGATCTCCCATGACTTTTAGAAGAAGATATTTTTATCTTATTTTATCAAGGAAATTGTCTTGTGAAAGAAATTGTATAGTTACCTTCACATTTACTGCTGTGAAAGGCGCTTTCTTGCCATTAAGTCTAGAGATCTAAAAATATGCCAATGGATTGTAATGGGTTAGTAAGATAAATAATATGGGATTCACGACCAGGTTGCATTAAGTGGTTTTAACAATACACTTCTCGTATTTTTAAGAATTGATCCCTTGGGGATGAGCAGATTTTTTACAGACTTTTTAATCTATTATCACTGGTTTTTCAAAACAGAAATTTTTGCGTAATGGAATCGAGAAAATCCTCGGATTAAATAAAGGTGCACTGTAAAAAATATCCGTTAATGTACACAAACTTTTCCGTAAAAATTACGGAATAGTTTCATTTTTCCGAAAAAAAAAAACCAGAAGAATTTCCGCATTTGACATTTTGGAGTCACTAATCCCGTTACATAACGGAAGTGTTCCGTCGATTTTGTCATCTACCAGGAAAATAAAAACCTTATACTGAGTTGATGTTTTTTAAACGATTTGCTAGACTATTTCTCTATTTCATTCTGTTTTAATAATAAAAAGCTAACGTATTTTTAAAATATTAAGAAAATAATAATAATTAAAAAAATAAAAAATAATAATTAATTCTTTTTAAGTTTGAAATAGCTGAAGGGAAAGTTGATTGTGATTTTAAAATAATGTTTAATTTATTTTTATCATATATACAGGGTGTCCGAAAAGTCTGGAAACGGTCGAATAACTCGAAAAATACATATGAGATTGAAAAACGTAAATATATGTATTAAATATTTTTAAATAAGCTACTCAGTGATACCAAATTTGACCTTCGTAACCGACCCCCTGGGGGTCAGAGGGGGTCCAACTTTGAAATCTTAAATTATAACCCCCATTTTTTATTGCAGATTCGGATTCTACGGACAAAAATACGTAACTTTTGTATTTGATGTTTATTTCGAATCCTCGTTTATCACGGTGTAATTGAGCATATTAAATCGATATATATTTCGGCTTTTCCAACGGGATTTTCCCTAATCGAAACTAATTGGGGAGAATTTATGACATCAAATTCCTCGTCTTTTGCAATAATAGCGTTTCCTGAAAATTACCCGTGCCGATTATTTCGGTAGTGCTACACAGTTAAAAATTTGATCCATTTGCTGTAGCGTCACTCCACAGCTTTTATAGAATATCTATTTCATGACCAATGAGACTGTTCCATAACACAGTAAAGTACACTGTAAAAAAATTAACCCTTTTGCTGCATCGTCACTCCACCGCTTTTATAGAAAACGATTACTTTACTGTGTTATGGAGCATTCTCATTGGTCACAAAAGAGATATTCTATAATAGCTGTGGAGTGACACTGCAGCAAATGGGTCAAATTTTTAACAGTGTAGCACTATTGAAATAATCGCCACGGTTGATTTTCAGGAAACGCTATTCCTATAAAAGACGAGGAATTTGACGTCAAAAATTCTGCCCAATCAGTTTCGAATAGGGAAAATCCCGTTGGAAAAGCGGAAATATGTATCGATTTAATATGGTCGATTACACCGTGATAAACGAAGATTTAAAATAAACATCAAGTACAAAAGTTACGTATTTTTGTCCGTAGAATCCGAATTTGCAATAAAAGATGGGGGTTATAATTTAAGATTTCAAAGTTGGACCCCCTCTGACCCCCAGGGGGTCGGTTTCGAAGGTCAAATTTGGTATCCCAGAGTAGCTTATTTAAAAATATTTAACACGTATATTTACGTTTTTCAATCTCATATGTATTTCTCGAGTTATTCGGCCGTTTCCAGACTTTTCGGACACCCTGTATATGTATATATATTACAGTGCGTTGGATGTTTTGAAAAAAGTGGAAAAAAAATTCTTCTTTTAATTTTAATATATATATTTTTTAATTTATTCAAATTAAGAAGTTCGCACATAAAATTAAAAATATATCGAAATATATTACCGAAATTCTTATAATTTTGGCGATTACATAAGTTATAAAAAATCAAGAACTGAAATTTATTTTATAACCCATTGTAATTATCTTTATTGAGTTTACCTTAGATCGTCATAAAATAATTTGTTTAAATGCACGTTTTTTTTTCTTTCTTTTAGTATGTTAGTATTTTTTAAAATAAGTAAATAAATATCAATAATATTACAACAGAAATTTAAAACTTTTTCCAAAAAAGAAGGAAACAAAACTCTTAATAAATTCTTTGATGCATGTAATATTTTAAAGACTAATTTTTATACATATAAAGCTGAAATTAACCACTTAACCGGCTACAGGTATGGGAAAACAGTGCTTTTACCCCCGACTTATCTCGGGGCAGACGGTTAAGTGGTTAATAAGCTAAATATTCGAAATTATGGAAAGAAAATCGAAACTGTGGAAAGAAATTATGGAAATTAAGGAACGTAATTTTGGGGATTACATAAGTTATAAAAAATCAATAACTGATTTTTTTTTAATAACCCATTGTAATTATCTTTATTGAGTTTACCTTCGATCGTCATAAAATAATTTGTTAAAATTCGTTTTTTTCTTTCTTTTAGCATGTTAGTATTTTTTTAAATAAATAAATAAATATCTATAATATTACAATAGAATTTTAAAACTTTCCCAAAAAAGAAGGAAACAAAACTCTTAATAAATTCTTTCATGCATGTAATATTTTAAAGACTAATTTTTATATATATAAAGCCAAAATTAATAAGCTATATATTCGAAATTATGCAAAGAAAATCTGTAAAACATTTAGAATTATCCATTCAACAGAAAAATATTATCTCTACAAAAAAAACCTGCGTTCAAAATCTTATCTTTACTTTATGAAATGCATCCGAAACAGCTAAAGATATTTGAAAGAGTCGCTTGAATAATCCTGGTGTAATGGTATTACACTGCAAGCTACGACACAAGAGGCCCCGGGTTCGAACCCCATGGAAGGTATGTAACATTTCTTCACTGTTGTTTAAATTAATTGTATATAATGTGTCACTGATATTAACGTGTCTTTGAAAAGTAAAGAATAAAAATCACAAAGATGTTAGTTATAGTCCTTGAAAAATTCTTTTAACTTTTCAAACAAAAATTTTTACATAAGAAAAAAAAAGCAACAAAAAAAAAAAAAAAAAAAACCCGGAAATATTTTGTGAAAAAACGGAACTATTTCTGAATTTACGGAATTTTTTTTCCGTTAAAAAAATGGAAGTAGTACTGGCGTCTAGATTACCAGTACTATTTCCGTTTTTTAACGGAAATTTTTTTACAGTGTACATTTACAATAAAAATTTACTAGTGAGATTAATCAAGGATTCTGAACACTTTGTGCGGCACGTATACTGATGTCTCGTCCCCAAGGGATTAATTAAAAGTAGAATGGTCGTGAGCGGACTGCTACCGAATAAATATATTTCGGTTCAAACTAGAATGGTCGTGAGCGGACTGCTACCGAATAAATATATTTCGGTTCAAACCAGAAATTTTATTATAAAATATGTATAAAAGTTACATAAGGATACACATTAATAATAAACAAATTAAACCATTTTAAATCAGAATTCTGGCGTGAAATAACTATATAAAACTTGACAAAAATTTCCGACTTTTCTGGCGCACGAACCATGAACATAATTACAAAATTTGCGACATACAGTCAAAGAACGCTTAGTGCAAGTCAAGTTTAAACTTGAAACAAAGATTTTCTTTTGCTACATTGTAAAAAAAATATATATATTATTATTATTGCGTTGAATTTCGTTTTACAAAACGCTAAATAAAGTTTAAATGTGCACTATTTTATTGCCATACCGAATTTAGTGCATAAAAAATAAAAATAATAAAACAGATTAAAAAAGAATAAAAAGAGTTCTACAGAATGACAATATCTGATATTATTTAGGCTTCAATATCTTTTTTAAATTTTATTATATACCCATTTATACTTTTATAGTATATATAGCTATACCCAACCCTACGTTGCATTTTTTTAAAACTTAAGATTTAGCAAAAATTTAATAATATAATGCAGTTAATAATTTATATGAGTAATTGTGCGGAACCCTCTGAGCGCAAGTAATACTCGCACTTGTCCGTTTATTTGTTTATGTTGGAAAGAAATTCCAGAAACTTTATTTTTATTATAATTTTACTTAAAAAAATAAACTATTTTTAAGTCCTTCTGTTAACATTTGTAAGCAAAACGTGTCAAATTTAACAGACTTTCCGTTAGTTTATAACTAAATAATGAACTATAAAGCAATAACATCATTATTTATCCTAATATGTTAAATAATACCCATCCTTGCAAAGTAGTATTTTCTTTTCTCCACCAAATTAATTGCTTGTTTGAATTTGCAGGTACATAGTTCATATTTATTGCGATAGATGGCACTAATACACTGTAGTTTGCATTGCACAAACTTTTCAGTAGTGAATTTCAAAAGAGAAACCACCGAAGTTTATAGTCATTAGTGTCATGTTGGATGTAGGGGGAGGTGCAAAGTGGCAGGGAAAGGACATTGCTTTCTTGAGTCTTAAAGTTTTATTAAATTTCTTTTATGTGATGATTTAAAGAATATATATAACAGAGTTTTTTTTAAACTTAAAATAGTAATTAAGGGTCGACCGAAAAATGTTTTTAAGACCGAAATTGAATTGCAGTAATCTTCCCATTTTCGACCAAAAATTGAAGTGTCCTAATTTTTTTTGCAATAATACATACGAATTACACAGAGTTATTAAATAATTATGTAAGTGTCTATTAAATATACACAATTATTAATTAATTATACGCCCAATTAGTTTTCATTGCCTCAGTCATATGAATTCAATGTCTAAAATCTAATTAAAATTAAATTTTTATGAAAAATCAAATTTTAATTCTAATATATAATTCTAATTAGATAGAATATCTAATTAAAAATATCTTAGGTATAGATACCTCAATTTATTTCTTATAATGATTTTTGAAAATTATCATCTGTTAGACTAGAACTTCCTCAAAGAATATGCGAAAAACTTTGGTGAACTTTCAAACTAAAAATTTTCTTTACTGTCAAATCTGCAATTTATAACGAATGCGTGAAAAGCGTCTTCAAATTTGAGACATATGCATTACTTGCTTTATAATTTTCACTCACGTCTTGAGTCAGTCATGACTGATAATTATAAACAGTGACGTCCATAGCAATAAATAAATCTCGTATCATTCGAGACGATACAACTCAAATCAATGAGTGATGTCGAAAATTTTCATAAGAAGAAACGAGAATTTTGGAATAGATGTAGTTTTGGACCGGCCAAATTTTCAACAGCAATTTCGCCGAAAATTCGTTTTCGGTGAAACTCTGACTTGGGGGCCGAAAATGGTCGATCTCTAATAATAATATTTTTCTTTCATTATAATTACACCAAGAAGCATAAATAAACAAATAAATAAAAATAAAATAAAAAAATCATTATTCTTCAGACGGTTTTTTCTCACTGATCTCTCGTGGGATTTTTTTTTTGTTCTGTTTTTCTTTTTTTATCACCCTGCATTCTAAATTGTCTGAAACATGGGGTTCAGAGGAGGAACCTCTCTGATAAATACATAAACATATATACTGCCATTATTTTATTTTGAGAAAAGTGAGTGGAAGCCTACTTTTGAATTTCTACTATTTTTGATGACGTCGGTCGTTCCATGGCTAGTCGTAGCATGGAGAAATCAAAGAAAAAATATCGGCAACACTTTTCATTTACCCCAGAAATCTAAACAAATTAGGTATCGATCGGATGTCTACGGCTACCTAGAAGTGCGATTCGAGAGTAACTGTCGCTAAGTAGTAACAACACTTTGTTTTGCCTTCTTTCAACACTTTTCCAGGAAGTCTATTCTTAGAAGGAAGGTCTCCATACTGGGCATACTTAGAATTTTTTGAAAAAAAAAATACTAATTAATCTACATATGTACGTAACAAAGGATCAGTAAAATTTAGCGGCGGAATTACTATAGAAAGTATGTAAAAAAAAGAAACACTTTTGGCCACCCTTTTGCCTTTCGTTCTGGCATCCGAGGCATATGCCCCCTCGGCAATCTCTAGGGAAATAGGTTGGCGTTTGGCAATGACCGATCAGGTATAGTTTCACACTGAAGAGGTTTTTTGAGTAGAGACTAGCCTGTTTAAATCGGAAAAAGCATAGAGATGCATTTGGTACAGGTTTCATTTTGAATTTTTCCGGCTGTGACACATTTTTATGCAAATTCTATATATATACGACATATACATTTTTACATGTAAAGACTAACAAAATCTTCACATTCGCCCTTTTCGTCTTTCGTTTCAGCGAACGAGACAATTGACCTTTCTGCAACCCCTAAGAAAATCGGATGGCTTTTGATAATTATCGGTGAGGCACAATATCACACAGAAGAGGATTTTTGAGTAAAGATTGACCTATATAACTGAAAGAAGGTATAGTGATGCATTTGGATTAGTTTTATTTTCGAATTTTTCGGCTGTTAGACCATTTGATGCAAATTTGATGCATATACATATACATTTTTGCATGCAAAGAAAAAAAAATCCTTCATTTGGTGCCTCCTACACTTTCTGTTCTGGCACCCGGGGTGCAGAAGATTGGGGAGTCACATGTCCCCCCCCCCCCGACCTTAAGTTTATGATTATTAAAATAGATTGTATAGTTTTTTTTTTTTTTTTTTTTTTTTTTTTTTTTAACTGAGGAAAAAATATCTCTGTTTTTTCGGTTTTAGTTAAAAAATAGTCGACGATTATTCTCATAATAATAATTTTTACGTTATAACATAAATCAAAGATGAATTATTTTCTTCCTTTCTAATCCTTGTATGTTAATATTGAAATATTAATTTTCATGGAAAAGAAAGCAAAATAGTTTACTTTCTTATAGAATATTTTACGAGTTTTCATAACATCCTAACTCCAGCACACCAAATTCACCAGAAAATCAAACTACATAAAAAAAAAAAAAAAAAAAAAAAAAAAAAATTGAAAGCGATTAGCCTCTCACGTTAGAAATAAATAAAACTAAATGCCTTCATTTGTTGACACCAGTTAATTTCGAATTGCTGAATATTTGAATTTCTAAAAACAATATAGCATTCTTAATTATAGTAAAACACTTGAAATGGATTCAAAATTACAAACATTATATAGCTAATTTCGCACAATATTTCTAAAGAAAGTCTTTCAAATTAATATTCCACTCCACTGGTTTCAATTTTGATCAATGATCTGCCATTTCATGAATATTTTTTTTATAATCTTTTTCAAACAAAATGGGCAAACATTTCTTCTTTCTGATCATAAATATGAATTTGTTCATTTATTTCCCGATACACGTTCACAGGTTACATTTGTTTGTATACACTTCTGAGAAACTCATAATTGACTGCAAATTGCGGTAATTGATGGCTTATGAAAGAAAAGACATTATGGTTAGAAGGAGAAACTGATTTTGATTTATGATAAGGTTATAAATTTATGATTAACCTGAAATATATTTTCTATACGATTCATTGAAATAGCAAAAAGGATACTTAAAATTATTTATGTATAAGTTGATATCCCGAAAATAAAGGAAAGATTCTAGAAATATTGTTATATAATTTACACAAATAAACTTTTTATTGCCTGTGCAACATCAGTAATTAATTTCGAAACGCGTATTATTTTCAATAATATGGTAATGTTGTCTTTTATTATGAGGTAAAAACAAAAACCCTAGAAAATCGTTCCTTAAAAACCTTTCAAGCGGAAATAGTAAAGAATTTTAATACAATGATAAGGCGGAAGTAAAAGAAGTTTTTAAAGAAGAATGTTTCAAATTACCTTTGAATTAGGCTTTGTTCTCCGTCTGCGATTCATCATTATGTTGTTCGGTTGATCATTCAAGACAATTTAATGATTTTCCATTTCATTTACGCACATTCTTTTAAACTATTTTAAATGACAAAATTTGTAGTATTATTTTTATACAAGACACAAATACACATAAAAAATATATATACCAGTAAAATAAGTTAACGATGAATTATGTTTACAACTTATCTCTGTAAGAAATCCTCCACACAGACATGAAAATAACAATTAGATGACTTATCGGTAATAAGAAGTATGATGAAATAAAAGAAAAGAAAAGAACATAGTGTGTGAATTCAAAATTCGAATGGCTTTAATAACTATGCAATGCTTGTAAGAATGTTTGCAAAATAGGAGAAAAAGAGAAAAAATATGCCTTTGTGAAGAACATGTTCTTCTCCCACAGTACAAGTTGATCAGCACAGTCTATTTACAGTGTATCCCACCGAAATAAAGCCACCGTGATTTTGTACCGTAATAGGACACAAAACAAATTCATGAGAACGAGACAAATATATTAAGAAAGTAGATACAGAAATGCATATTTTCAAGGAGTAACTCACTTCCTGTACCATGTGCTTAGGAAAAAAGATGAATGTATAAAAAAGAGGGGGGAAAAGTGTCCCGTCGAAATAAAGCCACTATTGTTAATAGCCAATATATCCAAGATGCCTCACTGTAAAAAATATCCGTTAATATACACAGACGTTTCCGTAAAATTTTACGGAATAGTTTCATTTTCCCGAAAAAACAGTACAATTTCCGTATTTAATATTTTTAAATCACAAATCCGTATAAATCCAGGAAGTGTTCCATCAATTTTCCGAAAACAGTAGAGTGTAGTGGTGCTATCTATGTCAGGAATAGAAAAACATTATAGCGAGACGATGTTTTTTAAACAATTTGCTAGAACATTTCTCTTTTTCATTCTGTTTTAATAATAAAAAGCTAACGTATTTTTATAATATTAAGAAAATAACAAAAAAATAATAAAATTTTATTAATTTTTTTAAGTTTGAAATAGCTGAAATTGAAAATTGATTATGATTTTAAAATAATGTTTATTTTATTTATATCATATATATATTTTTAAGTGCGTAGGATATTTTAAAGCGGAAAAAAATTCTACTTTTAATTTTAATCTATACATTTTTTAATTTATTCAAATTAAGAAATTCACACATAAAATTAAAAATATATCGAAATATATTACCGAAATTATTAATATTTTGGCGATAAGTAACAGGGTTCCGTACTGATACTGTAATTTCCATTTGCGTTCTTTTTGCAATTTTATTAGAGATGCTTTTGATCACTATTTCGTCTTAACACTTCTGGTAAGAATGCAAAATCGTTTACGTGACTTTTAAATCTGCCTGTACAGAGTGTATCTAAACTACTGGGCAAAACTTTAAGGGGTGATAGTACACATAAAGACAAATAATATTAAATAGGAAACTAAGGGTCCCAAACGTCTTCCGAAGGAGATAGGCGCCATCAAAGTTTAGGGACCAAAATTTGAAATGATTATAAAAAACGGAAAAATTGGTCGATTCGCTTGCGGTTTTCACGAAAACTATTCTTTATTGTCAGTATTATCTTGAAAATAAATTATAAAGATAATTTTCAAAAAATACCGATAGAGGGTGCTTTTGACTTTGGAGTAACAAACAACTATTTTTTTACCGTTATTTGTTGCATCTCATTATTTTTTTATAGAAGTTTAGACATAAACTTAAATTTTGAGCTCAAAACCTGTGGTTAAGTAGCGCAAACTGAACTGTGTTCAATGGGAGTGGGTAGGTTCAAATTTCAAATGATTATAGAAAACAGAATAATTGGTCAATTGATTTGTGGTTTTCACTAAAACTATTCTTTATGTCAGTATTGTCTTGAAAATAAATTATAAACATAAATTTCGAAAATGCCGATAGAGGGCTCTTTGGACTTTGGAGTAACGTACAACTATTTTTTACCGTTATTTTTTGCATCTCTTTAAATTTTTTTGAAGCTTAGACATAAACTTAAATTTTGTGCTGAAAATCTGAATCGTTGAGAGTGGTTAAGTAGCGCTAACTAAATTGTGTTCAATGGGCGTGGGAAGGTTCAAATTTCAAACGATTATACAAAACGGAAAAATTGGTCGATTCGTTTGCGGTTTTTTCTAAAACCATTCTTTATGTCAGTATTTCCTTGAAAATAAATATTAAAGATAAATTTCAAAAATTCCGTTAGAGGGCTCCTTAAACTTTACAGTAACCAACAACAATTTTTAACTGTTATTTTTTTTTGTATCTAAATAAATGCTTTCAAAAGCTTAGACTTAAATTTTGAGCTCAAATTCTGAATCGTTGGTAGGAGTTAAGAAGCGCAAACTGAACTGTGTTCAGGAGTTGAAATGTTACCCTGCCCACCCTACGAACAAAATTCAATTTTTCGCTATTTAATTACTCACAACGATTCAGATTTTGAGCTCAAAATTTAAGTCTAAGCTTTTAAAACATTTATTTAGATTTAAAAAAATAACGGTTAAAAATAGTTGTTGGTTACTCTAAAGTTTAAGGTGCTCTCTAACGGAATTTTTTGTAATTTATCTTTAAAATTTATTTTCAAGGAATTACTGATATAAAGAATGGTTTTAGAGAAAACCGCAAACGAATCGACCAATTTTTCCGTTTTTTATAATCATTTGAAATTTGAACCTCCCCACCCCCTTTGAAAACAGTTCAGTTTGCGGTACTTAACCACTCTCAACGATTCAGATTTTCAGCTCAAAATTTATGTCTAAGCTTCTAAAAAAATTTAATGAGATGCAAAAAATAACGGTAAAAAATAGTTGTACGTTACTCCAAAGTCTAAAGCGCCCTCTATCGACATTTTTGGTAATTTATCTGTATAATTTATTTTCAAGACAATACTGACATAAAGAATAATTTTAGTGAAAGCCGCAAATCAATTGACCAATTTTTCTGTTCTTTATAATCATTTGAAATTTGAACCTACCCACTCCCATTGAACACAGTTCAGTTTGCGCTGCTTAATCACAGATTTTGAGCTCAAAATTTAAGTTTATGTCTAAACTTCTAAAAAAGTTTAATGAGATGCAAAAAATAACGGTAAAAAATAGTTGTTCGATACTCCAAAGTCAAAAGCGCCTTTTATCGGCATTTTTTGAAATTTATCTTTATAATTTATTTTTAAGATAATACTGACATAAAGAATAGTTTTCGTGAAAACCGCAAACGAATCGACCAATTTTTCCGTTTTTTATAATCATTTCAAATTTTGGACCCTAAACTTTGATGGCACCTACCTCCTTCTGAAGACGTTTGGGACCTTTAGTTTCCCATTTAATTTTATTTGTCTTGATGTGTACTATCACCCCTTAAAATTTTGCCCAGTAGTTTAGATATACCCTGTATAAGTCTTAGTTTAAATATCACAGATAAAAATGCAGTTTTTTAGAGAGTACTAGTACCTGTACTTTTTGGAATGCATAAATGGCCGCCAGATCCAGTTTCATGTCATTGGGGGGACCGGGGTCTTTTCTTTAGCCGCCTTACCCATATCTTAGGGTAAGATGCCGAACATAATGTTCAATGCATTCTATAACATCTGTAAAATGAAGTATGTTTTAAGTTATATATAAGGGGAAATACTTTCACAAGAAATAATTGAATAACAAAAAAAAAAAAAAAAATCTATAGGCTATCTAAAACAATAAAATCAAATACTACGGCATCTTCACGCAATCTACCCTATTTGCAATACGGAATGCTTGAGAATTTATTAATTTTCATACATGTAAGCACGGAGAAGTTTCAACAATCATGCAAAAAGCAAACAAAAAAGGTGTTCATTCAACTTTAAATCGTATATGTATATAGATTGCTTTTTTCAATATTAAAACGTTCTTATGTGCTGCAATAGCACAAAGCTCTGCAAAATAAAGTCTTCACAACTGCAATCTTGTAGGACTTTGGAGTTTGAGATTTAAAACTAAGTAAGATATTGTCCAGATAACGTTATTTTTCTGTAAACTGAAGTTTCACTAGTTTGTGAAGTGGAGCCAATGCATCTATGAATCAGAATATCCAAAAGCGGAATTTGCTTGTCAGATTCGTATTCAACTGTGAATTAAATAGATGAACATATTGAACTGGCATAGTTTAAAATAGAAGAAGCGTTATGACGTTCATTACCGACAAAGACATCAGTAGTAAGATAATGACAGTTCTGTGGGAGCAAGGAGGAGAAGGAGTGCGCAATCTGCAGTCGATGCACAGTGCTCAAAGGGTCAGATCACTGATTTCTGTCTGATTTTCTGAGTGAATCAGGGAATTTTGTTAGAAAGGTTTCCATAATTTTTAAAATACACATTACTACAGTTAAATTTTGAAAGACTGTTTGTGAATGTCTAAGTGTACGCGAAATTTCTAAAATAGTAAGTAGGAACAATCTACTAAAGAGACTCAAGCCTCACTTTACACAAACCAGTTTGTTAGGAATTGATAAATTAAGTTATCCCAGTTTATTCACAGAAAATCGTTTGCATATTTGCAATTGTGATATTTAATTTATTTATAAGACGCAACTCGTTGCTATGGAAGCGAAGCTGTTTTTTTTCGTCTGCTTTGCTTTTACATTTTTTTAATCTTTTGAGATGAGTTGAAAGTTTAGATAAAAAAGTTGGCATCAATTTTTGATGGAATGTAAAAGAATTTTTTTTAGAGAGAATGTTTATATTTTTTGTTTTGTCGTGCGTGTCTTGAGTTTTATTGAAGAATTATGTTAATTTTATGAAAAGGCACGCAGAAATGCATAAAGGATCATCTTTCCAGTTTTTAGTATGATGATCAAAAATTATCAAGGTAAAAGCATTTATATTTTGTACATATTATACATTTTGTACATAGTATGTAAATAATTTGAATTCAATATTTCTTTATTCTATAATTCTAAGTATGTAATAAAATTTTTAAAAAAGAAAATTCAAAAATATTTAGAAGATTTTTGAACCCAAATAAGTTTTGATTGTTTACAAAAACATCTGGCGCAACGAACAGGGACATTTGAATAATATTGTTGAGATATTGAATTGTTTTTATAGCGTATAGTGTTTTCATAAGCTGTGCATTACTACTTAATTTTTCTAAGATGAATAAGCTAAAGAAAAAGCGTACACCACTAAGTTCGTCATTTACCAGAACTTTAAATGTTTTGAATGAAGAAATTAACAGCGAGTCATTAGATAAGGACAAAATTTTAGACGGTTTTAGTAAATTAGAAAATTTGATTCATGAAATTAAAGCTATTGATGAAGCTATAATTGAACTCATGTTAGATGATGATAAATGCGATGAAGAGGCTATTGAAAATGAAGTAGTGGAAAATGAAAGTTATTCAGATCAATTTATTACCATTAAGCGTAAAGTTAGCGAAGCATTGGGTACAAATAAACGTAATCAAGATGATAGTGAAAAAAGCACAGATCACGGTTATTCCAAATCAAAGCATTATAAATTACCTAAACTAAATATTAAGCCATTCGATTCGCAGTTAATAAATTATCTTTCATTTTGGTCTCAGTTTCAGAAAATTCATGAAGACATAGATTTGGATAATAGTGACAAATTTCAGTATCTTATCCAATCGGTAGAACCTGGAACCAGTGCCAGGCGCTTGTTAGAGAGCTATCCAATGACCGCAGTTAATTACCCCAAAGCTGTCGAGGCATTTCAAGAGCGTTTTGGAAATAAAGATTTACTAATAGAAGTGTACGTTAGAGAATTCCTAAAATTGATTGTAGCTAATGTACAGGCGCACGGCAAAGATAAACTTCCCTTATCAGATTTATTCACGAAAGTCGAGGCATATTTAAGATCGTTAGAATCAATGGGTTTAAGTTTAGAAAGCAATTCGGCGTGGCTCTATCCCATGATAGAATCTAGCTTATCGGAAGATGTATTAAAAGCATGGCAGCGATATAATATTTCAATCACATCAAACACTCTTAGTAATAATAATGCATTGTCAACAAAAGCAAATATAGTAAGTTTGATGGAATTTCTGAAACAAGAAGTTGCAAACGAGGAAAGATTCAAATTAGCCAAATCGAGTTTTATAGAGCTGGGCTTTAAAGACAAACCTAAAGAAAAATTAAGAAAAGCAGAAAGTAAAATACCTACTGCAGCAGGGCTATTTAGCGCAAAAGAACGCCTTTGTTTATTTTGCAGTAAATCTCATGAAAGCAAGGACTGTGTTAGGGCTAGATCTCTTTCCTTTAATGAACGGAAGGCCAAAATTAAGAATAAAAATTGCTGTTTAAAATGTCTTCGTTTTGGTCACCACGCTAAAGTTTGCAAAGTTTTTATTCGTTGCCACGTTTGCTCTAAACCCCATACCGAGTTATTATGCCCTGAAATTTCAATGTGTAAAGAACCAGAAAATACAGTTAAGACCCCAGAAGTTATTCAAAGCACCATAGCAAGTAAGCAGTGTTCTGCTGAAGTAGCCCTTATGACTTTAGAAATAGTTATTAAAGGTCGAATAACAAAGAAAGTACGAGCGTTACTTGATTGTGGGTCGCAAAAGAGCTATATTTTAAAAGGTACAGCTGAAGAGTTAGGTTTACATCCCATTTCTTCTGAAGCTATTGTACACACTTTGTTTGGTGGTACGCAAACAGAAGCTAAATCTCACAATAAATTCCAAGTTGAGTTAAGTTCTTCTGATAGACAGAAACAAACGAAAGAAGTCTTAGAACTTTTGGATCAAGATATAATTTGTAACTATATTTCTCGGATACCAAAAGAATCAGTAATTAAAGAGCTTAAACAAAATAAACTATGGATCACAGATTTAGGAGCAGGAAGTCCAAAAATTGAAATTTTGATTGGAAGCGATTACTACGGACAACTTCTTACAGGTCGAGTAAAACAGTTAAAGAGCGGTCTTACAGCAATAGAGACAAAGTTTGGATGGACACTTTGTGGTCGTTTAGAAAGTACATCACAGTCTTGCCTAAATTATGGAAATATGTTTATCCCGAACCTAGCTTTAAAAGATATGAAGATTCCAGAATTATGGAAGTTAGAGACAATTGGTATAACAGATCCCTGTCAAACTTTGTCTAAAGCAGAAGAAGAAGAACTCGCTCATGATAATTTTATAAAAGAAGTTGATAGAAATATAGAAGGTCGCTATATTGTAGGTCTTCCTTGGATTAACGGCAAACGTGAGATTCCCTCAAATAGACACATAGCTGAACGAAGATTGATAAATTCAACAAAGAAATTAAAATCAATGAAAATGTTTGAAGAATATGCTAAAGTTTTCTATGAATGGGAAGAAGAAGGCGTTATAAGTAAAGTACCAGATGAAGCACTCAAGATTCCAGGACATTTTTTACCTCATCATCCCGTCATCAAACCAGATAGTCTTACTACAAGTGTTCGACCAGTTTTTGATGCATCGTGTAAGGTAGGGAGGTCTCCTTCTTTAAATGATTGCCTCTTTAAAGGACCAAACCTCATCGAACAATTTCCTGCAGTGTTAATAAGATTTCGTGAGAAAGCTATTGGGGTAGTAGCCGATATAAGAAGAGCATTTCTTCAAATTGAAGTCAAAGAATCAGATCGGCATTTCTTGCGATTTTTATGGTGGAAGAGTCCTGACGAATTTCAAGTTTATCAACACAATAGAGTAGTTTTTGGAGCAACTTGTAGCCCATTTTTGCTAGGTGCAGTTATAAGATATCATTTGAGTAATGTTGATGAAGAAAACAAACAGATAGCTGAGAAGCTTATGAAATCATACTATATAGATAACTGCGTTACTTCAGTCGACAATGTGCCTGAACTAGAAAATTTTATTTCAAAATCTACAGAAATCATGGCTGATGCGAAAATGGAATTAAGAATGTGGGAATTCGGACCAATTAAAAGTGAAGACAGCAGTTTCCTTAACGAAAAGAAGGTGCTCAGCAAAAATGTAACAACGATAGTTCCGGTTTTAGGGTTGAAGTGGGACACAATGGAAGATAGTTTGAAGATCGCTTATAAATTTAGTGATGAGATAGAAAATCTGTCGAAAAGAAAGATATTAGCTGTAACCCAAGGGATCTTCGATCCAATAGGATTTTTAGCCCCAGCATTGTTGCCAGCCAAACTGATAATTCAAGACGCCTGGTCGACGAAATTAGATTGGGATGCTCCACTTCCAGAAGAAATCCGGAATAATTTTCAAAAATGGTATAGCGAACTCAAGTATTTAAATGACGTGAAGATAAATAGACGTGTAGGCTATGGTTGTAAAGAAAAATGGTCTATTCATACATTTTGTGATGCAAGTACCAGAGCTTATGCAACAGCAGTTTTCTTACGTTGTGAAGATAAAGACGCAGTCTTTGTACAACTTTTAGGAGCTAAGTCTCGTCTTGCACCAAAGAAAAATGTAACCATACCACGTTTAGAGCTTCTTGCTTGTATTTTAGGAATAAGGTTGACTAAATTTGTTTTGAAAGCCTTTAATTGTATTTCCATACCAGTAAAATATTGGACCGACTCTTCGACTGTTCTCGCTTGGATTCGAAGAAATGATCAATGGGGAACGTTTGTAGGCAATAGAGTTAGAGAAATTTGTAAATTTTCCGAATCTCAACAATGGAACTTCGTACCTGGTCATCTCAACCCTGCTGATCTACCTTCTCGCGGATGTAGTCCTAAACAGCTGCTGAAGATGAGATGGTGGGAGGGACCAGAATGGTTGAAGTTATCAGAAGAAAATTGGCCACATTCAGAAACAAGCCCCAACGAAGAATTAGTAATGATGGAAAAGAAGAAAACTTCAGTACCTACTCTTTTATGTTCTAATTCACATGAATTTATGATATATAGTAGAATTTCAAAATTTGGTAGATTTATTAATGTCGTATGTTGGGTGAAGAGATTCATAATGAAGTGCAGAAACAGAAATATATGTTTTCCATCAGAATTGTCAATTGAAGAAAAAGAAGATGCGGAAAGGTCGCTCTGGTCAATAATACAATCTGAAAGTTTTGGTAATACTACTGATGCAATAAAAGGATTAAAGGTTATGAAAGATCAAGAAGGTTTGTTAAGAGTAAAAACAAAGATATTAGAGCGAGATGACGAGTTTTCTTTCAGATATCCAATTTTATTACCATCGAAACATCATGTAGTGAATTGTCTGATTCAAGAATGTCATTTAAAGAATTGTCATGCTGGACTTCAAACAGTTGGATCCATTTTGAGAGAAAAATATTGGATAATTTCTTCTAGACGCATCATTAGAAGTCAATTGTCTAAGTGTTACAGATGCAAAAGATACTCTACAAAGCCATATACTACACCTCCAATCCACCTACCTCTAGATCGAGTCAGAGATTCCAAAGTTTTTGAAGTTGTTGGAGCTGATCTTTTTGGCCCTGTTTTCGTAAAGCAAAGATCCAAAGTTTGGGTTGTACTTTTTACATGTGCAGTATATAGGGCAATACATTTGGAACTTGTATCCAGTCTCTCAGCGGAAGGATTCATTCAGTCACTTCGAAGATTTATATGCAGGAGAGGAAGGCCGACTACTATATACTCTGATAATGGCTCAAATTTTAGAGGAACCAATAACCTTTTAAAATCATTGGATTGGAATGCAATAGTTTCTTCAAAAGAACTGTCTCCTATTAAATGGAAGTTCATCCCTCCAGCAGCAGCTTGGTGGGGTGGATGGTGGGAGCGTCTGATTAGATGTGTTAAAATTCCCTTGATCAGAACACTCGGCACTTCAACTTTAACTTTTGAAGAACTCATGACTGTTCTATGTGATGTCGAAGCAACAGTAAATAAAAGGCCTCTAACCTATATTTTTGAAGAAACAGATAAATTTATACCTTTGACTCCATCATCATTTTTGCAAGACATTGAAGAAATAGGTGTTCCTGATTTAGATGCAATAGATTCAAAGAAACTTCAATCTAGATATAAACACTGTCAAAATATTCGGCAACAACTTAGAAATAGATTTAGAAAAGAATATTTAGCTGAATTGGTCCAAAAATCAAAACAGAAAGGACAAGCTGTCAGACTAGGTGAAGTAGTCTTGATAGAACTAAACCAAAAGAGACTTTATTGGCCTATAGGAAAAATTGTAAAGATTTTCCCAAGTCGAGATGGAGCAGCTAGAGTGGCTGAAGTTAAAACAAGTTCAGGGACCTTGGTGCGTCCACTTCGTAAGCTGTACTCATTAGAGATATCAAGTCCTGATGACCCTGTAATCCAGACTGTGAGTAACAGTAAAACTAGAAGTGGTAGAGTAGTACAGAGACTTCTGAAATGACTTTTTCTAGAACTCTGAAATGACTTTTCTAAAACCCTGAATTGACTTTTCTAGAACTCTAAATGTTTCATTATTATTTTATTATTGTTTAGTTATTATCTTTATTTATTTGCATATTTTTTATTTTGAATTAGGGCTTAATTTGATCAAAAGTGATCTTAAGTTTAATTTGGCTTCCGCCTAAATTAAAGGTGGGAGTATGTTAGGAATTGATAAATTAAGTTATCCCAGTTTATTCACAGAAAATCGTTTGCATATTTGCAATTGTGATATTTAATTTATTTATAAGACGCAACTCGTTGCTATGGAAGCGAAGCTGTTTTTTTTCGTCTGCTTTGCTTTTACATTTTTTTAATCTTTTGAGATGAGTTGAAAGTTTAGATAAAAAAGTTGGCATCAATTTTTGATGGAATGTAAAAGAATTTTTTTTAGAGAGAATGTTTATATTTTTTGTTTTGTCGTGCGTGTCTTGAGTTTTATTGAAGAATTATGTTAATTTTATGAAAAGGCACGCAGAAATGCATAAAGGATCATCTTTCCAGTTTTTAGTATGATGATCAAAAATTATCAAGGTAAAAGCATTTATATTTTGTACATATTATACATTTTGTACATAGTATGTAAATAATTTGAATTCAATATTTCTTTATTCTATAATTCTAAGTATGTAATAAAATTTTTAAAAAAGAAAATTCAAGAATATTTAGAAGATTTTTGAACCCAAATAAGTTTTGATTGTTTACAAAAACACAGTTATTTTATTGCCTTTTGTTACTATGTGTGTTGCTTTACACCCAAATGGATTTCATATCTGTGTAACCGTATGTGTGTGTCTATCTAAATTTGCCTCTAAAATCGTGTATATGTATCTGTCTGTGTGTGTGTAGACAGTTTCCTGTTTATGTGTATGTGTCTGTTTGTGTGGCTATTTTTTTATTTAAATATACATTTTTTAGTTAGAAATGTGCATTACTTTGAAAAACAATTACAAAATTTATGTTATTTGAAAAAAAGTTTTGGAAAATTTATATTACTTTGATATAGTTTTAGGAAATTAACCATAATAATAAAAAAAAGCTTCACAAAATTTACACTTTAACAAAAAATGTTTTAATAAATTTTAAAAAGTTTAACAAATTAAAAAAGCTTTAACAAATTAAAATTTTAAAAACTTAAGCAATTTTAAAAAATTAAAAAAAGGTTTAACAAATAAAAAAACACATTTTAACAAATTAAAAATAAATGTTTTAAGAAATTTAAATAAATACAAGACAAAAGTGAAGAATTTGAGCCATTACCTAAAATATTTTACTACAGAGCAAAAATATTTTAACTTCGTTAAGAAATTTTCCCAAAGTTTGCAAAAAGTTTTTAAATATTTACAGCTTAACAAAACTTTAAATTCTCGAACTACCAACATCAAACACTATTGAGCAATACTTTTCATTTAGAATTCCATGTACCTGATATAAAAGCACATTTTGGAAGTCAATTTTGGTGATAATTTACAATTTACACTCAAGCATGCTGCAATATACTTTTCGGTACTCAATTTTACTAATATATTCATGATCGATTCATACAAATTGGCCAATCATCAAAAGATTTATGATTCTTATTTTTAATTATTGTTTCGAAACAAATCACCCTATCTTATATATGTATTTAAATATGTGAGTGAAGTATATTTATATGTAAGTGTATACATGCGTAAGAAAATATAATTCCGGTCCGAACATGTTTGAATCTGCAAAATCCTGTTTACACGATCTTGCTTCTTCTTCTTCACCTTTTCGAAAATATACCTTAATTTTTAAATTTTTTCATGAAAGGATTAATATACACAGAAGTTTAGAAACATTAAAAGTCAAATTCTTTTACGTTTCTTAAAGTAAAAAAATTTTAAAGTAATCTAAATGTCAAAAACAATATAATTCTTAAAAAGATTCAGATATAAAATTAAAAAAAATATTTAAAGTAAAATTCTCTTAAGTTATCTGTAACGTAATATATTTTTAAGTCATCTTTATGCATAAAAAAGTTAGATTTACATACATAAATTATTTAAAGCTAAATTGCTTTAATTTATTTAAAAGCCAAATAATTTGAATATCATATTTATATGAAAAAAAAGTAAGATTTATGAAAAGATTTACATACAGAAATATTTAAAGTAAAATTCTTTTATGATATGAAAGAAAATTTTAAACACATCTTCATACCAAAAAATAAGTAAGGTTCGTGAAAGTTTTCATACACAGAAGTTTTTAAAACATTCAAAGTCAAACCTCTTTTATGTTATTTGAAAGACAAATAATTTTAATATCAACATCAAACCAAAAAGAAACAAGATTCATGAAAGAATTCACAAACATATATTTTTAAGAACATTTAAAGTCAAATTCTTTTGAGTTACTTAAAAGAAAAAAAAATACGTACAAAATATAAATTTCATGAGGGCTTTCCTATACAGAAACTTTTAAAGTAGAATTATTTTATTCGAAAGATAAATAATTTGAAAAACATCATGAAACCAAAAATAAGCAAGATTCGCGTAATAATTGACATAAAGGTATTTTCAAGAACATTTAAAGTAAAATAGCTTTGTGTTATTAAAAAAAAAAAAAAAAAAAAAAAAAAAAAAAAAAAAAAAAAAAAAAACCTTATTTTTACATAAAGGAAGTAAGATTCATGAAAGGTTTCCTACGTAAACGTTTAAGAATCCAAAGGACATTAAAAACAAAATCTTTTAATTTTCAACAGATTCATTTGAAAATTGTAGACTTCTCAATGGCAAGTTCAAACAGATAAATTCAAAATTTGGTGTTAAAATAATGAAAAGTTTTAAAATTATTAAGGTTTTTAAAATTTTAAAATACAGAATTTTACAATGATTCGTGTCTGTTTCTTTTGAATATAACATAACCTTTTCTTTAGAACAGGTACTTTTCGGTTATTAGAAAGAAAGTTGGTATAAATTGTAATAGTTCATTGAACGTGTAAAAAAAAAAAAAATATTTTATAAGACTATTCCCTTTTCTTGTAAAATAACGATAGCTTTTGTATTATGTAGCAAATTTTAATATTAAAATACTCTTTAAATGGAACTATTTATGACATCTCTTTTTCTAATAACACTAGTCTACAATGTCAAAGTATCCGAAATAATTTTAACTAATTTATCCTTGTCTATCCATGCTAAATGTGATTTGATAAGTAAAAGTAATTTATTAGTTTAAGTTTTCACGATATCTCATATTTTCCAAATTTTATGATTCTACCCTCATTCAACTTGAAAATGTTCATATTTACTTTGTTGGTTGACATCAAATGTTAAAAATATCGTACTTTTGTGATCTGTTCTGTATTAGAGAATAATAAATGTGCTAAAAGTAAAAAAACTACGCATTATTTTATAGCAAAATGTCTCGGAAATGTATGAATAATCCCGACAATTTTTGTTACATTTGCGGGGAGGTGATATGGTGATATTTAGTAAACAAAGGTGTTCTATATCGCCTACGATAAAAAAGCCTATTCTTACTACTTTAACGAAGACATAAAACACCAGGACAAAAGCTGGGTTCCGCTGCAGTCCGTGTGAGAAATTGGCTGAGTGGCAAAAAAAAAAAAAGAAAACATCATTTCGTTTCGCAGTGCCAGTGCAGTGGCGGGAATCGACAAACCACGAAACTGATGGTTATTTCTACCCGGCAACCCATATATTTGGAAAAGGTAAAGGTGTTGTGACGGACGGTTCCAAGTACTGGGGTTTATTTGTGACATGAGGGTGGCTGAATGTAGACATTACTCGAAATATAAGTTAAAACCAGTTTATTTAAACTGTTAGGGCTCAGGGGAAGTGGAGCTTTCAGTTCGTCAATTTCGATAACTAGTCACAATACTAAAAGATAAAGATTATAAATATAATCACAGCTCCGGCACTAGACTCAGTCGGGGCACTTCAAAGCCAACTTTTCACTTAGACTTCAGCTAAATTGTTAGATAAAAGCTTTATTAGACAGCCCGTGGCTGTAACACACTCTTTATTATCTAAAATACTCAACGTAACTAAATTCTCTCTTACCAACAGCAAACGCCTTGAATAGCTCTGCTCTGAATAACTAAGTCGGCAAACGCTGCTAGCTATCTCACCTCGAAACTCCTCACTACTTCACTGGAGGCTAAATAATAACTTGCTATAACTCAGTCTAATTCAATCCACTGCTTGTCGGCTTCGCCGCATCTCACCTCCTAGCTGGCTTGCGCCGCTACACACCCCACCTTCTGGCTTGCGCCGCTAGACACCCCACTCTCTTCACACTCAAAGCTTTTATATGCTGCAAACTGAGATACTATAAATTTGCATATTGCTTCTAACCGCGACATAACTTGTAGAACCGAGGAAGACACACACGCTCTAGAAAGTTAAAGTAAAAGAGAGGATAGATGTCGCTTCCCCGCTACACATGTTAAATCATTGACGTCACGATCTCACAAAAATGCTAGAGTGCCTTTATCACAAAGGTCACTCCGAAAAAAAGTGCCGTACTCTATCAAAATATACCATCGGCTAGTCGTCTTCTGCCTCATGGCGATCTTCACCCAATTTTGAAACCGCCTAAGATTGACGACAACAAATATGCAATCACATCTACTTCACCAACAATTTCTTCAATGTCAGAATAGGGGAAGATGGGGATACTTGAGCCATTTTTTAAATTTTAATTTTTTAAAAAATTTTATAATTTCTTAGAACGAAATAAAATATTGAAAATGAAAATTTGATATTTTTTCTTCAATTGAAAACCACTTTCAATTAATTTTGAACTATTTTTCCATGTCTAATAAATTTTTACTTTTTCTTTTACATCGTGGCTCAAATATCCCCCTCATGGGGATACATGAGCCATGCTGAAGGGATACTTGAGCCAGTGTGGAAAAATACCCACAAAAGTAATTTTTTCGCTTTATTTTTGCACAAATATTTTACAGAATGATAAATTGTGATACATAAAGTCCTTCAAAAAAGATTTTTAACTCTTTGGCAACACGTTTGAAGAACAAATTCAGAATGGTTGTAACGCCACACATCTTTTTATTTTTACCTACATGGTAACTCAATAGTGCTCTCTGTTGGAGACAATAGAAGTCATTACTTTGATTTAAAAAAGAATTACATTAACAGAGGTTACAATTCCAATTAAAGTATTAGAGATTATAGGCTGTAAAACAATTTAAAAAAGTTATTTTAATGTAATAAATGTTAAATTGAAAACTATGTTTACATTTATCTAAACAGGCTATTTTGTTAGTCAAAATGAAAAGTAAAATGAATATTTTCATTTAAAAAATGTGCATTTAAAAAAAAAAAATTCTAGATCATTATTTTTTTAAGAAAAAAAAATATACTCCTTTTTATCCAGTAAAAAGAATCTATTAATGGATATAAGGACGTAATTTTATTTTTTGTTGGTTTCACCCATGTCTAATTTCCTAGTGGAGATGGTTGAGCCATGGCTCAAGTATGTTCTAGAAGCAGAATACTAGAGAGCAGCGAAGAAACGACGTTGAAATTCTGCTAATAAATAGAGTAACAGTACAATTTTGATATTTTTTGCATAATTTTGTATTTTTTTTTATAAATAGAAACTAATTTAAATAAATAAATATTATTTTCGTAATCAGCATGGGAATATAAATAAAGAAGCTACTTTGCTCGAAGAATACTTTTTGAAGCCAAAATTTGTAGACCAGGGTAACCAAAAAATAGCTGATCGAAAAAAAGGTTATTTCCAACAATGTCATGTGAGGGATGTAAGCAAAGGTAGAAAAGTGTTCCAACCGTCTTGCTCCCCAGAAAATATCCCCTTCCCCCCCTCTCTCTTGAAGATTTTCGTATAGTATAAACAATATTTATCGGAGGGCTATGTAAAAAAAAAAAAAAATCGTAATTAAAATGATAAAAACACTGTGATTTAAAAAAAATTCGAAAATTACCCATCATTGGGGGTGGGGGAAGGAGGGGATTAGGGAGAAGTTAAGAAAAGTCCATAATCTGAAAGAGTAGTCCGAGGGCTTTAAGATGATATCACATGACGGATCCAAAAAAGTTTGAAAATTTTCTCCCCCACTTTAGACCCACTCAAGTATGAAAATTTTAAAATCTCTAAAACACATATTTAATTATTTTTCAAATAGATTTATTTTCTGCAATTTCATGTTCCCACTTAAAACGGATTCTGAGATGTGCGAAATGTTCAAAAGATTTCAACCCCCTTTCAACTCCCTAAGGAAGGAAATTTGTAAAATTGCTGATAAATGAGTTCAATTATTTTTTGAGTAGATTTATATTCTGGAATTTCATGCTCCTATCTATAATGACTGCTGAGATGTAGCAAGATGTTTGATCTTTTCGATCCCCACATTTAACACCCTTACGTTGAGGGGGGGATTCAAAAATTCAATCTAGTGCACGCTTACATCATAAGAAGTATATTTTCCCCAATTTTCATGCGTCTAGGTTCAGTAGTTTGGGCTGTGCGTTGATTATCAGTCTGTCAGGACAAACTATTTTATATATATATAGATAAGTAAAATTCATGAAAGGATTCACACACAGAAATATTTCAAGCCAAGAGCATTTTAAATTTAGAATGCAAAATATTTTTTTTTTTTTTTTTTGCAAATTTAAAATTTAAAAAAAAATTAAATTTTCACATTTTGAGAAAACTTTAAAAAAATTAAAGTATTTTTTAAAATTTTATTGAAAAAATATATAAAGTCCTTACTTTTTCAGTAGTAAAAATAATTAGTTTAAAAATTAATTATTCTTAACCAAAGTTCAAAAGAAAAAAAATAAGGTGTTCATTTACGAGGGAGAAAATGTAAGTGAAAAAAAACATTAAAAACTTTAAACATGCCTTCTATACTCCACCAAGTACAAAATAAAAAATAAATTAAAAACCAAAGTAAAAAAAATAAGATCATTACATCTGGCGGAAAAATTGCAACTTGCCTTAAAATTGAAAGAAAACTGTCTGAAAATTTTACGGATGTCTTGTAAAAGTCTGTAAGAATAAAGTAGAAAATAAATCCCTAAGCAAAGTAAAAAAAAAAAAAAAAAAGTAAGGAGATCATATACCCAGAAAACAAAATGTAAACTTAAAAATTTTAAACATTTCTTGGAAAATTTTGAAACATTTACATTCTTGATGAAAAAAAGGATATTCTTTATATCTAAGAAAAGAGGAAAACCATAAGATATTCTTATACAATTAATTTAAAGAATTAAAAAAATTCTTCTAATTTATATAACTCAAAACAGCTCTAGATAAAAGGAAAAATGCTAATCATATCCACGGTCCCGCTACAACAATTGAAATACTGTTAAAGCAACAAGTTTGTTGAATGAATATGAAACGATTTATTTTTTAAATATTTTTGTTTTATAATTGTTTCTTGTAAAAAAGCAGGCAAATGCAAATTTCTGAAAATTGATAAAATTATCAGAGAATTTATTAATATTTAAAAATATAAAACATTCCTTAAATTTAAAAGTAATCATACATACTTAAATCTATAATAATTAAAATAACCCTTTACATGAAATTCTGAAAAAAATAATTGCAAGCATTTCAAAAATTGTTATAATGAAACAGATGCCTTACAAAGTTTAAAAAATCGAATTATTTTCGATAATTTTTTTCGAATTAAATATTTAATCAAAGGATCATTTAAAAAAATTTCTTAAGATTTTACTTAGGAAATTAAAAATTTATAAATAAAAGTGGCACTTCATTAATATCAAAAATTATTCTTGCCATAAATGAATTTTTATAAACATAACATTTAAATTTCAACTAATATTAATCAAAAATCAATCCGTTCATCTTCAAATATATATTGAAAAATCAAGTTATTCAAATACAAAGAAAATTAACTACGACTAATTTAACTCACTTTTTAAAACTAAGAAAAACACTAGCTAAATTTATGCTTCTAGTGCGTGCTGCATATATCAAACTGTCTCTTATGACTTGCATAAAAATCCAATCTCCCTCGACGACTGAGTAGCATAGTGATCTAAGAATCCTTCTACGAAACATTTTGTTCCAGGTTTGAACCTTCGGAAAAAAAAATAATTTTTTAAAAATATTCTCAAAAATACTTGATTGAGTAATTGAACATATGGAATTGGCATGGTTTAATTTAATAGAAGGTTATGATGTTCAGTAGCTGTAAAGACATCATCTACATACTTACGCCAAAATTTAATTACGTAACCTGAATTATTAAAAATAATTAATAATCTAAATATTTAATCTAAAATTTTAATTATCTTTAAAAATATAAAGATTTTAAATAATGCAGGTTACTTAATTAAATTTTGGCATAGATATGTAGATGATGTCTTTGTCGTTGCTGAGCATCATACATTCCTATTATTTTAAACCATGCCAATTCAACTTGTATATATATTCAATTTACAATTGAATACGAAACTGACCAGGAAATTCCAAATTTGAATATTCTTATTCATAGATGCATGGGCTCTACTTCGCAAACCGTTGAAATTTCAATTTACAAAGAAAAAAAAACAAACAATATGGTCAATATCTTAGTGTTAATTCTCAATCTCCAAAGTCCCAGGAGATCGCAGTTGCACTGATTTTATTTACCAGAGTTTTGCGCTATTGCAGCACAGAGCTTTTAAATATAGGAAAAAAATTATACGATTTAAAGATGAGCAAATACCCTGTACGATTTGTTTTCGTATTTTTGTGGAACTACTCCGTGCACACATGTATACCCCCCTCCCTTCCAACATATGAAAATTTATAAAATCGTATACATTCCGTATTACAAATATATTTCGAAGAAGATTTCGCATTCTTCTGAAACAGCTTTGCATTGACACCTTTTTTATCTCTTAAAAAACAGTTAAGCATCTTTTAAGCAATTTTAAACAAAAATATTCTAGCTCACAGTTTAAATTTTTTGTTTATGGAATTTCGTAAGTAAAAACAGAGTAATGCAGCCTACATAGGTGAAACTAGCCGGATATTTGAAATAAGACTAAAGGAGCAGTAACAGGCTTTTAAGTATAAAAATTTAAATTCTAAAATAGTTGACAAACCATAAAGATAGATCATTTTCCGAATTTTGATGATTACTTTTTAATCTGATCCAACTGTAGCAATTACGTTTCTCGTATTTTTTCTTAAGCTTGATATTTTAAAACTACCGATTTAGCAATTACTGAGGTTGCATCTGTACCTATAGAATATTCAGTTTTATTTTAAATATAATTTTGCATTTTGATAACCTGTAATTTTCTGTATGTTGTAATTTAAGAATTAATGACATTTACTTTAGGAATAGATGATGAGGGATTATGAATTAATCCGAAATGTCCTTATGAAATTGTCTTTAGTGCTTTTATATATTTTTAATTATCGTGAAATGTAATATCGGCGATTTTAAGGAATTTAAATTTAATATGAATGTAATCAGACGTAGTCCATTTGTTTATTTAAAAAAATCTTTTTTTCATTATTGTTGTGTTCTACAGTTTGATTTTTCGCAGCACTACCTTTTGACGTAAATTTGAATCAATTTTAAAACTAACAAACCGTAAAATGTAAATTTAAAAAATAAAGCTAGTTTTGAAATTACCCAACCATATATAACATATATGAACAAATTTTTATAAATATGGCTCATTTCAGTTTTATATTTATTATAGTTTAAACCTAGAGGCGCAGTGGTGTACGCGTCAGATTGCCACGCAAAAGGTCAAGAGTTCTACTCCCGGCTGGAGAAGATTCACATAGTCAATCATCCCTTCATAGTCTATAAAAAAATGTGTATCAAAACTTGAAAATTAATCACTGAGGATTCCTCGTTACGCTCACCACCTGACGGGGATATATATGCTTTATACTTCAGAGTTCACGGTCAAGAAATCTACAATAAGATTTAATTAATATAGAAAATTTAAGGATTATTAAAATGCAAAATAACTGTTTTTTTATGTACGACAATTTCAAAATATATTCCCATAATGTCTAAAAAGTTACGAATATTGAAAAGAAATTTTAATGGGCTAGCTTAAAAGTGGAAATAATAATAAAAAAATTACAAAGAAATATAAAGTACAAGTTTCGGCACTCTAGTTTCTGATTCATGATTTCGTAATGCCACATGTTTTTTCTATATGCTACATGTTTATTTTATTTATTATTTTTAATGATTAATTATTTGAAAGTTTGGACTCCTTTTTTTTTATCATCCTGTATGTGTGTGTCCTGGTGCGGTAACTATGAGAAAAACACGAGAAATACAAGACATGAGTAAAAGAAGAAAACATGTAATCCTTAGTAAAAAAAAAAAAAAAAAAAAAAAAAGAGAGAGAGAAAGAGAGAGAGAGACAAGGATAATCACTAAAGTAACTGTTCAAAATTACGATACCGGGCCGAAATGCTCTGAAGCGAATCTCCGGAGCATGGAAGATCTAATATTCTTGAAAGTGCCGGGATTGTCCCAGATTTCCTCAGCAGCTGCCACGATGCGTGTAACAAGTTCCTGAGCACTTTCCAGCATTATCACAGCATTTTTGCAGCTTTAAGAGTCATAAACTTGTTTTGTCTCCCTGTTCATGTCTTTTCTTTCTTGTATTTTGTGTCGTCACTACGCGCCAGGAAAGTGTTTTCAACCATTGGTTGGCTGTGCAAATCCGAGTCCTTGTAATGTTATTTATCTCCCTTTGAAATTTGTCCCAATAATCCTGGGTCACCCTGTATATATATGCGTGTGTGTGCATAAGTTTGTATAAAAGTATTAGCGCGAACGCAGAAACATCGAAGAATAAAATTAAATTCTGCTGTAATATAAACTAAAAGTAAAAATAATCTCTTCATTTTAAAATAAAAAAATCATCAGTGACAATGGGAAAATGCGATGGTTAATCTTAGTTTTCCATTTAACTATGTCTTTCAACTTTGCATCTGGCGTGATTCCAAAGAAAATTTATGGTATCCCATAGTTTTTATTATTTTTAGACGGCAAAGTTAGCTTCATAGTTCCTTCTTTGGATATCTGTTTCCGTTTTCGAGATATTAGTAATTTAAACTTGAAGTAATTTTAACGTAAATTTGATGCAATCATAAATTATTATTAACATCTAATGCTGTTTTTATTTTTTATGTGGTTTTAAAGAATATAATTAAACATTTTACTTCTAGAATGAGAAATTATACTTAGTTTCAACTACAATCAATCAAATTTGTATAATGGAATATCCTCTTGATTCCTTATTAAGGAAATCTGTCTTTGCGAGTAATTGGTTTTCAATATATTAAATTTTAATTTTAATTAATGCTTTTTTCTAGAACGAATTTGAAAAGTTTATTGAAAAATTATTGAATTTTAATTAGTTATTCTATTTAATTTATTAGGTAGTTAAAATACATTTTTAGAATTTTATTCATCTGATGAAACCCCATTCGTCTGTTACAGAGTTCTTAGACAAAATCTATAAGTCAGAAACTTATAATTTTGCATACTTACAGATGAATACCTGGTATCACACGACATATAAATTTTTGAAAAGGTCTGTTATTTTAATTATTTTAATTTCATCAATGTCATCAGTTCATTTGTGCGATCTACATATTAAAATAGAACCTTAATTTGACCTTTTGAGCGTAGACATCATAGCTTGGATATAAAGTGTCTGGCTAGTAAACAAGAGATTGTTAGTGCGATTCCCGGTGCTCCCAGTTGAAACTTTTATATTAAAATGAATTTAATTAAAAAAAAGTTCATATTTTTTCACAATTTAAAGATTTAATATTATTAGGATTTCGTTCATAATATTTTTTGGAATCCAGTTTTCTTTCTATTTTTAAAACTATTGTTTAATGATTCCATGATTGCTTTAATGATTCAGCATTTTAAATTCCGTTTAAACATTTTTTTCGTTTTTAGAAATTAAAAAGTTTTATTTATATCTCCGCTAAATTTTCTTCATTTTCGTTAAATTTGGAATTTCGGATTTTACTTAAATAATTTGGTTTGAACATTTTTAATTTGATTAAAATAAATAACATCTTTTTAATAATTATTTTAAAATTAAGTTTGTTGATTCTATCATCTGTGTAAGAATTTATTAATTATGTATTAACAATTTGGATTTATTTATTAAAGTATAAGTTGTTTTGAAAGAAATATTAAACGAAACCCTCTGTGCGACCTGTGATCACACTTACCCACTTCACTTTTTATGCAGGAGCTAATTTTATATATATTATTATATATATTATTTTATATATATTATTTTATATTTATTATTTTATAATATTTTCGTGCTTTTATATTATTAGTTAGTTTTCCTCCTAAGTGGATAAACTTTTTGAAATTGTTTTATTTAGTGTAAAATAACAACAACAACAAAAACAATGAAGCTTTAAACTAAAATGTTGAATTTTATTTTTTGAAACATCCCTTTTCTTAAAAGATTTAGAGAAGGTTATTATGTATATTCTTTAAGAAACAAATTTAGATTAATAGATATTCAAATGATCAAAAGAAAACTGCATAACTACAATAAGATTTCACTGACATAGAAAATTAAAGTTTCATTAAAATGCAAAAGAACAGTTTTAGGTACATCAAGCTGAAGATATATTCCTATAATCCTAAAATATTGAAAAGTAATTTTAAAGGACTAGCTGAAATGTGCAAACAGAAAAAAATTCAATGACATATAAAGTAGAGACTTCATTATTTTTGTGAAAAATGTTATTTTAAAATATCTTCCAAGATTATGGTGGTTTGATGTTACTTAATTGCAGTTTTGTTTGAATACTATTTTCCTTTTTATTCATAAAAATATGTTTATAAAAATGGGAACCACAACAGCAAAAAAATAGTTTAATAAATTTCTTATTAAAAACGCAATTTTTAAAGAGAAAATGGAAAGAGAAATTACAGTAATATATGTACTAGAAAATTTAAACCAGACTTCTTTAGGTTTCAGAAAATACTGCGCGATGTACAGAATATAGATGAAAATCATTTTTTAAAATTCTAATGGAATATTTTAGATTTAATGTATTTTTTTCACAATGCAGACTAACATCAAGATAAATCACTTTTATATGAAAAATATCAATTACTTATTCAAATAAAGTTGTGAATTTTATTAAAAACGATACTTTCGAAGGAATCGCATGCCATAAATTATTTTCGAAGAAATCGTCAAAGATGTACGCCTTTTTTTTCTGATTTCTTCAATATTTAAGCACGAATTTCATAATACATCGATTAATTTATTGTCTTATTTACATTATTTTATTTATTTATAGTTTTATTTATTAATAAAATCTTAATTTTTTTTTAAGTCGAGCTGCACGGGATAACCATATATTAAAAAATTCATGCTTGAAAATATTTGAAACGAACCCCCCCACCCCTACCCCCCCAAAAACAGCACATTTAGATAGATTTTAACATTTTGTATTAATTAAATTTTATACGGTGTAAAAATTAAAGTTATCAAATGTTTCGGAGAAAAAAAAGATTACTTAGGTCAATATGACGTCAGAAGTACAGACGGACATGATTTTCTTTATAATATATATATAAGTTTGATGACAAAATAGGCTTTCTGCAAAAATGCTGATGACATGAAAACCAAAAGAAAGGTGATAATATGGAACACAAAGTATATAATCCTAAAATAATTCTTCTATTAAAAAAAGTTAATATTATTGAAAATAAATTTCAGTACAAAATTCCTATTAATATTACCTTGTTTACAATTAAGAATAAAAATTAAGGATATTTAAAAATTTTAGTTAAACAGAAAGCAATAACGTTTTCTTGCATTTCACTAAAAATGTATAAAATTGCAAGTCAGCTATAAAGATAGAAAACATAAAGAATAAAACTGATGCACGATAAAATCACACTTTTTGTATGAGAGAATAAAGAAATATATAAATCATTTTTCTTTGTACTGTAAAAAGTGAATATAAAACTAAATAAAAGCACTAAAAAACGAAAAATAACTAAAAGATGACATATTAGTGAGTAATTTGAAAAAAGTAAAAACATATTTTAGACAATACCACTTTTAAAACTTTTCGTGTATCAAAATTCTTTTCATATATTACGTTTCTGCTCATGTTATTTCAATTCATTTTCATGAAATCGTAAAAAATCAATATATTTAAAAACAGATCAATACGAGTTTAAATCTTATAAAAATACTTATTAAGTTATATTTTAAATATAAAGAAGCTACATAGCTGTCATTGCATTCTGTAACTCACAATAATGTATACATATATATAAATATACATTTTAAATCGATTTATACTTTGACTTTATATATAACATGCCAAATACATTTCAAAACTATTGTAAATTATTTAGAATTATTTTTAAAATGTTGTAGTAACGTAAATGATATTACTGTTTCCTTTTCTTTTCATGCTAATGCTTTTTGTGTAATGTGCAATAATTTGAGCAAACATGTTCTAAAAATTCCTTAAGGGATAAATATTAAAAAAAAAAATCTGGATATGATTTTAAAAGCTCAAAATCCCACATGCGATTACCTCGCAATTTTTTGTCAGCTAAAATTCAAAATAAGGATTGACAAAAAGAAAGAAAAGTTTGATTTCAGAAAAAAAAAAGATGAAAATATACGTTTAACACAATCTAATTCAATAATAAAATTTTATTTAACTAATGCTTCATCAGCAGTTTTATAGAAAGACCAAAGCATTGTCAAATGCTGAGGTTGTTGTATTTGGAAAAAAATGCGTGGAAATAGGTAGATAGACAAATGTGCATGCATGTGTGTATTATAATAGATAAAAAAGCATAGACACAGATAAACAGAAAGAATTAGTAAGGACTTGTCATTAGTTTGAAAATGAATTTTTAAGATCTAAAAGTAATATTCTTAAAAAAGAAAATCAGAATAACCATTTCCTTTAACAGATATAATTTTAGGGAAAAAAAATAAAAGCTTACTAACAATTTAAATATTATATATCCGTATAAGTATAATTTATACGCTTCGAATTTTAAAGGATTGCGATAAAAGCTATTTTTTCTTAAGCAGTTTTATCTTGAATTGACAACCTACGGCCATTTGAAACATGGATCAAATACCGAAACGAAACTATCTTTTCTAAATATCTTTAAACATTTTTACACATCACATATTTTATCTTTCGTCGGCTGTCGTAGATAGCTGCGGTTTTTTTTTACGTTTAGGAGCTTTCAACACACCCTTTGAAGTATTCAAAGATATATTTTATCTCTTGTAAAAATTTGTATAAAATTTGCCCAATTCGTCATCTGAAAAATGGTGCGCCGCGATTTGAAAGCCAAGCAATTTTCAATGTTTTCCAAAGAAATTTTAAATAGTTTGTGTTGAACTCTTAATCTTAACATCTTTTAATACAATTTAAAAATATTCTGAATTATATATACAATAATTTGCGCAACATTTCGATATGATATTCGATACATATTTTTATGCACATCTGGCTTTATTTTTATAGAAATGGTTTATTGTTACACCCTAAATATTTATTTACTTTTAAATATATCTCATTAAAAATATTTACACTTGTAGACGTATGATACAAACTGATAAATTAAAAATATTCCTATGGATTTCTTTAAATCACCAGTATAATTTAATTAAATGGGTTTTATATGCCTTAATATAAGCGAATGTTTATCTGCATCAATTTTTAAATTGTCTTATTTTGCATATTTTACTAATATTTTTAATATATGGGGGATATACAGGGGCGAGAATGCAAAAGATATGAAAGTGTAGGATTGAAGATAATTTACTTAAGATCTTATCTAGAAAATTTTTATATCTACTTTTCATAGCTTTATAGATAAAAATGCCATTAATTAGTTTCTCTGAATAGAAAATTGACACTAGTTGTAATTGTGGTTAGGAAGTCAATTCGACTAACTCAATTTTTTAGAAATTCAGGAAATGACAATTGAATTTTTTCTACATATCTATACAGTGCTTTTGAATTATCCTTGAATATAAGATAATTGATGAGCATAGTCAAAATATGGTGAAAAAATAGTAGTTTTGTTTATAGATAAATAATTTTAAATGTATAAAATGATCAATTTTATTTGATTGAGTTAATCGGATTGATTTCTGAACACCTTAATTGTAAAACATTTACATTTCTCATCACATAAAAAAAAAAAAAAAAAAAAAAAAAAAAAAAAAAAAAAAAAAAAATTCTCGAATTACAATCTGTTTTTTTTCTTGTTCTATAAGTTAGATATTTTGTAATTTTTTATAGCGATTTGTGCAAGTGAATTAGGATTTTTTCTCAAGTGCATGTAACTAGTGGGACGTCTTCACAATAGGGGAGACCGGGACAAGTTGACAATGTTAAAAACTTTTGTTGCTTATTAATTTATTTTACCCCAGGACTGGGGTAAGATGACAACACTGAAGAAGGTTGAACATGTTTTATCTTTTGATTATGTTACATGGTTTAACAAATGATAACTGTATTTCTACATCGTACAAAATATCAAACAAAGCATAATGCATCCTAACCTAATGTTAAAGTGTTTAGTTGTGTAGCTAACAACAGACACAAGTAAAAATACCATTTTCATAATTGGAACATTCCTCTTGTCACGGCGCTTGAGGAAAATGCATTGTGAAGACTTTTTTCACCGTAGTAGCGGAGATTCTTCTCCCTGATGTTGCATAGTGCAAATGAGTTGCGGCACAATAGTGCATCTTCGCCTTCGAGCCGAAAGAGCAAGAAACAGGTCTTCTGCAGGTGTTGTAACACGTAGGCGGCTTGGAACATGTCTTCTGGACACAAAATCTTCGGATTTATACTGATCCCAGAGTCGTTGGACTACACTGCGAGACACATTAAATCGTGTTGCAGTATTGCCCTGTGACAACCCTATTTCAATCCATCCTATTACCTGCAATGTTAATAAATCGTTCAATCGACTTCTAGACATTTCTAGACTTTACTGGTTGTTGTGAACAAAACAGACAACAATAGTACACGAAAACACGAAATTAGACGAAATTCCGAAAAGCTTCGTAATTGAATATTTTTCTCCCATTCACAAATACCTATTATTTTCTGTACAATAAAAGTGATAGCTGTAATTTTTGCGTAAATTGTTTTAAAGCTTATTATTGTGTTGCATATAAACTATGAAGTTTAATCTGACTGATTTTTTTTTTCTGGTGAGCTTCGAAAAACATGTTGTACCTTAACGTTTGGAGGCCAGTGTATTTTTATCAAAGCAAAGGTTTTAGAAGACAATTAAGCACAATCATGAAGATGATATCTTTTAATGTAATTATTTTATAAGCTTATAAATTAAAAATTCCCTTTTATCCTCACTCTCCCGTAAGGTGTATACGTACTAATAGAATTGCAAAAATAATCAAATTTATATAGAATAGATAACAGAGAGTCTGTCTACATAATAATGTTTAAGGTTCATTGGAGTTAGTCTTTAAGAAAAATGTTTCGTGGAATTGTGTTTGGTGCTTCATCTAGTTTCATTAAATTGAGTTACGAATTCAACTAGGGTTTCAGACTCGAATAAAATTTGATTTCTGTCATACTCTTTCAAATTTTATTAAACTGCTAATACAGAAAATTTTTCTGACCTATAAAGGCTGTTATAGTTTTCCATTTTTTTACTGTATAATTATTTAACGATTAGTTTTAAACTTAATCAACATAGTAGTTAAAATTGTTTCAAAAATGACTTTTCCTGTCTTTAACGAGTTTATTTCAATCCATTAATGCCAAATTTATTTATATTATTTAAGCGACAAAAGTTATTTTAAAGATGCATTAAAATGAATTTTTCTTATTGTTTAAAGTATAAACTTTCAATTAAATGGGATATAATTCATTCACAGATTTATTACTTTATAGCAAAGGAAAAAAACTATAGATGCGTACTTTTAGAATCTATTTTCTTGGCACACTTATAGCTCAGAAATTTATCATCCGTATCGATTCTTAAAATTAATTGGAAATGAAAGAGCAAGTAAAAATGACAGCTTCTGACATTCATGAATTATTCAGATGCCACTCTTTAAATTCTAAACGAAAGAGAGTTTTTCTTTGACATCAAAATTCAGAATATATTACTGCTGAAACAGATATTTTCGAGTAATTAATCTTTTAACTTTCATAAAATACCAGATTCTTTACAAGCAAGAACCGTCACTATATGCTTCATATTTCATTATTTATTTCACGAAAGTACTTCTTGGAAGGTTTGAAGAATTTTTCAATCAAAAACAATCGATAATTTATATTTGATTGCACATAAAATTCGTGAACCCATAAAAATCAGAGAAACAACGATTGCAGTTTCAGGAGTAGGGGAGAATGGGGTACAATGGACCACGGGGTACAATGGTCCACCCCCTATTTTTTATATTAATTCTGTTTTTGAAAGCTTCATATTTTAGTATATAGATGGCAGTCATGAAGTAGTAAAAAGAAGTTTGAAACCATGTGCATAGCTGACATTTTAGCCATTTTATGCTTGATAATTGATTTGACACAGCGGGAGTAAGGTAAAAGTAAATATTTTCAGTGAAACATATCTTCATTTATTTATTACAGATTTGTAATTTGAAAGACATTGTGTGGCAAAATAAAAAGGTAAGACAATACATTATTATACTTATTATAGCTAAAATAATAGAATTCTAAATTTCTTTTTTTATCATCAAGTTTTTGTCAAACTTCCATATGGGGTACAATGGACCATCAGAAACTGGGGTCCATTGTACGCCAGTTTTGTATCCCATGTTTTTAAAAGTTAAATATTACATGTGAAATTCAGAATTAATAAGTTATTTTACTTCTGTGTGTAGATTATTTAATGATTCATGTTGTGTAATGCATTTTTGAAATATTTATCTGTATAATATATGCTTTCAAGCATAAAAATTAGCCCAAATTAAGAATTATTAAATTATTTTATTTCTGTGTGTGAATTAATTAATAATTCATGTTGTGAAATGCATTTTTGAAATATTTATCTACATAATATAAGCTTTCAAATTTAAAAATTAACCCAAACTGAACACCAAAAATTAGTAAACAAAATATTTTGAGCATTTGAGGGTTTTTTTTTTATTTCATATAATTTGTTAATTCAATATTCCTGCACGTATGCATACATGCATCCATAATAAGTTAGATTTAAATAAAATAGTAGAATGAGAAAAACAAAAATTATATCTACCTATTAGTTTGTATCTGGATATAATAATTAAATAAGGTAAAATTCATTAAAAAAATACAGATGATATAAAGTAGACAGGAAAAATTTATTATATTTTTTCCTTAGTTTATTTAGATATATATATTTATTATTATAAAGGTTTATATTTAACTTTAAGTGGCATCATTGTACAAAAAAGATACATATTATTTTTCATATTTCTTTTAGCAATGCCAATAAACAAGCCTAGGAAAACTAATAGAGGTTATGTGCCACATGAAGTTATGGAACAGGCTTAAAATGTATTGTAGATGATAATAAACTTAATTGTTCAATCTGCGACCGGTATAATGACTTAATGATTAAAAAAAAAATGAAGAAAAAAAATATTCTTTAGTTAGAGCTAAAAGAGTGAATAAACAAATAAAAATGAATAATAAAATGTGAATAAACAAATAAAAATGAGTAATAAAATGTGAATAAACAAATTATGATATAGTTTATCTTTCTTATTGTTAAAAAATGAACTACACTGATATATTGTTATTCAAATTACAAGTGGTCCATAGAGCCCCATGCTGTGGACCATTGTACCCCGGCATTGGGGTACAATGGTCCATTTTTTCACTTGCTATTTAAAAAAAGTATGCATAATTATTATTTTTGAGTTGATGCAGTATAAACTTTAATGTATAGGTAACATGCATGTACTTGATTAAAAGAAAAAAAATCAATACTTTAAGAGTAAACAGTCAATATTTACAAAAGTGGACCATTGTACCCCAGTCTCCCCTATTTTACTGAAATTTAGAAAAAAGTCTATGTCTTTAGTGCGTTGTAAATTAAGGAAATGATTACACGTTAAAATTCCTACTTTTCAGACAACATTTTGGAAATGGGTTTTCATACATGACTAGGACCTATAAACATAAAAATTTAATCCTAAAATACACGAAAGATATTTAAAATATTGTTTATATTTTGTGGATCATTATACCAATTTTTCGGAGATGAAAAATAAAAATTAAAAAAGAAAATATGTGCACGAGATTATGATGCATTTATTCAACTTATCCACCCAGTAAAACAACGTGAAATTATAATAAAAGTGTGATTCTTTAATTTAGGATCACTATATTTGAGGCATTGCGCCTCATGCGTAAAGTAAACAAGAAAACGGCAAAAAAAATCCCTGTGAGTCTAAATCTCTGTATCTGAATCTAAAAAATCACTGAGGCTCGTCTTACAGACACAGGTAGATTTCGAAGTTAAGTACTAAATTCACCAACAGAAACTAAATCAAGATTAGAGATAAACTTTACGGTTAACAATTTTATCTGGCCGCTTTTGAGGAATCTTTAATCTAATTTTTCTGCAAAGGCTGATTGTATTGGGAAATATTTCTGCAATAGTTCCACTCTTAAAAAAAAATTTCTGCTGTAAGACTTGATCCTGTAAAAAACTTGTCAGTATAAAAGTTGTAGATAATGCTAAATAGATTTAAAGTAAATTTAAGCGGATTTGATAGCTTGTGAACTGACGATGATATGCATTTTTTTCTCAACTCCCCCTTTTCTTGTTTTTAATTTTGTGTTGCTGTAAAAGTTGGTCTTGTGAAAATGTTGTCAATATAAACGATGTAGATAATGTTAAAGCTATTTATTGTAAGTTTAAGTGGATTTGATATCTTGAGAATTTTTTTCTTTTAAAACCCTATTTTTCGCCCTTGAGGCTTTTTTTAATGATATAAAAAATCTGCCATGCATAAATTTTCGACCCTTTTCTTAGAAATAATAATAACTTTAAACTGGTTCAATATGTATCACAATTAAGTATTATCGAAGTTATCGTGTCCATAGAAAAGATATCTATAAAATATTTTGAACTTGCGTGGTGTTTGGTTCAAGGGGGACATTATCGGCATACAGTTGGCAAACAAAGTATTTGTACACTTCATTTTTTTTTAATTATAATGAAATTAAGCAAAATATTTAAGCAAAAAATACTGTAATACATTAATTTAATGCATTATAATATTATAGAAGCAAAAACAAAATTAAACGAATCGATTTTTTACATTATAATAAAAAAATATACAAAAATATAATGCAAAAAAGTATTTGTACACTATATTAATGTAATATAATTAATGAAATTTAGTAAAATGATACAAATTATTATTTTGTGCGAATTCATTTAGCGTTTATGATTACTTCTAGATGGTGTGACATAGATTCCACCAACTTTTTTGTAGCGGTCTGGTTAATAATATTCCATGACACAATAAGAGCTTCTTTAAAACTGTTTTTTACTGATACATATTTTTTTTTCGGATCTTTGCATCCAATAGCATCTGCAAATTTTCTATTGGATTGAAGTCTAGAGATTTTAGAGGAGTTACCAGTCGTCTTCGAGTATTGTCGTAAGCATGTGCTGGTGATCACAGCAGTATGCTTTGATCGTTATCCTGCAGAAAGTGAAAAGCTTCCTCTATGCATAATTTCTTGGCACAGTTTAATAAATTATGGCGCGACACATCAATGTATATTAAACCTGTCCTTCCATTGTCAATAAATTTTAAATGTCCTGCTCCATTAGAAGCTATACACCCCAAAACTATAATATCCCCCCCCCCCCCCAACATGCTTGATAGTTTGAAGTACACGTTTTGGATCTAGAACAGTTTTATTTTTACGCCAATTTTTTCGAATGCTTGATGGTAAGAAAATTCTGAATTTTCCCTCATCAGAAAAAATACTATTTTCCAAAAATCCAATGATTTACTTCTGTATGCGAAAGCGAATACTATGCGTTTTCGCCTATTTGTTTCGCTGATGAATGGATTTTTCCTTGAGGTTCTTCCTTTTAAATCTGCATTGAGAAGAATATTTTTTATTGTTTGAGGTATTACTCTGATGCGAGAAGATGTTGCAAGGTCTCCAGCAAATTTTTAAACCGAACGCATAGGATTTTTTAAAGCTTTTTTAACAACACTCCCTTTTTCCCTCATTGTTAGTTTGCTAAGAAGTCCTGGTTTTCATTGAACTTCGATGCTTTTAATTTATTCATAGTTTCTCACTATACATCCAATAGTTGTAAATGGTAATTTAATAGTTTTTCCAAATTCTTGTTGCGAATTTAAATTTTTATTATGTTCAATCATAGGATTTCATATATCTAGAGGTGCCTCTCTAGTTTTAGGTTCTATACTCAATTACTTCAAGAGCAAATTAGATTAAATGTCAGACAAATATAATATGAACTTAAAAATTATTAACAGCTTCTGTAAAAGTAATCCTTTGAACCATAAACACAATAAAACACAGTACATATCAGGATGGAGAAATGTACAAATACTTTTTTTGCAAGAAATTTTTAAACTTTTCCTATTAGAAAATTATTTTACATCTTTATCGAAATTTTCTGTCGTGTAATTTTAAACGGACGGTAAGCAGACTGTATTAAAACTATATTTGATAAAATATCTGTTTTTATTTAGTTAAAAATTAAAAATTTTAGAGTGTACAAATACTTTTTTTGCCAACTGTATATGTATAAAACCGGTGAAATTCGAGTATTTCTCGCGCTCAGAGGGTTCCGTACTGTATATATACGAAATATTAACATATTGAGGACGAGTGACTGGTATACATGCCACTCAAGATTCTTAGAATCCTTCATTATTCCCATCAGTTATATTGATTGCAAACTTTATCTTATTTAACTATAGAATTTTTGCAATTCAACTGAAGAAAATTTTCTGTTTCGAAATATCAGCGGTAAAATATTAAAAATTCAGCAAAATGCTCACGTCGATAAGGAGTTAACTTTATTATAAAAAAAAAAAAAACGTGGCTAAAAGAATAACAAGATTTTAAACGACTATAACAAGATATGGTTGTTTATAGTTATATTTACTAGAAAACTATGAATGATTACATCATAAAAGTTCAAATAGATATGAAGCCTAAATAATAACAAATATTTCTATTCTGTATGAATCTTTATTTGATCTTATCCTTATCTACTTATAATGAACTTAATTCGATACTTAGAAAAAAAACAGTGCACTTTTAAACTTCTTTGACATTTCATGAAAGTAAATTCAGCGTAATAATAATCGTTTCTTTTTACAGTATAGCTAACACAAAACCCTTGTTCAAACTTGAAACTTGACATTGTGCCAATCCCTAGCGAGGCTGTGTCTATGCAGTCTAGGTGGAATTTTCTGGGTCCACCTGGGGTCACTACCAGCACTTAGTCCGTGACACCGGATCCCCCTTGGAAATCCAGGGGATTGGGGGTGTTTTGGACGCCAAAGCCTAGACTGGGTGGTATCTTTGCCGTCTTTTCTCGACCCTCGAGGTTTCAGTTACGGGTACCTAGTCACCATCGCTGTGCGGAACGCAGCAGGTGCGTCCTAAGGGGCGTTCGTAAGTCGGTACGTGCAGGGAGCGGGGGTGAAAGCACCCTAGAGCTAATCGTGACTATGCGGGCAGGAAGGCTTTCCCCGTCTTCCTAGGGTCTTGCTAGGGGCACCTTCCCTTTCTGGCTGACCCACATAAATGTCTTTGCTACTATAGTGATTTGATCTTGTGGGCTTTCCGCAAAGCAAAACCCATCCAAGCTTCCATGGCAATGGGTCATCGGCTCCGGTCGCTCGCATGGTTTTTTTGGGTGGGAATTCCAAGCATAGGAACAAGCCGGGTTTTTCGATGGGTAGGTGAGCTGTCGCTATCGGCTGTTCATCCAATCGTTTTGGAACGGTGACTGGCTCCTCACGGGAGTCGGGCATTGACCGTAGACATCGGACGGCGAGGGGTCGGATAGGTGCGCCTGTGTAGCAGCCGCCTAGCGGTTTGCGACAGGGACCCTAGAAGTCCTCGTCGCGAGAGTCACATTTGCCTGTCAGGGCCTGGGAACTGGGGTGGAGTACTCCATCTTGACATTGTGCCAAGCGTGCTTCGAAAGCAGATCGCAAAGTTGCAACGCCACCTTGGCCGTGCGGCGTTTTTCCAGATAGATTTTTAATTAACTTTTAAAGAAGCCGGAGAGGTTCTAATAGATCCACTCAATGCAAATTTGATGCAAATCCCATAAAATTTATGTGATTAATTCTAACTAAATTTGTCTGTTTTCAACAATTTGACGTTTTTTGCTGTTATATTGCTACTAGGTATTGCATTATACAATCTTTAAAAGTTATTAAAAGTTAGTTTTAGTGTCTTTAAGGTTTATTATCTCGGCTAATTACGAATTTTTCGAAAATAATTATCATTAATGCTTTTATACTTCTACTACAATAGGTACCTCTAATACTCCTCAACACCTTTGCTGAATGCCCGCAAATCGAAATTTATGTGTAATTGAAAAATACGCTTTTTTTAAAAAAAAAGCTATGATCTAGAGTAATCACTAGAGTTTTCCTGCAAGGTTTTCACTAACATTTACTACCTCTATATTTTTTCAGCATTTTAGTTGCAATAGATTTGAAATTACATGAAGGGGAACATATTTTTGCACTAGATTTCCGATGATATCCCTAAAAATATATTACCTAAAATTAAATATATTATTTCTGTGTTCAGAGCTACGAACACGCTTTCAGACAATGCCCCACTCGATATGCAAAAAAAAAAAAAAAAAAAAAAAAAAAAAAAAAAAAAAAAAAATATTTTTTCAGGTAGTTTAATAAGCCCCTAAGCACTTTTCCTAAATACATTTGTGAATGTTTAACAATCGGTAAATATCTGGTTCTATAGTTTTTATTAATTCTCCGTATTTGAACTTTCCTTTATCCATAGTTGACGAGTAAAATGGCTGTGAAAGACAACAGGAGTGATCGTATAATGGTTCCGCTTTTACTTTTTTAGTACGGAACCCTAAAAAGGGCAGATGTTTCTTAATCTGCAAAAATGTACATCAATGAAGAACGAAAAATTATATTAGCCTATTTCGAGTCACCCAGGGTTCCGAAAAGTGTTCCTGCATCTTTAGAAAAAAAAACTGAGAAAACATTTATTTTCGAATTTTAAAAAAGAATTCACAAAAGAAAAAAAAATAGCTATTCGTCGTTTTTGAAAACGTTTCCTAATAGCTTTTACAATGCATTCATTAGTTTTACGTATCCAGAAAATCGGTTTCTCGGATTTTATCAATTCTTAAGTAAATATTTTCTGCTGTACAATCGAATTTGTTCTTTCATTTGTAATAAAACAATGATATTTTTCATATTAATGTTAATTCCGATAAAGTAATATTCCAAATAGTGAAAACTGGTTATTACTCTAAAAAAATTACTCTTAATCGTTTCCTTAGACGAATAGCTAATAAAGTTTATTTTTATAAATTATTCATCAAATTTCGAAAATACTTTTCTAGGGTTTTTAAATGTAAAGAAACGCTTTTCAAAATTTTTGGTGACCTTGAAATAGGTTAATGTATATTTTCGTTCTTGATTATAGTACATTTTGTAGATTAATTAACATCTGTCACTTTTTTACTGCGTAGATCTGCAAAAATGTTTCAGAATTTTTTTGTTGTTTCTTACGAAATCTGCCTGAAAGAAGGAGACTAATTTGGATATACGTTGGGTAATTCTGCAATACTGTATTCGAACACTGGCAGCACCTCATCCGTGTTATAAGTGTCATAATAAAAAAATGGGGTATCAGGATGTCCAGATGACTAGTTGTATACGCAGCATTAAGAATCAAGTACATAAAATTTAAAATGCTAGCTTAATTCTGTAAATCGGCTGTCGATGTTACTGGGCCCAAGCTTTTCTTTGCCCTCATAAAAAGAGAAAAACCATCAGTATGTTTGGGTAAAATGTTGTATATGGATGCAAAAACAAATCTAAAAATCATGAAATTTGAAAGCAGATGCATTGTTTTATTTCAACAATGAATATAACCGATACTGTGCTGTGATTTACATATACACTGCTCAAAACAATTAAAGGATATTTCAAGTTTTATATAAAATAAAGATATAAACGAAATTTTTTTTGCCGAAAATAGAAGAAGAGAATCACAAATGCAAATATTTCTGGTTTTCAAACTGTGGAGTATGCAAATTTTGAAATCGACGTCAAAAACGTCGCTTCAGCGGCAGCGAATGAAATTTGACTTTCAACTGGATAAAAGAGAATGAAGACAAGGATGATCGGCATTCAGTGATTGCTTTGTTTCGATGAGTACGATGTCTCAGCGAAGTCATTTGATAGATTCAGAATCTTGGAGAATTGTTGGTAGGTTAGAAGGGGGCCAAACTCAAGCCGATGTAGCGCAAGCCATTGGAGTGCTACAAAGTGTCATTTCCAGGATCTGTAACCGTTTTTTGGAGAGTGGATGTGCAGGCCGAAGACCAGGGCAAGGTCGCAGACGGGCAACAACGCCCAATGAAGATCGGTATTTAGCGTTAACAGCTCGGAGACACCGAAACATGAACGCTACTCTTCTCCAACAACACCTTCGCTCGGCTACAGGCAGCACGATTTCAACTCAGACTGTCCGAAACCGGCTCCATGCTGTAGATCTGTACGCTCGCCGACCGATGGTATGTGTTAGATTAACATCAAGGCATCGTGGCGACCGCAGGGAGTGGGCAACCGAGCATATCAACTGGGGAAGAAATGAATGGAGCAATATTCTGTTTTCTGACGAGTCCCCTTTTTTTGTGCATCCGGATAATAGGCGTATTTTCCTCTGGAGGAACCGTGGCAGTAGGAATAATCCTGCGTTCGTGCACGAAAGTGTCTGATTTGGCGGTGGAGGACTGTTGGTGTATGGTAGCATCTCCATTGACGGGCGCACTGACCTCTACATCATTCGAGATGGAGCTCTGACTGGTCGCCGATATAGGGATGAGATCCTCAGACCTATTGTATTCCATTACGCTGCAGCAATCGGAGATAACTTCATTTTAATGGACGATAACTGCAGGCCACATCGTGGAAACCTGGTGGAGGATTTCCTTTTTGAGGAAGGAATCGTCCGAATGGAATAGCCAGCGTGTTCTCCAGACATGAATCCAATCGAGCACGTTTGGGACGCTCTAAAAAGACGAGTTTCTGGCCGCCAACAACCCCCACAATCTCTCTAAGAACTGGAAAGAGCTCTTCTGGAAGAGTGGGGCAGAATACGCCAACTCGTCATTAATAGCCTCATTGAGTCCATGCCTCAAAGGTGTTCAACGTTGCTGGACGCCCGTGGAAACCATACCCCCTACTGAAAATGATTTTCTTTGAAGAAAACACCTTTTCTTATTCTTTTTTTCTCATATGCACAAATTGTGTTTTTTTCCTTTTGTACACAAATGCGCAATAAAATGCATTTTTTCTGCCAAACATGTGTAATTTATTCTCATATACCCTACTATGTCTGTCGACCATGTATCAATCAGCTAAAAAGTTTCCCAGATACAAAATCCACCTAAAACTGCAATATCCTTTAATTGTTTTGAGCAGTGTATTTAAAAAGTCACAGGGCCGCATGGATGCAGCAGACAGAAATATCAACATGATACTTGAAAAGATGAATAATTTGTTAGTTCTTCGATGACCGTAAAGAAGATTTTTTAAAAAGTACAAAATCTGTAAACGGAAATACCAAATTAAAATTCTTGCAAAATCTGTTGATTGACAGGTGCATTTATTTAGACAATTTAATTATGCACCAGAAAACCTTTCATAGTTAGATTTATATTTTATTGGAATTTTTAATTTATAAATTATTTTCTTTTCTTTGCACAAACTTAATAATCTTTCAAAATAATACAATTTCAGTGTCTTTCTGAGATATTTTAATAATTTTTGGCATGCTGACTTAAAAAATGTTTACTCTCTGTCACATAAGTTTTCTAGAAAATGAAAATCTAGAAAAGTCACACTGAAAATCTAGTGGATTCATAAAACTTTTTCTTAGGAATTCATTGCAAATAAACTGCATCTTACAATTTATTAATTTTTTACATTCCTTTTTTTTTGTTACAACATGGAAAATTATTATGATGCTTTTTATTTCTTCACAAAAAAAGATAAGCCCTCTCTTTAAAAGGAAAAAAAATCCACCTTGTGATCTATTTGCAACCAAACCGTATGCAGCAACTATCAATTGCAGAGTATGGCATTTTATGGTATCGGATGTCTTAATGTATTTATAATTTACCTTAGAAATTCTTAATTTACTTTAAAAATTCTTAAATTTAAAACTAAATTTTTAATTTGCCAATCAATCAGAATTTCTCAATTTGCGCGGAAACAATAGACGATAGAATTAAAAAGCGAAAAAAGAGAACCCCATTAATAGCATTCAAAACACATTAGATACACACAATTCCTTTCACGTTAAAATAAAAAAATCAAATTCATTCTAAGCTTTTGTGTTTTTGTATGCATTTTTTATCGTTTTACCCTGTAATTAGAAGGAATTCAAGAAACTTATTCGAAGTCTTCGTAATTTCTCCGAAATTAATTCCTCTTAACTTCTGAAGTACCTAAAATAGTTTAGTGTAGTTCCATTTTAAATAGAAGAACCAGATATTATTTCAAAAAGTTTTAAATAAGGTCAATATTAAGAAAAGCCCTTTAAGTTATTTGAAATGTTATTACAGTAGAAAAAATAATTATTAAACATTTTAAAATCATTTATTATTTTATTTCGAGAAATTATACACACAGATACATACAATGTAAAATGACTGAAAAAATTATTATGCTTTAATGAATTAAAAAAAGGCAAATAAAATTTGCTTACCTCACATACCGAGGAGAAAGAAGCTCTTGCTTGATAGGCCTGCATTCTTCTCATTCAATATTATAGATTCAAATACAAATACATCCGGTTGTATTATTAATTGTCGTTTAAAGAGATTAAGAATTTCAAAATCATTATTATATGAAATAAAATATTACGCTTTCAATAAGATTACAATAATTACTGAATATTATTTAATGTTCGTTACACCTGGTCAAATTAATTGGAAAAAACAGTGCATGCCAAAAGTTAATAGACAACCGATTTTTTTTAATTTTCCAATTCAAAAATAGGAGTAACAAAATCAAATCAATTTAAAATTATAAATAAATACCAAGATAATAATTAAAATTTAATAAATAAAAATTAAAACTTAAATTTGACTGTCCCAATAGTTTAAGAACAACTCACTTTTTTCCCTTAACGTTCAAATTTTTAAACCGTTTGTTCTAATCACTTCAAAATCTCGATGAAGCATACAGAAAATATGAGTTTGAAGAAGTTCTGACTTTAAATCAGCTTCATTCAATTGAAGCTTTAAATCATAAACTGTTGCAAATTGAAACCTCTCAGTATATACATCTTTAGCTAATAATCCCCTCTGTTGGGCTCATGTCAAGACATTGGGTTGTCCAGTCCATAGCAATTACACTGGTGTCCAAAATTTAAGCATAATTGGTAATTAAGTAATTATTTTTAAGTAATGAAAGAAATATGAATCGGAATGTGCTGAAACTCCAGGTGTTTAAACAAAATAGTACGCGTCACATATTTTCGCGAAGAGTTTTCCCCGAAATCGAACAGGGGACCGTCAACAAATTGAAAAAGAACGAAGATCTTTTGGATAACCCTGTCAAAACTAATGTAGCAAAAGCGTTCAAACTGCACATTATGATTAATTGGCTTATTGTAATGTACTGTGTTAATTTTTACAAGGATAGCATGTATACTCGTAGAGAAATTAAGGTTTTTATAAAAACAGTCCTAAATTTTTCAAAGTTTTTTGCTTATAATTTGCAGAGTTCTTATTATAAAATAATGTTATTTTCTGAAAATATGACAAACATAATTGTACACAATACCCTGTCATCAAAATTTAAAAATAATAAAAATTGTATGAAAAATGAGTATGTTTAGTAAATAATTTTTCATTGCGCATGCGTCAACGATATCAAAATGTCATTTGCATATTGTGTTAGCTAAATGTATAGAGCAACTTCTGTAAAAGTTTCAAAAACATAGCTTGAAAATTCTGAAAATGGGAGCCTATAGAATCAACTCAAAATCCGTTATTCCTAAAAGAAGCAAAAAAATCAGGGGTTTTACCTAAATATAGTTGTACGTGCAATATTGTGTAGGCACTAAACAATGGAATATGGATACAGCCCCTCATCTTTTTGCTTCATTTAGGGAATAAAGGATTTTGATCTCATTCTATCAAAGATAATTTTCAGAATTTTTAAGCTATGTTTTTGAGACTTTCACAAAAGTTGCTCTATACATTTAACTAACATAATATGCAATTGAAATTTTAATAGCGTTCACGCATGCGCAGTAAAAAATTATTTAGTAAACCTGCTCATTTTTCATACAATTTTTATTATTTTAAAATTCTGATGACAGGGTATTGTGTACAATGATGTTTGTCATTTTTTTCAAAAAAGAACACTATTTTATATTAAGAACTCTGCAAATTATAAGCAAAAAACTTAGGACTGTTTTTATAAAAACCTTAATTTCTCTACGAGTATACATGCTATCCTTGTAAAAATTAACACAGTACATTACAATAAGCCAATTAATTATAATGTTCAGTTTGAACGCTTTTGCTACATTAGTTTTGACAGGGTTATCCAAAAGATCTTCGTTCTTTTTCAATTTGTTGACGGTCCCCTGTTCGATTTCGGGGAAAACTCTTCGCGAAAATATGTGACGCGTACTATTTTGTTTACACGCCTGGAGTTTCAGCACATTCCGATTCATATTTCTTTCATTACTTAAAAATAATTACTTAACTACCAATTATGCTTAAATTTTGGACACCAGTGTACTTGGTTTTGTCTAAACTACCGCATTGTAGAGTTGGACTCAAGAATAGAGCAATGGGCTTGCTGTTATATCATTTGACCTCCCTCTCGCAATTTTTCAGATGGAAGTAACTGTATTTAAAGCCTTTTCTGGCAATCTTCGAAACATTGACAACCTTTTAAAAAAGCAATTTAGGTAATTTCATTATAAAAAGTGCTGCCCACATCATGAGTGAACACCTTCCTTGTTGTCGGCTAAAAATTTTCATGGCTCCTATCGAATATTATGCCGGTAATATGACAATCATCGGGGCCATTTAGACCCAAATATCTTGCCGAAATTCATGCCGATGAATTCATTTTCATCACTGACAAGAACACTTAACCATTCATCTGACCAATTCCTGTGATTTCAGGTCTATTGAACACGAGTATCTTCATTCCACTTTATAAACTTTGGCGAATGACGCATTTTGCGAAAACCAAGAAAAGTACCTGTCAGGAACCGTGGATGGATCAAGAATATTGATATTGGAATGTTTGCTACTATAGAAACTTACCGTACACACAGGTTCTGGGTTGAAATTAATGTCAAAATTTCTCTGTCCTATCATTTGTTTTCTTTGGTCATCTAAATGGCGATACTGTTTCAGAGCGTCAAAATTTGACAGAGTTTGTCAAATACCAAAACTATTGCGTTCAGTTTTTCTTGAAATGTCCACAACTGTATAACAACGAGGCTTTAAATGATAGATTTCCAAAATTTCCCTTCTGAAAAATTGCCCATTGCGAAGCATCTTCGCAATCAGTCGGAAATGGAAAGACACATTCAATTTTACCTCAGGAAACTATTGTGTCACAAGTACCTGACCTCGGAATATGCAAATTTTGGATATCAATACTTAAATGACCTTTTAACATCGTCTGTCTATATATTTTTGGGACAGCATTTTTTTTTTTCAATTTTTATAATAAATCTGTAACTGCTAAAAATTGTTTGAGTATTTTATTAATTTTATTTAATCGCTATTCATATTCATAATTTATTTCGTATTTTTTACTCGTTTAATCAGTTCTTAAATCCAAAAAAATGATTGTCTGTAAACTTTTGGGACGCACTATATTATTTTACTGCTTCAATCTGGTTTCCTTGGCTTTCGGTAATATCAGGTAGATTTTCTGGGTACTAACATAAAAGCGAAACGCAAAAATGTATTTTGAAATTTATAAATGCATTCCGAAATGCGAAAAGTTCGCAAGATATTTTACACTACGATTTTACAGTTTTTATCTTTAGTAGTTAAGAGTATTACTACAGAGTATTACTGCATCATTACTCTTGTGTGTATACTTGCAAGAGTACAATTACTCTTGATATTTTAAATTATTTATTTAAAAATTATTGAAAATTACGGAAATTATTATTATTTTAACCGTAAAATACACCTGATTTTATATTTTGCATTGTTCATGTAATTGTAATGGTCTCACAAATATGCCTAATTTGACTTTTGAATAGTCTGAAAACAAAAAAACCATAAGTATTGTAAATATTGGCCTTCTCAAGACGTTTCACAAAATGCTTCGTAGAACTGAGTTTGATGCATTACTATAACAACAAGAGATCAATGAGGATCAATTTGTAAGGATAAAGTCCATGGAGGTAAAATGAAAAGACGTAAATCTTTTTTTTCCTTTTTTACGGTTTGTACCATTATTTGAAAAGGAAACAGATTATTTACGTCCGTATAATAGTCAATTTGCTTTGACTTTTAAGGATGTCTTTAAGGATCAATTAATTTTTTTCGAATGACGGTTTTTTTCTCGGTCTGTAATTTTAATTTAATATTTAGCTCTTTTAAGCAATTCTTATCTTGTGCTTGAGTGCCATTTTTGCATAAAAATTTTCTATATCCTTCTTTTTGTCGCAGTAAGATTCATTTCGCAGTAAGATTGGTGTTAATTCTGCACAATCAAACCAATTTTTTTCGATAAATTCTTTTGGATTTTTCTTAAAGGAAGATCCAATGCTTCAATGTTTCTGGTTGAAGACTAGTTGATTTCCACCTGATTTACTTACAAACACATTAAACCCCTTTGAGGACGAGGGACCAGCAGTGTTCTCGCTGTCGCTCGCCATTGCGCCAAATTGCGACTAAATTCTTCATTTGGCAAGTAAATAAACTATTCGATTCGCCAAATTGCTAGTGCTCAATTTTTGCTTTTTCTTTCTCGATTTTCATACATACGCATATATACATATTTTTAGTACATAAATTTTTTGAAATTAGATTAATAACAATCTTTGTCGCACTTATAAAAACTTGGGTTATTTTAGAACATATTGAGAAAAAAAGGGTACATTAAAGGATTAAATTATTTTCTTCTATCTTCAAAAGAAGAAAGTATTGTAATCGAAATTTTTTTTTTCGACTTCCGGTTTTCGACGGATTTACACATTTTAGGGGTCAGAGATTCCAAAAAACATGTTTTTACAAAATGTCTGTCTGTCCGTGTGTCTGTGTGTATGTCGCCATTCTACCATCAAAAAGTGTATGAAGTTATGCATAGAATTGGACCAAATTTTTTGTGAATGTTTTTGGGTATAGCAAGCAGGTCCTACTTCAGTTTTCAAACATTCCGCCGGAAGGGGGCGCTGCAATCGCGATGTTTGTGCCATTTTCAATATTGTACCGACGGAAAGTATATGAAGTTATGCATCGAATTGAACTAAATTTTTTGTGTAAGTGTATGACTATGGCTAGTTGGTCTTCCATGAATTTGGAAAAAAAATCCGTAGGAAGGGGGCGCTGCAATCGAGATTTTTGTGCCATTTTCAATATTGTACCGACTAAAAGTATATGAAGTTATGCATCGAATTAAACCAATTTTTTTTTGTGTAAGTGTATGATTATTACCCGTAAGACATGGTGACGTCACAGTGACGTCGTTGTGAAGTCACACTATGACTTTGCGACCGTCGATGTGAAGTCACAGTGACTAAAATGTGAAGTCGTTATGGCCGTTTTAGAGCTTGTTTGTGACGTCGCATTGTGACCACTTTGTGACGTCACAATGTGACCAATTTGTGAAAAGTGTGTCATTTGTGACGATTTTGTCATTGACATGGTGACGAAACTGTGACGAAAGTGACAATGCCTTCAAGTCACATTGTGACCAAATTTTGAAATACAGGGTGAGTCCAAAATCATGGAACAAACTTCGAGGGGGTGGTAGGACTCACTATAACAAATAATGATGGCACAGAAATATATGACCGGAAGTGACCCGTCAAGACGCTACACTAGTCACTAAAAAAGACCCGGATGATAATGTTAAGTCTATGGGAGGAGGGCGTTGTTTTCAAATATCTTGCTTAAATTTCAATATTTTACATGATATTTTTTCCATGGGATAGCTGAGGACGATCCACAACCGGGCTAATTTTTACTTTTTCGATTTTGGTTATATTTTTTTTATATTAAGATAGTTTCAGTTTTAGAACCGGTTCAAACTGGTTCTGAAAGTTAAAGTATTTTTCTTTTAATCTGTAACTAAAATCAAAAGAATAACAGCCAGCCCTGTTGCAGATCGTCCTCAGCTATCCTATAGAAAAAAATTATGCGAAAATATTAAAATTTTAGCGAGATATTTGAAAATAGCGCTCCCATACACTTAACATTATAATCCGTGTCTTTTGCAGTGACTAGTGTGGCGTTTCAACGCGTCACTTCCAGTCATACATTTCTATGCCATAATTATTTATTATAGTGAGCTCTACCACCTCCCTTAAAGTTTTTCCCATTATTTTAGATTCACGCATCAGATCATTTGTGACAAAATTTTCTGTGATGATTCTGTGACGATTTAACTTTTCTTAACGATTCTCTAACAATTTAAAAGAAACAGGATCTGCTGAAACTATAACTCCATGCCATGTTCCTGTTAAAATAGTGTTTGATTCCTAAAATCATATATTGACAATTTATGAACAAATACTGTATAATATATAAAAATAGTTACCTGAAGTAAGGAGAATTTCTTCTAAATTAAAGTTAAAAATTCGATTTACCTCACATGCCTTACAACTCTGGTGTTGTTTTCAAAATTTGAAAAATATTACCTTTCAAAAATATTTACATATTTTCTCGCCACATGCTGAAAATTGCATAGCTTCAATTTTATTTATAACTGACACACATTTAGTAGAACGTTGTTCAAACTGTTTAATCTTTTTAGTCTTTTTTTTTTTTAACTTTTACTCGCTTTAATATCCACAAATCTCAGCACATATCTAAAACTGTACAGCTTGCCAATATTTCTGACCAATAATCCTGATGTCTATAAATATATATAACTTTTAATTATCTTTTGTTGTAATTTTCCAACTGATTGAAAAAGAGGCCAGGTCAGGATTCGAACTAAGCAGTCTTTCGCGCAAATTGTCAATACTTTGTCGACTGAACTATCCTGGAAGAATCTGACGCACACAATTCACACAGTGAATACGAATGCATACTTATCATTATTATGTATAACCCTATGTAATAATACTTTAATATTTTTTTCAAACTACCCGTATGATAAATGCATAATATTCGTATGATTATATAATGATATTTCTCCGGGTGAATTGTGCGTGCTAAGTTGCTCTGTTGGAAGAGCATTGGCAGCATACATCGAGGGTCTCTAGTTCGAATCCTAACCTAAACACTTTTTTACTCATTTTGGAAAATTAATATTCGTTTGATTAATTTACGAATTAAAATCATTCTGTTAAATATAATATAGAATTATCTTTTGATAAAACTACTTGAAGTTTATGCGCAATATTCGTAATATACAGATTTTATTTGAAAATCGAGTGCAAATGAAGATGAGGCAATTAGTTCTAGTATTACGCTTATTTATTTCCTTACTATAGTGGCCTGTGCGCATGTATGGTAACACCAAGGTTTAAATTCGTAGTTAAACTCATATATATATATTGTATGTGTCATATAGTGTAGATGTGCCGGTAAAGGACATCCCTATGGAATTTATTTTTAAAAAGTTTCCTTATTAATAGTTATAATTATTAGATTTCATTTTTTTTCGTATTTGATGAATCTATTAATAATATTTAAGTATTCTCAGTCTCACTTCCCAATATTAGACAAAATTTTATTGAAAATAATAGAAATACATCAAACACTAAAAATTTCAGTAATATACATCCCACAAAAAAGTACATGTAATTGTTTTTATGACTATTTAGAACCAAGATTTAATGAACACATACTAATGAAACAAAATTGTTATTTTCAACACCATTTAACAATTAATATATCAAAAATTAATAAAATAATGCGATAATTACTCATTTTTAAAAATCAATAATTGTTATTATCACAAAATCAATATCTTAATTATTTTAGATACATGGTTTAAAATAATAAATGTCATGGAATTACAGTTATCAAATTTTTGGGATTATTAGAAATTCAGAAAGGTAATAAAAAAGTTTTAAAAAGTTTGTTTTTGCAATATTAGTGCATAAATTAGTATATTTATCACTATTTTCAACAATTAAACAACCCCAAACTCCTTTATATATTAATTATAACGTTAACTTTTGATTATGTATACATTTTTTAATTTATTAAAATGTGATTTTAACCATGTAATTAAAAAATGTGATTAAAGTGCATTTTAAAAATAATATTATTAACTATTTTCAAATCGTTGACATGCTGTTCCGTATTTCAACAAAATAAATGTTAAATTTATTGAATTTACTAAGGTAAGTGAATTCAAAAAAGTTAAATATGATACTTATTCCTTTTATAACATGTTTATTACGAAATTAACAGAAATCATTATAAAAAAAGCAGGAAAAATAAAATTTTCTTACCTCTTTCTTATTGGCATTATCCTCTAATAACAGTGTGATAATCCAAATATGGAAGATAATTTCGAAGTCGGAATGTCCGAATGAAGTACAATGACATTGGCGCGCTTATATTAACGAAACGCCACTGACGTATTTTTTCGGACCGACATTTTATGTAAAATGTCATCTGATAGCATTTCTGCATAGCTTTTTAAAAATTTTCAACTTATGTACTAAATATACAGACATAACACCATAACAAAGCTACTAGAGCAGCTGCCTAATATTCTAAAGAATAAATCGTGTCAACTATTCTGGTCGTTGCCAAACGATATTTTTTAAGCAGGTGTTTTTTGTTATTATTGGTTGTTTGAGCTTCGAAGATTTGTAAGGTGAATGCGCATGCGCATTAGTTTTATGAGAGTATCCCTAATTAAAATTTTGAGGTTAAATTTTTTTTTCACGCATTTCTATTTTACTTTCAATTAGTTTCGAAATACAGTGGAACTTTCATTTAACGAAGCCCATATTTCATGAAATTATCTACTTTTTTAATTTTCTGTTGAACCTAGAACGCAATTAACATTTAAATTAATATTCATATTAAAAAAAAAATTCTATTTAGCAAAATTTGTTGCACTTCCGTGCGTGCACAATATTCAAAAGGATGGATTGCTGTTAAGATTGATTGGTGAATATATTTCAGCGGCTTGTATGAATTGAAATTATATATTTATTTTATCTTTTAAATAAAAAGGAAAAAATGCGAAAATTTTTCCATATGCTAAGAAAGGGATTCTAGTTCCACGAAAATATTATAGGTCCATTCTCTGAATACTTAAAAAAGATGCGAAAGTTTTTATGAGTGTATCTTTCATAAGAGGTCACCACAAAGTATTATTCCGATTTTTTTTAATTTTTGGATTTGAAATACAAGAGAAAACGAGAAATAGAACGCCGCGATTCAGTTTTTGTTTCCCTTCCTTTATTACGTGGTTTTTTAGATATTATACTAATGAATTTTTTCTTATGTGGTTATATTGCATAACAAAAATTACTATCCAAATTAAAACACAGTTTTATAATATTTCCATTTTTCTTTGTAGTTTGCTATACAAATTTCATGAATTTTCGTGGATTTCTATTCAACGATATTTTTTTCATAACGAAGCATTTAAGTGTAACGAGAAATTTCCTTAAATGGAAGTTTCACTGATAGGTTCATTGCTGGGTGCTTAGTTTCATATGATGGGAGGTTTATCTCACATATGTGATATGACGTACACGTTACATGCACTGCATGTAACGTGTGGCATAACAGCGATTGCACAATATTCTTCTGAAATGCCAGAAAACACGTTTTTTTACCAGTAAATAACATGGTTTGAAGAATTTTTGTAATTTTCTAAAGTTTTCTAAGAAAGTCACATCTGAGTCGCAATGTGACGTCACTGAGTGGTGGTAATTTGGTCACAGATGTGATGTGACCACAGTGACTCGCAGTGACGTCATTGTGACCATGCATGCTACGAGGGATCTTTTGAAGAATTTTTGTATATATTTTTTAATTTTCTAAGAAGGTCACATTTCAGTCACAATGTGACGTCACTGAGGGGTGGCATTTTGGTCACAGATATGACGTCACATTTCAGTCACATTGTGACGTCACTGAGAGGTGGCATTTTGGTCACAGGTGTGACGTCACATTTCAGTCACAATGTGACGTCACTGAGCGGTGGCATTTTGGTCACAGATGTGACGTGACCACAGTGACTCACAGTGACGTCACTGTGACGTCACTGTGACCATGCATGCTATGTGGGTACTAATTGGTCCTCCCTGAATTTGAAAAAAATCCGCCAGAAGGGGGCGCCCTAATCGCGATTTTTGTGCCAATTTCAATATTGTACGGACTAAAAGTATATGAAATTATGCATCGAATTGAACCAAATTTTTTGTGTACGTGTATGGTTTTGGCTAGTTGGTACTCCCTGAATTTGAAAAATATCCGCCAGAAGGGGGCGCTGCAATAGCAAATTTTATGCCATTTTCAATACTACACCACCTAAAAGTGTATGAAGTTAGTTCTAGAACTGAACTAAACTTTTTGTACATGATTATTTTTTGGTAAGGCAGGTTTCTTCCTGAGTTTGAAAAAAAATCTGCCGATCATTCTATTGTCTATCGGCTCGTGCAGAGACGGAAATTCGTTTTTACTCCTATTAATTGACTGAAGCAGAAATTTAAGATGAAAATAAAAGTTGGTATGATATTGAATTAAAATTATTAAAACATTAAAAAGAGTAACTATTTTTTTTTAAATATTAAAATATACGTATGAGATAGAAGAAAGTTTTGGGATTGGCACATCCAACTAGTTTTTTTTTGTGCTACACGGCGAATCTATTTTGCTAATACTTTTTTCATTTGGCGAATGTTTTTTATTTTTCATTAGCCAAATTACTAATGTTGGTGAAATGTCAGCGAGAACACTGGGGACCAGTATATGTGCCGCATAAAGTGATCAGAATCCTTGCTTATTCTCACCAAGAATTATTTTGTAAATTTTGCCTTATTTAATTCAGCCATTTTCACTATTCAACTAGGCAAAAATCTTAGCTTTAAAAAACTGGTAATAAAAGATTAACCCTTTCGGGTCTGGTGTACTACTAATAGTACATGATCTTTCAACTAACATATTTTTCCAGTATTTAGTAATTTTTTTCAGCTTTATATTCTATTGTAAAGACTTCCATTGAAAATGTGCATTTATTCTTTTCGCTAAAAGATAGCCCTACAAGACCAGAAACACTCATTCAAGGTGGATGAAATTTCGAATGCACGTTGAGCCGGTAGTTCTTTTGAATTTGCTCTCATCATTGATATCATAAATAATTAGAATTATTATTTGAAATTATTTTCGTAAAATAAGTTATTGAAGCTAATGTTTGATGTAATTCTTGTAATCAAAATCATTCAAAGGTTGTGATTTATCAATCTTTGAATATGTGTACTATTAGCAGTACAGCGGTGTTCAGAGGAACTATATTAGTACAAGGCCCATTATATTTATTAATTTTTTGAAATGAAATTTGTAGAAACTTAGGTTGGATATTTTTTTTGTTTTTAGCAATATTTCTCATTATTTTTTTCATATAATATTTTTATGCAATATTATTAGCCTATAATTTGTAAAAAATGATCTAGATTTATTAGATTTTACTTTATTAGTTGCTGAAGCTCTGGCTTTCAGTAACCGAACTACAAACTCCTTGAAACGTAATCGTCTAGTAATTCAGCAACCATTGACCATTCCATCTCAAAAAAGTTGAAACCATCATTTTGCCTAATTGAGGATGTAAGATATGATAATACTGGACATATGACAGAGAGAAGCAAGGTGCAAAAAAAGAAGCGAATTAGGAGGATGCAACTTTAGAAAAACATCATTTTGTGAAAATGTAACGTCTACTTATACTTGCATGATGACAGGAATTTCGTCAAAACTTTTCATACATAAGCTTTTTAACCAAAAATTAAACCGACTTCAAAAACTACTGCAAAGTGAAAAATAATCTTTATTACATAATACAAGGTTCGTAAGTATCAGGGGATTCCAGGGATTTTAGGTGGTTTTGTACCAGAAAATTCGTAAAGTATTGATTGCTATATCTAAAACTAGAATTTTCCCCATTAAGTTAGGCAAAAATTATTTTACAAACATTCTGGTAAAAGATCCTTGAAGCGTACGAACCCTGTAATAGTAATAAGAAATTAAATTAAGAGCATAGTATTTACCACGCGTATTATTATATTTATGTACATTAATTGGATTTTTTGGAGTCGAGGCCAGCCAAGCCAAGTTGAATGTAATTATCAAAAAGACACACACCCAATTGCCTATGATTTTTTGTAGGATTTAATATTTAGCTTAAAAATTAACTTTATTTTATTACTTGCATTGGATCATTAATTTTAATTTTGAACTTCATCATTTGGAAGAGATAACCTAACAATAAAACTTAATTAAAAAATGCCTAAATTTAGAGGCTTTTAGCACAGTTGTTCATTGCATAATGTACGTAATATCTCTTAAATGAGTATTAACAACTGATGAAAAACCAATAATGAACAAAGGTAAGTTAAGATAAAATTGCCCTTTTCCTCCTTTTTCGTAAATTTTTGTCACAGACGCATAATTATCATAAAAACTTTCTAAGACAAAAATGTATGGCTTATTTAAATTTTCATATTATTTTTTACATGAAACAATTATAAGATATGTAATATAGACTTAAAATATTTAAAAAATTACATATGCACACATTAATTTCTCATACAATATTACCAAAAGCATATACAAGTATTCAAAACTATGTAAAATTAATATCTGTAAGCAAGTTGGAAAAATAAAATAGTTACAAGTAAAGCCTGAGGTATGCTTTTTTCAATTGTGTAAGATTTTACAATTAGCATCCGTGCAAAATTAATTTTTTTATATTTGAAAAAAAAAATCCTTTTTTTTTCTAAATCTTTATCTAAATAAATTTTATTTAAAATGCAAAGTAACCTAGCAACAATAATATTCATAAAATTAAGGAATACAGTTTTATTAAAATAAACATCAACAACAAAATACTGCGATCGTAAGAGGAGATTATATTAAATACGAGGGCAATGCGACAGTAAAAATGTAACTCAAAGCCAATCCACAAAAACATGCGAATTAACACATATGTGTATAGTTCTAACCAAGAATGGACATAGACGCAATTCACGGCCATTAGATGGCTATAACAACCTATCTCTGAATTGCGACAATGTCACATCGCAAAATATTTATCATGTATTTAATATGAATCAAGAAGAATAAACTTTTAAAATAAATCTACCTTTTTTTTTTTGTACAGAACAAGATTATTTTACCCAATATAATTTCTATACAGGATCGCAATTGTTTACCTGGAGGGTATTAAAAATGTCTTGTTGACAAGAAAAAGTGCGAGATTAATTTTCAATAACAGTCTTGCCATATAAGTTTACTTGAATAAAAAAATCTTAATCCAGCCATGAGGATTAAAAAAAAAATATTTTATATATAGCACTTTAATCCTCATAACTAAAGATTAGTTCCATTACAATTTAGTATGTAATGTGAAAGATGCAACAGAAGAAGTCTTTAAAATCAGCAGCCATCTACAATATATTATTTAGAAATTAATAAAAAGTATTAATTCTACATTTACATGCACACAATGGCAAGGATAAAAAAGCTTTTTTTAAAGAATGAATTTTTTTTTAATAGTTTACAGTTAACATATGTAAACTGCACTATATAAATATATAGCTCGAATATTATATTGTTTGAACGCAAAATCCGATATACATTACATAATAAATACTTTCACATCACATAGATATATGTCTATTTAACTATGTACTTGTGTACATCCTACATTAAAAAATACCTAAATATTGTATGACTCAATTTTACAAATGAAATAAAATAAATGCACTCATAAATAAAAGTAATAATCTTACCCAACATAAAGACAGAAAATAAATGAAATAGCTTAAAATACCTTACGGTAGTAAGTAAACGGCTTTAAAGTATTAAAAACTATTATAGTAATTATTAATTTCTGCATTGAAAACCTTGTTGACCACACCTGAAAAAGATAATGAAAAAATAAATAAAAAATATGTTAAGAGAAAATTAAATTTTTTATCTATCCTCTTTTTTATTTTGTGAAAGAAAAAGTAATTTTTTTTTTCGTTGGTAAGGTTTGTATTTTATTATTATACAAACCTTAATTTTATTAGGTTTTTTAATTAAAGTTTGTATTTGCAACGAAACTTTAATTAAAAAACCGTAGTTTTTCTTAAAAGAAATACACTGCAAAGTATGTCACTGTAAATGTTTGTTGATTTGTTGTCATCGAGCACCACAAGTAGTATCGAACAGACGAAACATTTCTTGTTTCTTTTCTATTTTGTAGCGATGAGCAAAAATTCCGCCGAGTGCTGTAAATGGCTTTGTGATAAGGCGAACATATTAGTCTGCTTCGGCCATGAAAAAGGGTATTACTCATGAGTCATACATGGTAAATTAACATGGATTCTATCGATAATACGCAACGGTAGAGTGAGGAGTACATTGCTCTGTATTTTTCGGTTATTAGAATTCTACGCCAGGATTATGTTAGAACTTTGTTTGGGGAAAAAGATTCGTCAGATGTCGCCAGCACGAAACATCTTTTTCAGAATCCAATATAGAAGGAATTAAAATTTCATAAGCCGAGCACACAGATTGCAGGAATTAGTTCGTTTCATCACATGCCGGATTCCAACAATACACGATTCAATAGTCCATCGATGTCCTTTTGCAATTTTAAAAGTTCGATGTAGAATATCCTTATGAACAAAATATAAACAGAAATTAGTTCAATTGCTTCCTTCTAAAGTGAACATTATCAGCAAAAGTCAAATAGTACAAAAACTGTCTCGATCTCCACCAACCTAGGTGTGACGGGCATAGCATCAAAACATCAGTGTTTTTTCGGTTTCTTGAGGTTTTAGTAAAAATCCAAAGTAATAACTAGAAAAATTTTATTTCACTTCTGTCCCCAACACCAGGTTTCCCACAGAGACGGACCGGACATGCCAGCGACTGGAAAGGAAAGCAAAACTTTTGCATATTTTATGCTAACAGTATGACAGTAAAAACAAAACTGACTAAAAATACATTTTCTCAAAGCATCGAGTATTGGCGAGACTACACATACATGAAACAGCCAATAACGAATTATATGGCGAGAATTGTTGTGGTCGGAGGTACGTGTTAGATTTCCGCTAGTTATAACTTAATGATGGACGTCAAAGCGCAAAATATGAAATCATAAACGTTAAATGATAAATAGCAAATTTTAAGTAACGCAAACCAAGTCTAGATTTTCTATAAGGAGTTGTCAAACGTCAATGGAATTAGAACGTCAGAAGGTCAGACGTTACTAAACAAAATAAAATTAAAGGCAAAGTATTAATAATGATACAGCTTTATACGTTGCGCAAGAAAAAAACCATCTTGATCGAAAATGTAAATGTAATAGAAAGTGTTAAATTCTGCATAGCAACAAAATTTAGGCATGTGATTGAAATCTGAAAACAACTGCTAGGTGGGTAAAGAATGTTATTTCACTTATTTTAATGCATTGTACTGTAGTTAGAAAATACCACGCAGCGAAATGAAATTGACAACTTAAATTATAAAAATTATAAAAGGAAACGACCGTTATAAAATAAATAGAAGCGGAATCCAGATTAATAATTAAAATTAAGAATTTACAAAATGATGTAATTTTAAACAGGGGGAAATGAAAAAAGCATTAATAATTAATATGTAAAGGCAAAAATACGTGCCTTTACATATACCATAGAGCCTAATTTCGGAAAAGGTTCTGAATATTATATTTCTGCTAAATTAAGTCGCAACACTTTATTTTCTCTCGCTCAGAAAACCAAAATACGTATTATTTGTTAGTTAAATGTCGCGAAAAAATAATGTCAAATAGTAAATCTCAGTTATTAATCAAAAGCGTAAATATATGTGAAAGAAAGAGAAGTTCTTGAAGGTTGCGCACGTGTATTTGACAGCTCTGATTTTTGTTAAAGACTAATATAGTAAACAACAGTTCTAAACGAAACACATTTCGACGCATTTAATCTCTTTTCTTCCCCTGAAAGCTGTTAATGCTTTTAGGTATTTTTAAAATTTTAAATATTACTCCGCACAAATAAAGGGAATAAATAATATATGCATACAGTAAATTCAGTATGTATATTTTCCATTTACACCGTTGAACTTTGTTTTTACATTTCTTATCTTCAACATTTGCGGATAGGAAAATAGAAAATCATACAACTCGCATACATGTATTAGGAACCTATATTAGCTAATATATATTATAGAGAAAAAATTGTAAATTTGAAAAACAATGAAGATTGAAGGAATATGTTAACTTTCAAAAGAGCTATCTCAAACCGCAAATCAGCAAAAAATGATATTTTGGGGACGCACAGTGTGGCAAAATCCCAAAAAGCTGCCCAAAAATCGAAAAATGAATTTCTGATTTAAGGATTTTTGATTATATAGTTGACTAAAATGATATTTTGAGAGTCAGAATTTGTATTTAAAAAGATATAAATTTAATTCACATCAGTCTTGGCAAAAGCGAAGTGACGGGAATTTTTATTCTGGACGGACAAAATACATTTGATAAAGTATAGCACGTCGTCCTTCTGTACAAACTTATTTAGGATGGCGCCCCATACAAGATCTAAAATAATTACCTTAAAGCCCCACACTAGGCACAGAAAAAGACCAGGATGATTATGTAAAGTTCATGTGAGCGTTCTTTTCAAATATCTCGCTCAAATTCAATATTTTTACATGATTTTTTTTGCAGAGGATAGCTGAGGATGATCTACAGCCGACCTAGTTTTTACTTTTTCGATTTTGCTCAAATATTTTTTATATTACGATAATTTCAATTTCAGAACCGGTTTAAACCGGTTTTGAAAGTTAAAGTAATTTAAAATAAAATCTGAAACCAAAACTAAAAAAGGTGAAAACAACGCCGTTTGTGGATCGTCCTCAGCTATCTTGTGCAAAAAAATCATTTAAAAATATTAAAATTTAGGCGAAATATTTAAAAGGAACGCCCCATAGACTTTACATTATCATTCGGATCTTTTTCTCTGCCTAGTGTTCTGTTGTGCCTTAATTTCAGATTCCCTCTCTAATCCTCAAGTTTGATTCACGGTAAATGGCGCTTCCATCATCCACTTTATTCAGCTTTTATGTTAATGACATTCCTCGCAAGAGTGTCGTCAAATTTACAAAATTTACTGATAAAACTGAGTTGTTTTAACGTACACTAACTCTATCATAGTGATTGAAATCAAAAAATACCTAGATTATTTTGAATGGTTAAGAAAATGAAGAATTAAAGTTAGCCTCCCGAAGAGTTCTTTTTACTATAACAGATTTACCCTTCAGTTAATCTTTCTTTAAATAACAAGTCCAGTGTCTGGAAAGCAGTATATAAGTACCTGTGTTCATATTTAGATTCCCAATTAACAAGGTAACAACTGTATATCACAGAAATTCTGCTTAAAGATGATTGCGGTATGAAGTCCATAAACCCTTTCTTAGCTTAGAGTAGCCGCCCGTCTGTAAAACATAAGCTGTTATTGTGCAAACAAATCAGCATAAAAATTATCACTTATGACTCGATGTTTCTTTGTTCATTACAACTCAATTAGAGATATATCAATTTTTTCAAAACAGACACTCGAAAGTGATCTAACGTTCGAAAGGACCTGTTCAATTATATATATAAAACCCCTCCGTGTTTAACGATTCCGGGGTCAACCCATACACGAGAAAAAGAAATTTATTGAAACTGCGTCCACGTTACGCTTAATTATTCCGAGCCGTTCACAAATATTCTAATTGTTCAACTTATGGAAATATACATGTAAAAGATTTATTCAGTACTCATTTTCTTTAAAACCTACAAAAACTATTTTATTATAATGTTTAAGTTCGTAATAAAACAACCAGCAATTACGGAAAAAAATAAACGTTAAATTACGAGAAAAACAAACATTAATACTGTTGCCATTCAAGAATGACAAATTCCGTGAATGAATCTTTAGAATGACCCCATTGTAACATCACGACTCACAAGGAAGGTCTCCATTGGGGGCATACTCAGAATTTTTTGAAAAATATACGAATTAAACTACTCATGTAGGTAATAAAGGATCAGTGAAAATTACCGGCGGAATTACATTATTAGATATGTAAAAAAATAAAATAGTTTGGAATAATTGGCGTGAAAAACTGAAAGCGACGCGGGATTTGGCGAGCAGTGCATTTCCTCGTCAAAAGCAGACGATTTTAACGAATCTGAAAATTGATTTTAATTGACTTCACTGTTAAAAATCTGCAGCATTTACTGCAACATCACTCCACTACTTTTATAGAATATCTCTCTTCTGACCAATGAGAATGCTCCATAGCACGGCGAATTGACCGTGTCATACACTATTAAAAATCTGCTGCATTTTGTTGCAACGCACTCCACCGCTTGTATATAATATCTCTATTCCAACCAATGAGAAAGCTCCATTTCACGGCCAAGTAACCGTTTTCTATACAAGCAAGGGAGTGCGTTGCAACAAAATGCAGCAGACTTTAACAGTGTATTTTTCAATTTGGAACAATTTTAATCAATTTAAATTGTGTTTTAAATGATAAAATATATTAATTTCATTTTGTTATAAGTACATATAAACGTAAATGACAAAATTACACTTAAAGTAAAGTAAAAATGCAAAACTAAAATTACTTAAACTAAACTTATTTAAATAAATTGAACATAGAAAGTTTTTTCTTTAAAAAGTATTCGAAGCGTAAAAGCGTATTTTTCAAAATTTCGTTTTTTCGCCAACCGGAGATAAATCGCCAAATAAACGAAATTTTTATTATTTTTTTACGGACGTTATAAGGAGGTTCCGCCGAAATTTTTTTTATAAACATATATAACTATATGAGAAGAACATTCTGTAATTTTTTCAGATTTTTCTGGGTATGCCCGTATGGAGACCTTCCTTGTCAGTAATGATTGGATGCGTTCGAGAGCTATACGCGCGCACTCAGGATTCAGGTACATGAGTGGATAAACACTAAGCGTACTCGAAGCAAAAACTCCTGAGTTCGCGCGCGCAGCGCGCGAGCTTTCGAGTTTACTGACGCCGAACGCGCCCATTGTTTACTCTTTATTGTTCACATTTGTTTTCGATTTTATAAAGTGTTTATTTTTAAGAATTAGCTAAAAAATGGGCTAAAATAGGAAATTTTTTTTATACATTTTAGATATTTTTATTATTTTCTGTCGGTATTTTTATGTATTTTTTGGCTGTAGTTTCACAATATAATCTTTTATATTTTTTATTTATTTTTTTATTTTTATTTTGATTTACTTTATTCTTTTAAAATTTATGTATTTACAATTTTTTCATTACAATCCCCCATCCACCAGATAGTTTTGTTATAGTTTTAAATGCAAATTTCTGTTAAATTTTTCGTTTTTTATAGATTTTTTCCCCATGTTTAATCGCTGTATTTTTAAAAATTGTTTAAGCCTAAAGTGGCTGATTGACCACAGTTGTAATTTTTTATCATCCTTTTAAAAATGCAAATACGTCATTTTGACGGGCTGTCTTCTAGCAGTGATTTAAATAATAGGCCAAAATATCGCCTTTCTTTTTTAACATTTTCCAAAAAAAGTTATTTATACATTCGGTTTGTCTGACCGTCTGTCCGTGCTCTAACTTTCGTAAATATACTCGGATTGCCATGAAATTTTTGGACATTATTGACGTTTACCCTAGCACGAACTCTTTTGAAACTGAGGCTTTTACCATGATTAGTTTATTTAGAGAGATAGTCAAAAGTTTTCCATTACATTACGGCCTATGGGGGAAAATCGTTTGAAATGAATTTTAAAGATGTTACACCCTGTCAAACGTATATAAATTTATATGCATCTACAATGTGCACTAAAATATGCATTTTGTGAAGCATGCAGTGAAAAGAATCGTTATTATTCATTTACAGGGCCACACAAAAGAATTCCATTACATAATAAAGTGGGGAATTGTTTGCGACATATTTTAATTATGGTAAATGATTTTATGTATAATCAAAATGATATACGTCGCTGAAATTTAATATGATTTATTTCATGCATAATTCGAAGCGCATAGCATTTACAAGGACACACAAAATATTTCCATAATATATTCTATCCGATGTACTGTTTATTAAGGATGATGGCTGTTGGATGGATGAAATGCAATTATGATATGTGCTTTTATGTTTCATGAAATATATGCATTTTACATGGTGAATATAAATGCTAATAGTTACACAAATTAGATATAAAGGGTTACAAAAAAGATTTCGTAAAGGTTACTGAATCTGAACGTAATTTACTGAAAGATGGTTTTTAAATAAGTTATGCGATTTTTACGTTGAATTGCATCGAGTTTACTAAGAAATGTTTGTAGAATATAGATAAAAGGATATATAGGGTTACTTAAAGTACAGGATACATGGTTGCCTTGCGATGATAATTTCTAGAAATGTGATTCGAGTATTTTGAAAAATATTTTCGTTTGAACTAAATTTTATCAAAATAGATTCGTGTATTAAAGGTACTAGGTAAACTACAGAGCTGAACAAAAGTATTCAAGTATGTTTCCATCTATTAGTATAAATTGTTGAAAGGAAAATTTCAAAACTTTACATTCACTCCAATACACAAATTCTGCAAAAAAGTGGTTAGATTCTAGTTATACGAGGGCAATATGATAAGTACCTGGCCTCGGCTAGATATACTGCTATTAGAGTTTAAAAAATGATTTATTTCGCAAAGGGGACTTTTCACATCAAACCTGGGCCCCACCAGTGGCCGCGAGGTTCTGACCTCCAAACTGGTAGACAGTAGGTGCTGGGTTCGAACCCAATCGCGACCGTCGGCCTAACCGTTCGGAGTTTTCCGTGGTTTTCTTCGAACCTTGCGTAAATACGGGTTAGGTTCCCTTAGAAAGACCCCCACGGAGGGCAACCCACCCCATAGGGCCTATATCCCATAGCGTAGATAATCGGCCGACATAAATACACCACCACCACATCAAACCTGTCAGTTTGCCATGTCACTAAGTTCTTTAGTTAGTGAGTGGAACCCATTAGAGACCCATAGAACAACATCGGGATATTTGAAGAAAGAAAAAAAAATTAGGTATTGAGCAGAGAATGTTATTAAAAGTATTAAACAGTGCTAAAAAACCTCTTCCTGAAAAGAAAACAAATGATGAGATTAATGTGGAACTTAAAAAAGTTTATGAAGTATATATACAGGGTGAGTCATAAATATCGAAACAATAGGCTATCTCCTTAAATATTGCCCCCAGACCCATACTTCCAATTGTAAAAATTCATGAAAAAGGTGAAAGTTTTGATAAGTTGCAAATTTATGGGGAGTATGGGCAACTTTATGGATAGAAAATCCAATAAAGAAAATTTTCCTTATCCAGTTTTGAATTAGACACAAAAAACTGCATTTTCATATCTTCAAAACTCGCAGAGTTATAGCCGGTTTAATAAATTATCAGATTTTAAGGGATTAGACACAAATTGAAAAATGCACGCAAGTCAAGAAACAATGTTACTTTATCAGTTCTAGTAAACATGCAAAAAATCTATCTTTTGAGTGAGAAATTTGATTTTTTTTTCTTTTTTTGCGATGATTAGCCGTATATTTTGCTAAGAGAATCACATCCTAAAATTTCTCATACAATTAAAAAAAATTCAAATGATTTGTACTTGTTTAAATGGGATAATTTAAAATCGTTATCATTCGAAACATTTAACGGATTTCAATTTCTTTCCACTTAATTAAAGATAAAAATCTAATTTTAATTTAGTTCCAGGGTTTTTTTTCTTCAATATTAATTTTAAAACTATTAAAAATATTTATTTAAAAAATAATATAACTTTAAAAAAAATCAGATTTTCAAGAGTAAGTGTTTTTGCAAATTTGCCGAGACAAAACTAATGTACAATAATAAAAAATGACATGTTTAAAGTTTGCACTTTTTTCTTTAACAATTCTTGACTTTTAATAATTTAAAGGCGAAAAAAGAGTGGGGGAAAAACTCATCATGCAAAAAACGACTTTAAGGTTTTAAATAAAGTTTGGCTCCTAATAAAATGTTTAAATGCTTTTTAAAAAATTGAAAGTGTAAAACTTTCTGTAGCTCGAACTTTCGATTCAGTTTCACTTTTTCCACTTCCATCTCCTTTCTGTATTCTTTAAATGTCCGTAAGTTGTTTAAAAAAAGATGCGGAAAGTTGCTTTTTCTAAGATGCGGATTAATGTTTTTTTTTTTTTTTCTGAGCCAGGACGGAGACGTTACTTTTTTCTGAAGACTCGCCTGACTGGGCGTAAGGTATTTTTCATACCGGAGGGGACAGCTTCTTTCTTCTTGGTCTGCATTGGACGAAATTTTCACACCCGTTCTCGATACAACCCGTATTAAAATCACAATCTCTGACTGACCTAATACGTACATAAAATAAGTAACATTTGGCTCATTCAAAATTTTTACGAAAAACATATAGATTTTGAAATTGCCTTTATTTTACAAAAAGAAAAAAGAAAAACTTTAAAATTCATTTTGTTAAAAGAATTGTACAGTCAGAGGTAAAAATATTAAAATAAAACCAGCGAAAGAAATCTGCCTAAGACGGAATCCTGTCCTAAACGGAAAAATGCGTCGATTAATAAAAATCATTATAATAATACCTGTGAAAAAAAAAAACTCCCTTTACTCCTCCTAAGTAGGGCATTTTCTGTAATGTATATTTTCTTTCCTATGTGATTCTGTCATAAAAGATTTTTTTGTAAAACATTTTTCGAAGTCTCCTACGAACGGAAAATGGATTAAAGATATTAAAATATAAGTGAAACAGTTACATATAAATAGAGATTCGTTGATTTAAAAAAAAAAAAAAAAAAAAAAAAAAAACAGTGGCACTCTTACAGAGTGCTGGCAGAAATGACAACATAAACAAATACAAAGAAATTCAAGAAATTAAAATTTTTACCCATTATGGGTCCGTAACGTGACCCACAATGACAGGAGAATTTTTTCATGCTAGATATGTAATGCATGAATCATAAGCTTTCGATCGACATATTATATAAAAAATGAGAAAAGACTCCCCCGTGCCCCCCCCAAACAACTGTCCTACGGGAAAACCGGAAAACAGAAATAGCAAAAAAGAACGGTGAGGAAAAGTTAGCTATGCTAGAATTTCTCTCCCCGCTGTAGCTCCAATCGAAGCAAAATTATAGCATTTTAAAGATTGAAATGAAGTGAAGAACTGAGCAAAATTAGGTGAGTAACCGACAGGGGGTGACCACAGCTCCGGGGATGCCATGTAGCTTAAACTTGTAAGTTAAAAATGGTAGAGATTTAAATGAGCGAAATTTTAAGGTGTATGTTGGGGGAGGGGGCGCAATCCCCCCCCCCGGAAGAGGCCCTCAAAAATGTAGATACTCATATACAGAGATGCAATAGTGTCGCGAGTTCGATGGTTTCTTCCCATCTCAAAAATGCCCAACGTGCCAAAAGAAGATTTCATTTCAATGAATATATCACAGCCTTTGGCGCTTCTTTAGTATAAGAAATATAAATATGAAAAACGAAAAGCTTTAATAAGTATCTTTGGTCAGAACTCCTCCATATGAAACAATTTTTAACCATACTGAAATGAAAATCTAGGTAGAAATTCACGACTGAGCCGAGCTATGATTTAAATTTTTTTCCAGGCCGGTCCGGGGTTATGATTTTAAAATTTATACACGCCGGCCCGAGCTTTTTTCCCTGTCGGCCGGTTTGAGACTCGATCTAGTTATTTTGACACATGCAGGCCTCCAGTGAACACTACAAGCAAATTTTCAAAACGAGTTTAGCTTTAAATCAATACACTGCTTTTTTATGTCCAAATAAGATGCACTGTCTTAAATCAACATTTAATAACGGACAATTTGTGGACAATCCCTCACTTGCTTTCAAAATGAGTCAAAAACTCTTCGTTTACAGGCAAAAATAAGTGGTGTAAATCACGAATTTTGGAGAATTTTGGATTTTAATATCTCTGTGAGGTTTTTAGATATGAAGACGAAATTATTTTTGTTCAATTTAGGAAATGGATAAGGAGTAATTTTCTAATTGGGATGCTATTTTTATGATATAAACATACACCATAACAAATAGGAGAAAGAAAAATCATGCATCAAGTATAGATTTTGAAACTCTTAAGTAAATTTTGCTTTATATCGTCGGTACCATGTCAAACTATCCAATGTGAAAAAATCCATTTTTCATATTTTGTGCCATTTTGTTTTATTATGCTAGACACGTACTATGCAAAATCGGCACGTCCCTAACTCGCTTAGAAACTTAGATAACGTCTGTGTCAAAGTATCCAATGTGCACTTTTTTCAAAAACCTACCATGTCAAACTATCCAATGTGCGTATTCGATCGTCTGCCACAAAAAATTGTAATATTTTTCTTTTTCTGATCATTTGTACCATGTCAAACTATCCAATATGAAAACAGTCACTTTTCGGGGTAGCAAAAATTTTTTATTATTGCTGATTTAAAATCAGCTCCAGTCAGAAATAGGAAATTTGCTGTTTTGTATTGCATTTAAGCATGATGTTACTTTATTGTTCTTACTAGAAAAAATAAAATAAAATAAAATAAAAATAACTCTTATTAGTTTGAATTCTTTACTTGTACTTATCTGATGATCATTGCTTCAAATTATTAAATCTGCCACATTCAATAGTTTGGATTGTATAAAATTTGGTATTTACGTATTCAATATTAAATACTTAATTTCTTTTGATAATTTAAAAAACGAATGTACAATAAATTGATAAACAAAAAACTTATTTTTAAACGTTATTTAAATTTTATAAAAAAATCAGATGAGAAAACAAAAAAATAACCCACAAATAGAGAAATGGAGAATAACGGTACAGTTTATTTATTTATTTTTTTTTATTTGAGTAGTAACCTTTGTCTTATTTAATCAATGAAGTAGTTGGGCCAATGACTAAGAAATCCCGAAGAGTAATAATGTTATTATTAACGATTATTATTATTTCCAAACTTGCTTTATTGAATCGCTATATAATGAGATGAAAAAAATGCCTGGAAAATATTTAGAAATCATGATGCAATGATAAGCTCTTATTAGGTGTCTTCTTAGGAAAATTTGAAACTATTATACATTTGTAACACTTTCCAACATAGTTAAGTAGTGTTTGTGAATTCCGTTTGTCTGTCCATGTGATTGTCTGTCTGACTGCCCGAACTGGAACTTGCATTAGAATATTAATAGGATTGCTTCTGTATTTGATATATGTTATTCAGATTTGCAATATTCGGTATCGGAAATAGAGTATGTAGCATTCACAGTTTATTTACAGAGACAGTCAAAAGTATTCCATTACATTATGGTCTATGGGGAAATGTTTTAATTATTTAAATACGTAGCACCTCAAATCGTCATTTGATCCATCCGCCTGTCTATCCGTCTGCCTGCTTAAAACAGCACGAAAACAACCCAACCAAATGATGTGAAATTCAATATATGTAATTGCTGTCATTTAACATTTTATAAAAATCGAGTCAAAACAAAAGAAGATATAAGTAAAAGATATAAGTAAAAAGATATCAATTAAAGTTTTCTTTATTCTATTAAATCTCATCATTCACAATTAATTCAATGACATCCCATGATGGGGGATTATTCTAGGTTGTTATGGCGCCCTATTTAACATGGAAACATATTATTTCCGTATTGCTGAATTTATAGAACAAACAAACAAACCAATTAACAAACTAACAAACAATTAAACAAACAAACACAGACAGGCAGACAGACAGACACGCAAGCAGACTGACAGACAAACAAACAAACTGACACACACACAAACAAGCAGACAGACAAACAAACAAACAGACAGTAAAAAACCGACAGCCAGATACACACAAAACTAGTTGGATGTGTCAATCCCAAAACTTTCTTCTATCTCATAAGTACATTTTAATATTTTTTTAAAAAAAGTGGTGTTCCCAAAATTACCCACTATCGAATTTCCTCGAACATTTGACCTAGCCTAATGAGATTCTGGTACCCGAAAAGCCTAAAACGCAAAATTTAATTAATATTCTGAGAAAATGAGCTTAGTAGTGCCTCATGTTGGGTAATTTATACTAAAACCTAATAAGCATCTATTTATGTCAAGACCTAAGAGAATCTGAAATTTGATGGAATTTAGTCCATTAGTTCTTGAGATATAGTTCTAACAAGCACACCATATCTTGAACCAAAACGTAAAAAAGCGTCTAATTATGTTATGGTGTAAAAGAATCTGAAGTTTGATGAAATTCTGTGAATTAGTTCTTGAGATATAGCTAGTTAAAAAAAACCATTTAAAATATAGCACAGCAGCACCATCAGTTGAAGGATTTATAGCAAAACGTAATCATCGTGTAATTATGTTATATGTCATTTTGTAACAAAATCTGAAGTTTAATGAAATTTTGTGCGTTGGTTGTTGAGATATAGCTATCGGAAAAATCGTGCAAAATGCAGCATAGCTGCACCACCTGTTGCAAGGTTAATACCAAAATGTAATCAGCGTCTAATTATGTTATATATTCTAGTGTAACAGAAACTAAAATTTGATGAAGTTTTCTGCACTAGTTCTTGAGATATAGCTATCGCAAAAATCTTGCAAAATGTAGCATAGCAGCGCCACCTATAGGGCAGTTCACACCAAAACCTTATCAGCGGTTATGTATCTCAAGGTATCGCGGCATCTGAAGTTTGGTAAAATTCTGTGCATTAGTTCTTGAGATATAGCTATCATGAAAATCATGGAAAACGTGGCATAGCAGCGCCACCTGCAGGCCAATTTTCACCAAAACTTAATCAGCGTCTATGTATATCAAGGGGTCACAGAATCTAAAGTTTGGTGAAATTCTGTGCATTAGTTCTTGAGATATAGCAATCTTGAAAATCATGAAAAACGTAGTATAGCAGCGCCACCTGCAGGCCAATTTTCACCAAAAACCAATAGGCACTAATTCATATCAAGGTCTAACTGAATATAAAATTTTATAAAATTTTGAGCATTAGTTTTTGAGATAGAGCGCCCACAAATTTTTTGTCACATACAGACAGACTCACAGACAGACTGACAGACTCACAGACAGACATTTTCTAAAAATAGTCAAAACGTGTTCAGGACCTTCTAAAACGTATAAATCCGTCGAAAACCGGAAGTCGAAAATTTTCATAAATCCAATACTTTCTTCTTGTAAAGATAGAGGAAAGTAAAAAGAGACACACAGACAGATAGAGAATTAGAAAGACAGACAAACAAGCAAGCAAACAAACAGACAAGCAAACAGGCGGACAGACAGAAAAATAAACAAACCGACAGACAGACTGACATACAGATAGGAAGACAAACAAACAAGCAAACAAACAAACAAACAGACAAGCAAACAAACAAATAGACAGACAAACAAACAAACCGACAGACAGATTAACAAACAAACAAACAAACATACATACAAGCAAACAACAAACCGACAAACCAACAGACATACAAAAAAACAAGCAAGTAGACAAAAAACAAACCGACAGACGGACAGACAGACAAAAAAGACAAAGAAACAGACAGACATATAGGCAGACAAAGAAACAGACAGACAGTCAGACAGACAGACAAACAAACCAACAAACAAACAAAAAATCAGATAAACAAACAAACAACAGACAAACAAACCGACAGACGGACAGACAGGCAGCCAACAAACAACCAGACAGACAGACAAACCAACAAACAAACAAACAGACAAACAAACAGACATACATACAATCAAACAAACAAACAGACCGCAAACAAACTGACAAACAAGGAAAAAAACAGACAGACAAGCAAACAAACAAACAGACAATCAAACAAACAAACCGACAGACGAGCAGACAGACATATAGGCAGACAAATAAACGAATAAACCGTCAGACGGACAGGAGACAGACAAACAACCAAACCGGAAAACAAACATACAGACATACAGACAGACAAACAAACATACACAAAAAGAAACAGACAAACCGACAAACATACAAACAATCCGATAAACAAACAAACAAACAAAAAACAGACAAACAAATAAACAAAAAGTCAGAGAGACAGACAAACAAACAAACAGACAAACAAACCGACAGACAGACAGAGAGACAGACAAACACGCAAACTAACAGACGGACAGACAAACAAACAAAAAATCGAACAAACAAATCGACAGACTGACAAACAAACTTACAAACAATCGAACCGACAAACAAACAGCCAGACAGACAGACAAGCAAGCAAGGAAACATACATACATTTTTAAGGAAATGCTAGATATAAAGTTACATCTTATAAGTAATTACCGTGCTAAATTTCATGCTTGTAGTCCCTTTAGTAACACAAAAATTTAACTTTTTCAAAAAAATGTATAACCGACTCCAAAAAAGCGCTAAAAAGAATAAAATAATTCTATAAAATTCTCTAATGACAAATCGTTATACAATAACTACACATTGACTATCATGTACCGGTATAAAACGGTTAAATTTAATGTATAGAATTTAATATCCACCAAACATAGGTTTTCCAGAGACTATATTTTACAAGAGATTAATTTACATATTTTTGATTTAATTTTTGAATATATGCATGTAAAAAGTAAGGAATCACTTTTTGAAGTTGGTGCCAAACAATCACAATCGATAATGATTTCCCCATTTTATTTATGGTACTAGACATAATACATCCACAATTCTTACTATACTTAAGATAGTTTGGCACCAACTTCCTTACTTTTTATATGTATATATTCAAAAATTAAATCAAAAATATGTAAATTAATCTCTTGTAAAAAATATTCTCTGGAAAACCTATGTTTGGTGGATATTAAATTCTATACATTAAATTTAACCGTTTTATACCGGTACATGATAGTCAATGTGTGGTTATTGTATAACGATTTGTCATTAGAGAATTTTATAGAATTATTTTATTCTTTTTAGCGCTTTTTTTGGAGTCGGTTATACAATTTTTTGAAAAAGTTAAATTTATTTCCTACTTTTTAGTTATTTATACCGTAATACATAATTATGTGTATTGACATATGATGGCTCTTTGCAACGCATTACTAATGAATGCACTTTGCTGAGTTCTGATGTATTCACTTTACTTGTCACTGTTTGATTGTCAACTTTTCAAAAGACACTTACAATATCGGTCAGTATCGTTGTGAATCTTTAGGTTTTCTGGATGTGGTAACTCTTCAGATCTGGCTCGACGAAAAGCTACCGCATTCATGAAATCTTAAAGTCAACATCTAATCGTACGGACATCGGAAGGTGACAATGCCTCAAGTAAAGTGTCCTTACACATAAAAGCACGGCAAAGCGCTTCCATATATGAGTAAACAGCAAAATGACTTCATGTATCAATAAATAGTAAAATGCTTTTCTAGTGTAGTCAAAAGTACTCCCCCTTCAGTCAGAAAAAGCAAAAAGAAAGATTTTAACAAAAATCGCTCTATGATTCAATAGATAAACAATAACAATCTAATTCCTATAAATGCAGTAAAGGCATCGGAAATGATTCGACGAGGAATCCGAAAATCATAACCTGTACTTGGCCGCATCTATAAGAGAGTGACAGCATTCGATGCCCAAATACTTTTTTCACGGACGCTTTGGCCCAACCAAACTGTTAAAAATTTGAAACACCGCTTTTATGGAAAACGATTATTTCAGCCTATCATGGAGCATTCGCATGGGTCAAAAGACAAATATTTTATAAAAACGGGGGAGTGACGATGCAACAAAAGGGTAAAATTTTTTACAGTATATGTAGGAGATATTCCATAAAAGGGATGGAGTGACGATGCAGCGAAAGTTAAATTTTTGACAATGTATCGCAATGCTAGGCATTTTATTCTGTAAAATTTGATGATGATTTCCTGGTAGAATTCGATAGTACGCCGAATGAAACTTTATTTCTACACAGACATAAATACATAATCCATATTATTTTACACGAAATTTTTTTCCCAAGCACCTTCGTCGTTCCAAGCCCAAACTCGCACTCTGATTGGTTGTTGCTCTCGGCACTGTTTTCATGTAACTTGCCGATAACCATACTTGGCGAAAAATACTTAGCTCGTAAGTGAACGAGTAAACCTAAAACCTAACCTACTCATTCTTATTCTTCCTTCATTTTGTGCTCTTGTGTATTATTATTTTGTGTTATTTTATAAAATGGCTAATGCTTTACTTATTAATAAACGGGAAAAGTTACTTTGTACTCGGTTCGGAAGGAAATCCAACTCCTCGACGGAAGCATCTATCGCTACGCCAAGTATGATTATCGCCAAGTTACATGAAAACAGTTCCGAGAGCAACAACCAATCAGAGTGCGAGCATGGGCTTGGAACGACGAAGGTGCTTGGAAAATAAATTACGCTTATTTTACAAATTCGTGGACATACAAGGACAAGATATCAGACACGACATGATAAGATACGACATACACGATTCGATAAGATACGACACAAGAAAAGTACAACCGGGAGCTACACATAAAGAGTGTGTGCAACGGAGCTAGTGGGATTCGAACCCACAATCTCCTACACTCTCAAGAGATTAGCAGCGTGGTGTCTTAACCACTCGGCCACAAGGACCCCCTTGATGACTCATTTTTTTCCAGAATCTTTTCAATCAATCGTATACTGTGCTCCATGTGTCGTCATATTCACATCGAGGAATCCTACATGAACAAAACCTGAAATCATTCTGGTGTCTAATCTGGTAACCAAACCTGAATCTAAAGATAATTTTGCTACACATATCTGTGCACTTTATTTTGCATTGATGTGTAGAGATAATTTTTTCCTCCTTAGCAAAATATATACTAAAGGATTTTCATCTTTTCAACAACTTAAGGATGTCAATTGGCATAAATGTTCTGCTTTAGTGGATGCGAGAACTTGTCCATTTAAGCTTTAACATTTCGGAAATTTATCGCATCCAGCAAACTTTAAGGCCGCACACTAGGCACAGAAAAAGACCCGGATGGTAATGTGAAGTCTATGGGGGCGTTCTTTTCAAATATCTCGCTCAAATTTTTAAATTTTTACGTGATTTTATTTTATTTTATTTTATTTTTATTTTTTTTTTATTTTATTTTATTTTTTGCATAGGATAGCTGAGGATATTCCACAACCGACCTAGTTTTTACTTTTTCGATTTTGGTTTCAGATTTAAAAAAAAAATATTTTAAATTTCAAAACCGGTTTAAACGGTTCTGAAATTGAAACTATCATTATATAAAACATACATAAGCAAAATCGAAGAAGTAAAAACTAGGCCGGTTGTAGATCATCCTCGGCTAGCCTATGCAAAAAAATCATGTAACTATATTAAAATTTGAGCTAGCTTAACTTTAATGGTAAGCTTATCAAAATTTTTCGTCATTTATATTTGTCCAAATGTAAATCTAGCACATAGTAATGTACTTTAATCACTTTGTGAATCCGGCATAACAAGCACCCTGATACACAGACACTCTTGCTTTAACGTGTAAATCCAAGGCAACACTAGATACCGGGCTTGCTCATTCCTTTCATGACGTCACAAAAGGTGGCTGAATGACATCCAGCGATTGGTACAAAACGATGGGTGCGTCACTTTGAGCCCTGTTTGTACCAATCGCAGATAGCGGCCAGCCACCTTTTGTGACGTCGTGATAAGAAATGAGCAAGCCCGGTATCCAGTGTAGCCCTGGCAAAGCTCTTTAGAGATGAATTTTCAGCTTTTCGATATCGAATTCTCATGTCTGGATCGATGTGGATCTTTCATTTTGGTGGATACGAGAATTGTTCCAGCTAAGATTTCGTATTTTGAAAAAAAAAGAAAAAAAAAAAAAACTAGCATTTCTGCAACAGTGGTTAGGATCCAGAAGGATTATTCGCTGTTAAGCAAAACAAGATTGACCAATCATAAGCCTTCATTTTTGAGAAATTTTCATTGTTCGAAGGAGAAAGTCTGGAATACATGGAGTGAAAATCTGCTATCGACACTGTAAAAAATTTGACCCTTTTTCTGCATCGTTACTCCATCGCTTTTATAGAATTTCTTTGTTTTGACCAATGAGAATGCTCCATAATAGAGCGAAGTAATCGTTTCCTATAAAAGCGATGGAGTGACGCTGCAGCAAAAGGGTTCAATTTTTTACAATGCAAGCAGTGCTAAAAATTTGTATCCTTTAAATGTGCAACGATGCTACTGAATTCCAAAGTGTCGATCACAGCGACATCTGCGGCATTTTCGTGATACATTATCTAGACTAGCAATAATTCTTGCATTTTTAGAAAATGTCCTGCAGATGTCGCTTCTATCTTTAAATTTCATTAGCATTGTTGCACATTTAAAGAATAGAACATTTTAGCGCTTTTTTTTTAAGTGTTACAGTGGGCGTGTTCAGCACAATTTACCGGTTACTTACCGACCACTTATCGATTATAGACAAGTACGAAATGAAAATCAAAGCGAAGTGTGACGTCAGGTACAATTCAACTGAATAGTTTTCATTGATGCCACAATTTGCTTTCGTACTGCCCTACAATCGGTAACATTGGTTACTTTTGTAAGTTGCTCTGAACCAAGGCAACACTAGATACCGAGCTTGCTCGTTCCTTTCATGACGTCACAAAAGGTGGCTGAATGACATCCAGCGATTGGTACAAAACGATGGGTGCGTCACTTTGAGCCCTGTTTGTACCAATCGCAGATAGCGGCCAGCCACCTTTTGTGACATCGTGATATGCCCCACCAGTGGCCGAGAGGTACGGACCTCTCAACTGGTAGACGGCAGGTGCTGGGTTCGAACCCAATCGCGGCTGTCGGCCTAACCGTTCGGAGTTTTCGTGGTTTCCTTCGAACCTTGCGTAAATACGGGTTAGGTTCCCTTAGAAAGACCCCCACGAAGGGCACTCCCCCTTGCCCTATATCCCTAGTGTAGATAATCGGACGGCAAAAAATACACCAGTGACATCGTGATAAGAAATGAGCAAGCCCGGTATCCAGTGTAGCCCTGTCTGAACACGCCCTGAGATAGCCGATTTCCATACTATATCCCCCTAGATGCTGTATTTCCGGTTTCTTGCATAAGAGAACTTGTCCGGAATCCAGATAGAATTTGGCTGTTAGCGAAACCAGATTAATGAATCAGAAGCCTGAATTTTAGCAAATTTTTCAATGTTTTAAATAAATTTCCATGCTAATAAATCTCGTTCCGCAAACAGTGCAAAATTTATGTGAATCCTGGCCCTCGTCCAGTTAGGATTTTGCACTTTGAACACTGTTAAAAATATGAAACTTTTACTTTATCGTCTACCCATCGCTTTTATAGAAAATGATTACTTCATTGCATTATGGTGAATTCTCATTGGTCAAAATAGAGATATTCCATGAAAACGGTGGAGTGACGATGCAGCAAAAACTTCAAACTTTTAACAGTGAAAAGATCGTATGTCTATGTAAGTGTAACATAAAAGCATGCAAAAGGAACACTTCTAATTGGTCGATTGCTTCAAAATGAATTTGAAATTTAAAGTTTTTATTTTAAAAAAAGTTTTAATTATCAGATTTTTATGAAACTCGAATGGGACCACATGGGCCTCATACGCTTTCAAACAAAAAAAGAATTATCAAAATCGGTTCATATTTGCAAAAGTTATGCGTGAACAACAAATACATACAGGTCGAAATCATAACCTCCTCTTTGAAGTCGGTTAAAAATCGAATTTTTTGAGATTTTTTTAACACGCTTTTATTAACTTCACCTGTATGTGAGCTTGTGGGTTTGTAACTCTCCTTATTATCTAAAGATTTTTCTTATTATCTAAAGATTTTCTCAAGCAATTTTGACTAAAAATTGCATTCTATGGTTTTCGGGCACGAGAAAATCATTGGGCTAGGTTACATGTTCGAGAAAAAAATTTAATGGGTCATATTGGGTCATTAAGGGTCTGGGTCAAGCTATTTATATTTAAAGAACGGCGTGATCGATTATAACGAAATTTTGTATGTAACAGTTTTTTGGCACGAGAAAACTATCGGGCTGGGTCACATGTTCGAAAAATTTCGATTAGTGGGTCATTTTTGGGTCATTATGGGTCAAGCCATTTTTATCTAAAAAACGGCTCTAACGATTTTGACCAAATTTTATATTTTATCGTTTTGGATTACAAGAAGACCATTGGATTAGGTAACATGTTCAAGAAAATTCGGTTAGTGGGTTATTTTTGGGGTCATTGTGGGTCATGCTATTTTTATCTAAAGATTTTCTCACGTAGTTTTGACTAAAAATTGCATTCTATGGTTTTCGGCCTCGAGAAAAATGTTGGGCTAGGTTACATGTTCGAGAAAAAAATTTTAATGGGTCATATTGGGTCATTAAGGGTCTGGGTCAAGTTATTTATATTTAAAGAACAGCGTGATCGATTATAACGAAATTTTATATGTAACAGTTTTTTGGCACGAGAAAACTATCGGGCTGGGTCACATGTTCGAAAAATTTCGATTAGTGGGTCATTTTTTGGTCATTATGGGTCAAGCCATTTTTATCTAAAATACGGCTCTAACAATTTTGAACAAATTTTATATTTTATCGTTTTGGATTAAAAGAAGACCATTGGGTTAGGTAACATGTTCAAGAAAATTCGGTTAGTGGGTCATTTTTGGGGTCATTGTGGGTCATGCTATTTTTATCTAAAGATTTTCTCGCGCAGGTTTGACTAAAAATTGCATTCTGTGGTTTTCGGGCACGAGAAAAATATTGGGCTAGGTTACATGTTCGAGAAAAATTTTTAATGGGTCATATTGGGTCATTCAGGGTCTGGGTCAAGCTATTTATATTTAAAGAACGGCGTGATCGATTATAACGAAATTTTGTATGAACAGTTTTTTGACACGAGGAAACTAATGGGCTAAATCACATGTTTGAGAGATTTCGACTATAATGATCATTTGTGGGTCATGATGGGCCATAATGGATCATGTCAAGCTACATCTAAAGAACGGGTGGATCGATTTTAACGAAATTTTGTATATAACATTTTTTGGCACAAGAAAATTATTGGGCTAGGTCACACTTTCGAGTAATTTCGATTAATGGGTCATAAAGGGTCTGGGTCAAGCTATTTATATTTAAAGACCGGCTGGATCGTTTTTAACGAAATTTTGTATGCAACAATTTTTAGACAAGAGGAAACTAATGGGCTAAATCACATGTTCGAGAGATTTTGATTATAAGGGTCATTTGTGGGTCATTGATGGGTCATGCTAATTTTATGTAGAAAATGTCTCTCATCATTTTTACCATATTTTGTATTATGATATTCTCGGGCAAGAGAAAACCATTGGACCAGGACACATGCTCGCGAAAATTCGATTAATGGGGTCATTTTGGGTCATAATGGGTTAGGGTTATTCTAATTATATATAACAACGATTCAATCAATTTTACCTAAATTTTGTAACGAAACGTCTTTTGTCACGAGAAGACTATTGGGCAGAGTCGCAAGTTAAACAAAATTATATTAGTGGGCCATTTCGCTTTATTGATGAATGCTGTCAAGCTAATTTTATCTAAGAAAGGGCTTAAACGATTTTGATTCAACTTTATATTCTACTGTTTTTGATTACCCGGAGACCTTTGAGCTAAGTCACATGTTTGATCAAATTTGATTAGTGGGTCATTTTGGGTAATACGGGTCAGGGTCATGAGAAAATGGCAGCAACCAATAAGTTGGCAATATTTCACAAAATATTAGCGACATTTGGCCGAAAAATTGACTATTAAGATTACGAAAGCCACAACACGTATTTGGTGTCAAATGAAAGAATGTCTCCAAATTTGGCTATATCTGGCAAAAAATGTTGTTTTTCATGATGTGAAGAATTTTTTTTTATACATTCTTAATAGGATTCGAGATGCATGGTTAAATTAACCAGAGTCGACCAAAAAAAGTGATTTGGATCGATGTCCTTTCGTTGTAAATTTTAAAATAAATATAGTTTAAAAAAACTAAAAACCACGCTTTTAAAGTAATCAAACTAAAAAGTGGAAAATAAATATAGTTTAAAAAATCTAAAAAACACGCTTTTTAAGTATATCAAACTAAAAAGTGAAAAATAATTCGTACTATAAGCTAAAAACAAAAATAGATGAAAAATACTATATTACTATAAAATCATTGTTATTATAAGAATCAATTAATAAGCAATAAATAAAATTATCTTGGAAAAAAAGCGTGGGGTGCTTCTTAAGAACTGATAGATGGAGCATGGTAGATGGAGCACCCCACGCTTTTTTTCCACGATAATTTTATTTATTGCTTATTAATTGATTCTTATAATAACAATGATTTTATAGTAATATAGTATTTTTCATCTATTTTTGTTTTTAGCTTATAGTACAAATTATTTTTCACTTTTTAGTTTGATATACTTAAAAAGCGTGTTTTTTAGATTTTTTAAACTATATTTATTGTCCTACATCTCCTTTGGATTTGTGGCATCGACATAAGATAAATACTCTCTTTGATTCCAGGAGAACATCATCATTTTAGTACCCTGTCTATTGAAATCGGTTCGGTAGTTCTAGAGATTACCACCAACAAACAAAAAAACAAACATTTCCTCTTTATAATACAGAAATAGATTATTCTATAAAATAATTCTTTTCCATGATCCTGAAGTTAATTTATACATTCACACAATATGCTACAGAAAACAATTGTTAGTGCACTGAATAACAGCATATCAATTTCATTATGTTTGTTAAAATACACTAAATCACATCGTATTGAATGTAATGTAATATGCTTATTTTGAGAGTCCCTGTAGATGACGTAATTCAATACATTCCATATTGACAAAAACATGCATCATAGTAAATGATAAAACCGTATAGAAATCCCATATCAATCTGAGTATGGTTACGAGAGTTAGAAAACAATGAGACAGCAGAGAAGCAAAACAAAGTCATTAACAATTTTTAATTATGGCGAAGCATTTTTAAAAAGTGCTGCAACATTTTAATCATTTATCACGTGAGAGAAACTTTTGAAATTATTGTATTAAAAGATCCTATAATGAATTATTCTTTACATTCAAATTTTATTAAAAGGTAAAAATTCCAACTTGTTTTAAAAGGAATTAAATAAATCGACGATTACTATTCGAAAATACTGGTAACAAATACCCCAATTATTCTGCTTATTAGTTAGGCTATGCTTAATATTCAACAAGTTGGAAATTGTACGTGAACCGTAGCAAATGAGGTGCGTTCATACGATAACGAAGTTTTAAAAATATCACTCCCATATATCAATCTCATAAAATTGTAAATAGTTAATTACAATTAAAATGTGCACCAAACAATGTTCTTCCTATGATCAATGATCTATGCATCCGATTTTCATAAAATTTGAAATAACTCGGCAAAATTATGTAATAATTATGTATTTTAAATTTCAAACGAGTAAAATGCATTTGAAACTTTTTCCCCATTGACCGTAATGTAATGGAATACTTTTGATTGTCCCTGTAATTGATTTATGCATCCGATTTTCATAAAATTTGAAATAACTCGACAAAATTATATAATAATTATGTATTTTAAATTTCAAACGTGTAAAATGCATTTGAAACTTTTCCCCATTGACCGTAATGTAATGGAATACTTTTGATTGTCCTTGTAATTGATCTATGCATCCGATTTTTTTTAAAAATTAAATAACTCAACAAAATTATGTAATAATTATGTATTTTAAATTTCAAACGAGTAAAATGAATTTGAAACTTTTCCCCATTGACCGTAATGTAATGGGATACTTTTGATTGTCCCTGTAATTGATCTATGCATCCGATTTTTAAAAAAATTAAATAACTCAACAAAATTATGTAATAAGTATGTATTTTAAATTTCAAACGAGTGAAATGCATTTGAAACATTTTTCCCATTGACCGTAAGGTAATGAAATACTTTTGATTGCCCCTGTAATTGATCTATGCATCCGATTTTCAAAAAATTTGAAATAAAGCGAGAAAATTATGTGCTAATTATGTATTTTAAATTTCAAACGATTAAAATGCACTTGAAACTTTCCCCCCATTGACCATAATGTGATGGAATATTTTGATTGTCCCTGTAATTGATCTATGTATCCAATCTTCATAAAATTTAAAATGACTGGAAAAAATTGTGTAATAATTATATATTTTAAATTTCAAACGATTCGGTTGGTTAGTTTTTGCGTTGTTATATGCGAACGGACGGACGGAATGAACGACATCTAAACGTGTTACGTATTTACATAATTACGAACGCACCTAAAAACAGGGCTGGAAATCCTCTCGTGCTTGCCCGCGTCTTTGTTAGAAAATTGTTTCCGTCTTTTCTTACATTTTGTAAAATTACATACCGTCTAAAAACAAACTTTTTCTTTATTAATTCCCTGTATACTTGTTAATAGAATTATTAAAGAAAATTCCGAAATGTTTAAAAGTTCAATATGCTAATAACAAAATATTTACAAGACAAACTATCGTATGTGGTACATTCGTTACTATGATGCAGTGAACCTGAGAAATTTATAAAGTCAAACTATCCAATGCGCACATTCGATACTTTGAAACAACGAAAATGGGAAAAGGACAAAATTTGTACCATGTCAAACTATCCAATACGCCCATTGGATAGTTTGAAGCTGAAAAAGTAGAGAGAAGCTAAAAACATACAAATAATCATACCATTTCAAACTATCCAATGTGATTTTTAGACGAGAAAAATTATTCAAATGATTTATCTCTATAGCATGCTTAAATAGGATATAAAACAGCACCCGAAAAATGTAATAACTGTTTACTGCTGTTTAGCGCTGATTTTGAATCCACAATTAAAACTGTTTTTTTGCTCTCCTGAAAAGTGGCTGTTTTCACATTGGATAGTTTGACATGGTACCGACGATATATATATATATATAAAAAAATATATATACATAGAAAGGGTATAACATATTTGAAAACCAAATTTCAGCAATACCAACAGAAAAATAGTTCAATTCTTTATGCATCCTGTATTGAATCAATAGATTTGTTCCTATTATATATAGTATGCTAAAACTTAGTTTAGTAGGATAAGAAGTTGAGATCCATCTATCAATATACGAAAAAAAAGGAATTGAATTCTTATCACCGAGAGACTTTTATATCTACAGCATATTAAATTACATTATTTAAAATTTATGCTAAAACATGATTAAAACTTCCAAAATACACTTTAAGAAATTATCATCACTTAGAGACCAAGTACCTAAATTTTCGCGTTGCCCTGCATATGATTTAATTTATATTAAACAAACATATTTTTTCATTCTAAATATAGTTTATCTTGAAAGTTCAAAAGAAATTAAAAAATGTGATTTAATTTATTAATGTTGATAGTTAATTTAAACATGCGTACCATACACTGCAAACAAATTTCATCCGTAAATTATTGTCGAACAAAATTCTTCTCCCTGGAAATCACTATTAAATACATTGCACCCAACATTCTACTGAATGCACGTTACGGTGCACTTCATAAATACGTAACAGTTTCATTACAAAATTGATTCTGTAAATACAACTAATTCATTTTCAATAGTGATCCTTCTATAGTAATCATCAATAACAAAAAAAAAGTTCATTGTGATCCGAATATATGTATACGAATTAGAGTTTGTCCAGATGGCCAGACAAACGAAGTCACGAAAACTTTTCAACTGTTTTGGTAATGTTAAAAAGTGGTCAAAGGGTCAGGTGGTCAATATGCAAATAACAGCTACTCCGACAGTTTTTTCCCTGATAGATTTTAGTAAGCTTTTAAATTTAATTTCTTGAATATGTAAATAATTTATATAGTTCAAGGCACTCTGAATATTTAAATACTCATCTTTTTTAAAAAAAAATACTCTAAACGTATAAGGAGATACTTATATGCATAGCAATAGTGATCGGAAATGAATGAAATAGTTTCTTCTTACAAGAAAAAAAATACAAACTACAATTTCTTCCGAAGACATCAAATAACCGCGGCCTAGAATAATTTAGAACAGATCGATGATTTTATCTTGAAATTGTTTCAGGTAGTGTAGAATCATTTATTTTAACACAAGAATAACTCTTCTGGAAACGTATATACTACATATACGATGCATTGAATTATAAACTTTAAATACATTTTATTTGAGCAAAATATTCAAAATTCCGTATTTTCATAAGTTTGAATAACGCTTGAATTGGTGGAAATTTACGACCTAACGCAAACATTCTCTCAATAGTTTATTACCTCTTGAATGTTTATACATGGTATTATCCATTCATTATTATAGTTAAATATACTTATAAATTGCATTGAGAAAAAACCCATTCAAGTCTAAAATTTAACGTATGCTTTGTTTTTCTTATAAGGAAGGCATTATTTATTTAAATATGTATTTCATATTAAACGAAATAATTGATACTTTATGAACGATTATGCAGAATTAGTTTTTAGCGATACAGAAGTTTATGTTTAAACATACAATTATTATTCCACTACATATGACTTAATTATTTTTTAAAATGTACTTTTTTTTAATCTTAGAAGACTTACAATACATCACATATGGCAATTAATTAAGATATAGAAAATGCAAAATTCTATTTTTTGCGTTAATGAATACAGTACTTATTAGTTCAATCACTCTCCTTTTATGATTTTGCGGCAGTAAACCTAATAGAACTAATCAATTAAAATATTATTATCTCTTAGGGCATTAATGCTTTAGATTTACGGACTTCGCAGTCCCCTGCACGTGACCGATCTTTTTTTTTCACTCATTTTGCTTGACTATACTTTTCTCTTTATTTCCCTATCATTATGGTTTTGTTTTTGGAGGTGAGAACAATTCTGCGTAAGCCGATATTATCCTATCTATATTGATCTATGACGAATTGTAAACCACCCACATGTTTGGCGTCCGTGGCGATTCGTGTCCCTGTAAAGCAGAATCTCGGAAATTGAGGGTAACCAATACACTGTTTCGGCTTCTGCTTCAGGTAGAAGGAAGGTACATGTTGATACCACATGCATCAATTGGCTGGTTAGATGAATTGTGACTGGCTAGCGAGTAGCACGTTCGTTGCCGATAACTCCGCCCTCTGTGTTAAATGAATGGGAACTTCACGCACTAGCGCGTGAGCGGCAGCGAATGTGTTAAGCGAGCGAGCACTTACTAGTTATCTCATATAGGGTAGGTCTCTCTCTTAAGAGTAGAAACTTACACAGGAGTGTCTTGTGAACGTATGGACTCTGTTTAGCATTGGTGCATGAAATGCCTTCCCACGTGGGACTTGGTAGCGGATGGTGTGATCGGGATCTGAATTGTTTTTTACTATTAATGGAAGTAATTTTCTTCTATTTCTGTTCCATGTGGATAACAACAAATAATACAGAACAAACGACTCTCTTTTTTGTAATCAAAGGTACTCATGGTTATTCTGACAATTTAGAAATTCACCTTTTCTTTTCACAAAAACATTTTAGTCCCTTTTGACAGATGCTTATCCACTAAAGAAAATGAATCTGGGGATTTGGTGATTGAGGTTTTTTCAGCCAATCAGTCACAATTTCTCTCAAATTGCATAGCAATATGTTGGTTTTCAATTTTTGTTCAGGTATTTCAAGCCCTAAATACAAATTTTGGTGTAATAATGTGATCTAGAACTTTAATTCTCTACAAAGAAAGTAGTTCTGCAATATTTAAAAAATCTTTATGATAGATCTTTATGTTAAAAAATCTTTATGAGTCGTATGATAGCAGGGCTTCCATTGGTCCGTTATTTAAAAATCTATAATTTTTTAGAAAGAAACTCTAGGTTATATTTTTGCAACAATATCAAGGATAATTGCTCTTCCGAGCATGCTTCTACGAAATTTATAAAAAAGGTTTTCTTTAAATAAAAGTGATGTTAAAAAATGGACAGAATGGGAGTCCTGCATGACAGTCGTTTACTTATTCAACAGAATGGGTAAGGGCTTCCTATTACCTAACTGAGCTGTTCGTCCTTACTTACATTCAGTGCTGTAGTTGGGAAAAAATATTTGTGGGAACTTCCCTTTACATAGAGAAGATTATGATGCTACCAGACTTTTGTTAAAACAAAAGACAATTTGAAACATTTAGCTAAAAGCAGATTTTTTTTAAAAAATTGACAGTTATACTTATATTGAAGTTTTTGTAGCAATATAATTTGTTTTCATTCAATAAAAATTGGACAGCTGATATCAGTTCAGAACTTTTGCCCCCTGAATACTAGGCCTCAGTGCTGGCAAAAGAATGGCGGCTGCCGAAGGTGGACTCTTTTCAGCGTGTCTATGGTTCCTTCAGTTTTGATACTAATAACTTTTTTAAAGATTTTTCGCTTTATTTTTCTGCAATTAAAGAAGTCTAAGAAATCTCCTATACAATACTGGAGTCAAAACTTAGTGGACCATGCACACGTTTAAAAAATTCCGTCTTCGGCATTTTTGTGTCAGAGCTCAGGCTTAGTATTCAAGAGGCGGTGGCAGCACGACGGCTTCAAGACACCTGACTGGTTGAAATATCTCCTTTCTTGATGAATGGAAATGGATCTTTTTAAAACTAGCAAAATTAATGTTTTGCTGTAAGAAAAAATAAATGTCGCTTCAACGCAATTTTTTTTTACCGTAACAAGCCAAATATTTCTGGGAACGGCGCTCCCACGCGTTCCCTCCCAATTACAGCACTGCTTACATTCCTATCCCTCTCTGTTTATTAAGTGATCATTCATTACGATCATAATATAACTACCTGATGTAACTCTGTTACCTGCGCTCGTTTTGGAGAAGTCACCTAGGACATGAAATTTTTCAAAACAGTTGAACGCTGAGAAAACTGTAAGGATGACGATGCAGTATGCTCTTATTATTGCTCAAATTGGATCCATGAAAAAGAAATTCTTGCTATTAAAATTACTAATTAACTTTCTTATTCTGAAGCTCATAAACGTGTTTAATCCAGAACCCAATCTGTCGGTGTTTGTTACTATGGGAAATTTATTCAACAGTCAAAACCCGTAAGGCACATAAGATCCCCAATTCTATCACATTTTACATCAAGTAGTTCATTTATGACACTACCATAAAGCACTAAAAAGAAAAACACATGTAATGTGTGCTCTACTGCTTGTACTCGATTTATGCCTGAATTGGAACTTTCGCAACTATCATCAAAATTTCTTAAAATAGAATACTTTGATGTTGCTAAACACTTTTACCATTTTGTTAGTTAGTCACGAAAACCTCTAAGTCAATATAAAAAGTGAACTGAACATGATACTAAGAATACCAGTTTCATCTGCAAACAAATTTCAGAAACCTGGTGGCTATCCAAGTGAAAAAAGAAATGAACGTTCACAGAACAGGGTTTCGATATGCGACTATTTTTTCATTTCATTTCGCTTCACTTTTTCAAACAAAAATCTTTCACATACACTTTGCCTACATCTGCAAGAGAAATATAGTACAAAGTTTATATTTTAAAAGCAGATTATTGATTGGAGACCATTGTTATTACTGCTTGTTTGCCATTATGCTTTGATTATAATTATACTTAATTTCATTACAAGTTATTTTAAATCATGCTGTACTTTTCATCAATAAACGTTAGTTTTTATAGAAAACTTAAATATTGACACTTCAATGTTGATCTACAATAAATACTTTTGTCTCACACGAAGCCTGAGTTTATTTATCCTCTTCGGCTCCCCATTCGGCGACTTCTGTTCTTTTACTTATAAAAACCAAAATGTCTGATTTTTTTTACATTTTTAATAATTTCTTAATAGTTGAATGTTTTTTTGCTTTGAAATCGAACAAATAAAAGCCTGCATCTAAGCTAAATCCCTCATAAAATGTTATTTTCATCTTATTTTGCAAAATACCTAAAAATAACCAAAAGACCGTGTGACCAAGAAAGGGATAAATTTTCATAAGTTTTTTAATTTAATATTTTTCAGTATTTTTTTTAGGATTTGTAGATTATTTACTTGTATAAAGCTCTTTGTGATTGCGTTAATTTCGTTTAATGATTATTAAACTGATGTTTTAAGGGGGTTTGTAGTTTTAGATCCATATTGTTGAGCCTAAATTACTAAGCGCCTAAAGGAGAAAAGATCTTTCCTTTCAGAAAATTTTTTATTTTTGTTATTTACAATGTCATTTTGTTTGAAAAAAAAACATCGAATACATATTTGTATTATTATTTTAGCTTCGGAACTGAAGAGGATAAAGCTTCCAATACCTTTGCTACAATTTGAGTAGTCCGATCCGGAGTACGGGCTTAGCAATTATAACTAGTCTAATGACATATTTTGCGATGATAGTATTGTTACTGATCAACTAATGAAGGTGGTTTTCATCTTTTCTTTTGACGCGGGCAGCACATAGAATTAATTCGATAGTCATCGATTAGCAAGCATTAATTTTTTATTTCTAACTCGGTACGATCAGCAAAATAGTTTGAAATAAAATGAACAGATATTTATTACTGCATTGTAATTTTTCAACTTAATTATTCTAAAAATAAATTGATTTCTCTTGTTAAAATTATAAATAGAATGATAGTTTTTTAAAAGAAAGAGCATTTTAAAAATTGCAATTAAAATTTTATGGTCTTTATACTATGAAAATGTTAAATAAAATTACTTAGACCTATTAGTATTAAAAATATTAACTTCAACTTTATATGAAGCAAAACACATTCTTCAGAATTCAGAAAAAGCTTTCTGTCTTTTTATTCGTAGTTATAATTCTCCTTTGTAAAAATTTTAGTCTTTAAGATATCTCAAATATATTTGAATAATACACCATAAAAATAAAATTTACTGCCAGTTACAAACATTTCCAAACTTATCAGTCGATTGCACATCCATAACATTAAGATTTATTTAAGAAATAGCTCTTATCGAAAGAAATACTCCCGTCTTAAGAAATACACCAAGCTGTACATCATATGCAACCAGTGGGACAACTTCCTGACTTTTTTAGAACTTTAAAAAAATAGGAGATCATAAATTGTTCCGAGCAAAAAAGTCGATTTGCGAAATCCAAGCTAATAACGTAAGTATATGTAATGCTTATTTTTCTTATTCAAGTGCAGTAGCAGAGCTGAATAAGAAAACATAATTTTTTTCTCTTATAAAAACTTCACATTGATTGATACGCTGAAAAACACTCCAGCGATATTTTATAGTTTTTCCAAGAAAAAATGTAAAACAGTTGTCATGTTAGTCTTTCATGGTAACATTGATCCACATTTTCTAAGTTTTCAGAAGCCACACTTTTATTTTAAGAATATTGTTGCAGCAAGGGACATAAAAGAGAAGAATAGATGCTAAATTATTGCATGGCTATAAAAAATTAAGGAATAATAATGTTAAAGCAATTAAAAATTCATTGTTAATCTGGTTTAAAGTTACCCAGCCATGTAGGGTAACTTTGCACCGTATGATAAATATCATCTAAAATAATTCATTATAAAAAAGTACCATAGTTAAGACAATTTTGAACCAAAGGAAAGGTTTTAAGATATGTAAAGACTCCTAATTTACATTTCCCGACGTCAAGATTTGTAAAATTTATACTACAACAAATATTATTCATAAGAAGAGTGGAAGAAGAAAACCATGAATATTTAGAAATGAAAATAACTGTTTATTGTTCATATAAAGCATACAAATGCAGCGAAAAAACAATTTGCACTGTTTTAATTCAATGATATTACCATAGTTGCAGTAATACATACTAATACTAGTATTATTCAGACAAGAATAAGTACATTGTTTCTTACTATAGAAATATAATTGGATTACAACAACTTCAAAACAGCATTCAAAATTAACTTGAAAACATTACTTCACAATAAGAATTGGAAGATGCAATTAATTGTGTAAAATATTAGTAATTCATTTTCCAAAATAAAGAATAGAAATCCCAGTTTAGAACCTTGCCAATTGAGCACAGTTCCGAAGTTTATCTAGCCTTTTTAAGTAAAAAATATTGAAAATTAGGACGTGGTGCAAAATTACACCCCATGATTCAAAGTTATAATGAAAGACTGTACTTTATTTAATGAGTCTCTTTTGAATATACAAGGTTTTTTTTTTTTTTAACTAGCAGTTTTATACTAGCAGTATCGAAAGTGAAATGTGTATAGATACTTTCCCATTGTTTAATTCTAATAGAAATAATTAGATGTTATTCATAATAGTAGCAATTTAAGTAAAATTCATTCATGGAACGGTACAAAAAATCCACCAACATACATAAAACAATAACTAATTGAAAAAAAAGAGATAATATTTTTTACACATACTTTGTTGCTAATAAATGTAAGTACAGAATTATGGTTCAGTTTTCCTTAAAAGACTGCTTGTTAAATGAGAATAACATTCATTCCAATACATGAAAAACATGAGCATACTGAGGATCACAAATGTAAAGAGTTATATGCAGCCGTGCAATAAAGATCAGAAGAGGAGGTCATAAAACAACAAATTTCCAACACAAAAGCCGAGCAGCAATTGAACTATTTCTCGCATAATATTCGTCACAATATTGGCTTAGATGTGCATTCTTTGACGAAAACACGGGTTTCGTTAGGTTGATCGTTAAAATAAAATGATTCAAAATTTTTATTTTTAAAGAGAGCATTCAAAATTTTTATTTTTGTCGTTTTCAGATTTCGTCTAGGTCATATTTCAGGTTTTTTCAAACAATTATTTTTAGTTTCCGATAAGATTCATGTCCATGGAAATTATTTTGTCTGCTTCAGATCCGGTTATGGTATTTTCGAATATTTTTGTCGGGTTCATATTTGATTCATTTCATTTTTAGGAATTTTTTTAAAAAATTTTTTAGGCTTGGAATAGGTCCATGTCCACGGAAATTATTTTTTCTTGCTCGGATCCGGTTATGGTTCTTTGGAATATTCTTGTCGGGTTCAGATTTGGTTCAATTCAGATTTCGGATTTTTCTTCAAATGGAATTTTTAGTTTCGGGTTGGGATGCATGTTAACGGAAATTATTCTGTCTTGTTCATGTAAAGGATATGTTTCACTGGTACATTTTTGTCATGTTCAGATTTCATGATTTCTTCAAAGAAATTTTTTATGTTCGGATTTTGTTTATATTCATGGAAATATTTTGTCGTGTTCGGATCTTGTTATGATTCTTTGGAATATTTTTGTCAAGTTGAGATTTGGTTCGATTCATATTTCAGGTATTTTTTGAAATGGCATTTTTAGGTTCGGATCGGGTTCATGTCCACGGAAATTATTTTTTCTTACTCAAAACAGATTATGATTGGTTTTTTCGAATATTTTGGTCGGATTTAAATACGGTTTGGTTCAAATTTTAAGGTATTTTCAAATGGAATTTTTTAGGTTCAAGTCGGGTTTATGTTCACGATTATGTTAAATTCTTTGGAATATTTTTATCGGTTTCAGATTTCGTTAGGGTCATATTTCGGGTTTTTTTTTCAAAGAAAGTCTTTAGGTTCGGGTCAGGTTGCATGTCCAAGAAAATTATTTTTCCTTGTTTGGATCCGGTTATGCTTCATTTGAACATTTTTGTGGGATTCAGATTTGGTTCATGTCAAATCAATTGTTTTTTTTTCAAAGGTAATTTTTATGTTCGGGTCCGGTTTTGCTCACGGAATTTTTGACTTGCTCGGATTGAAGGTACGTTTTTTTGTCAGTTTTTTGTGAGACAATTTTTTTTTTGTTATGGGTTAATAAGCCTAAATATTATATTTGCAACCAGTTTTGCTACTATTCTTTTAGTGACTATTTCAGATATATAAATTACTTTGCTATTTGATAATTTATTATGGTGTATGAATCATCTGCCGATTCGAACAATTGTACGCCAAACAGCCATTTTACTTTTGTTTTAACAACAAATTAAAGCCATAATAAAAATTTAAATTAAATAGAATACATTTGAATTTAATCAGTGATTAAAAAAAAACTCTTAGAAAAGCCTCGTGTAATTTTTTTTTACTGCAACACAGCTAACCACACATGCATTCTAATGTACGAAGTGCCAACAATCTGACGTACAACAGCTGTGATCATAAATCTTCAGTTAAACTGACAGTTTGCCGGACTATGAATTTTAAAGGTCTTTGGAAAAAAAACCACTCATTTTGAAATGTTAAATACTCAAAATGGTTTCTTTAATTTTGTTTTAACCTTTTAAATTATTTATGTGAAAGTTTTATACAACTAACCAACCGGAAGCAAACAAAGGGAAAAAAGCGAAAAAAAATCTCCTTTTTTTAATTTTGACTTCCGTTTTTCATGAGAGTGACTTCCGGATTTTATTAATTACTCAGTTAATAATTAGAATTTTAAAATACTGAATATCAGGTACAATAGGAGAGACTTTGGGCTACTCTAAAAAAAGTTAAGCCTCGTACGTGCCGTAGACTTTGCTAGCCAAAGCAGACACACACACACAGACAGAGTATTTTGTTATTTTGTTAGTATAGAAAACGGAACTTGTTTATAACAGAATCCTGCGAATTTAGAAAGTTTCATAATTCCGATGGGAGTAGTAATTCCAAAAATTATACCAGCTGAATCCGATTTATTCCGCTTCGTAGAGTATTACTTTACACAATGGTATGCTTTTTTAACCATTATTTTTAAACAAGAAAAAGTTTTGTTATTTAATGAACGAAAATTTAGGATGCTCCGTTAAGTAGCAGCTGTGTTTATTATATATTTGTGTTATTTTTATACAATTTAGTTGGTCTTCTATAAAAGATTAGTAATTTTAGCCTTGAAACTTACCGGCCTGCGAAGACGTAAATTTGAAAATCGCCCTTGGTAATTAAGACTTTGGGGACGAGTGACACGCATACCGTAAAAAGGCTTATGAATCCTTCTTTATCCCCATAAGTAAAATTTGCGTTATTTAATCGGAGCATTTTCTTGATTTTATAAGCCAGAAATTTCTGTTTATTTTTATAAACAGAAAGACCGGTGACAAAGCATTAAAAATTTCGTAAAAAAACTCCCGTCGCGAAGGCGGTAACTTATTAAAAACCACGGTTTTAAAACATCTAAAATTGTATATTATATAGAGTGCCGTACAAGAAAATTCTTGTGAAAATATAAAAAATCCTTACGCTAGTAAGACGACGTAAAAGCCTTTTGAATACAGATTGGTGCACAAACGAAATGCTTAATGTGTGTGTCTAAATCAGTATATAAGTATAGTGAATGGAAATCAAGAGTAGTGATCAGAATTGATCGTGTGATTGTATGTTGACATGGTATTTTTTCTGAATAGGGCTGTTACAGCTTATTTTCAGAATAAGAAATTGCTGAAAGATGTAAAAAGAGCTTTTCATGTGATGTGAAGTTTAGTGAGTATACGCTATCCGACTGGACAATTAACCTTGCTGTACGGCATAACCTTGCAGTAATGATTGCACACAAAATCGTAAGAAAAAACAGATCTATTGATGTGGATAGGAAGGCAGATGCTGCGAAATGCTTTCATCGTTTTCTGTAGTTTAGAATCAAATAACTATGCTTTTGGAAGGTGGAAATTGCTAACCTGTTGCTTAATTAGAATTACGGATAGTTTTTCTCGCTTTTGGTAGATTTTTAGAAAAAATTGATGGCTGCCTGTAAAAACGAAATTCACTACCTTTTAGAATCTTTAAATATATTTTGAATTCTCTTAATGGAAAATACAACATAGACTTTTATGTAGATTCTAATGAAGGATTTTATATTTGTATTTGATGAAAAAGAAGACAAGGTATATTTGAAACTAATAAACTTTTGTCAAAAACGGTTATCTTTTGAGGTGTTTTTTATCCCTGTAGAAATATCATCTTTTACACAACATAAAAAAATGATTATTTCGCTTTTTCTGGTTAACGAAATTTCTCTTCATTATGGATAGATATATTAATATTGTACCATTATCAAAACTTGATTACTAAAACTATTGCGAATGAGCTCTTATATTTTTTTGGAATTTAGTGAGAGACTTTAAAGAAATCTGTGCTTACTTCTGATAGTTAAATTTACGTATAACAATTAGGTATGCTTAGCTAAAATTTACGCATTAGTAACCAATAAAAATGGAAATAATTAAAGTTCCACTTATTTACTCAAGCTTAAAAAATTCTCTTTTCCAACATTGGTGAAAAAATTGTCTTGTTTGTGTTGTAGTAAAAAACATTAGTTAATACACATATACAAAATGAATTTATCAAGTAAATTTAAAAGTAGAGTCCATTAATATCTGCCAAAATATAAAGGAACTGTTCCAAAATTTCTCGTATAATGAATGCATATGCATAAGATTTACTTTTAAATTTTGACATATTGGAATGAAATAATTTTAGACTAAAAGGAATAATGGAGTAAAATACGTATCTTAATGGTTAAAAAACTTTAAAGAAGAAACAACAATTTGATGAATTATTTCGTTGGAGAGCAGAAAGAAAATTTTTTTCAAAGACGCATCATTTGTCTTTTTTAAAAGGATGAATATATTCTTTTCATACCCACGTAGTTTTGAAACTAAAAAAGGTTTATTTTCAGAATAGATACAATGAATTTAAGATTTTTTTTCAGTTAAAATCCAAAAGAAAAGCAGACTTTCATGACTTTCTATATAAAATTTATAAAATTTCGAAATACTTTTACGATAAATTTTTAATTTTTCATATTTTATTAAACTAATTCAGTCCCACTCTAAGTTTCACTTTAAAGCTGTAGATATTGAAAAATAAATAATTAATCACACATAATCCATAAAGATAATTACATGGAAAAGTGTTCAATGCGGCATAAGTAATAAACATCTGTTAAAGTCTTTTATCAAAAATTAAATCTTAACACTGTCGCGACGGGACCCTTTTACGGAATTTCTAATCTTTAGCCATCGATTTGCAAAAACAGAAATGTGTGCCTTATTAAACTGAGAAAATGCTCCGATTAAATAAGGCAAATTTTTCAGTAAAAATTTACTGGTGGTGTTAAATGGGGATTCTTAAGCCTTTTTGCGGGTCACCGGTGGTACGCGCCGGCTTGAACGTGTTAAAAATGGGGAAATAAATCTTTGTCTTTTCTGGAAAGAAATCTTTTTCAGTTGAAGAGAATGTGGGAAAATTGGTTCACTTTTCTAACATGCTCTATAACCAATTTTAAGTTTATTCTAATTGGTAAGGTTGGGTTAAACTTGAAGTACTGATCGGATCAAAGGCATTAGAAATGATGTAGAGGAGAAAAAACAATTTTTATCAAATAACAGGAATTTAGAGTGTCAAAATGTAAATGAAAATTGCGTTCATGCTTTTCAAAATGTTGATTTGAATTGTTCACTTTAATCAACGATTTATACAAAAACATAAACAACAATAATATTTATCAACCTATACCTGAATCTGAAGTTTGATGAAAAAAATCGGGTATTAGTGCTTTAGATAGAGCTCTAGCAGGAATCGGGAAATTCTGAATAGCAGCGCCACCTGTTGGGTTATTGACACCAAAACATAAACTAGTTTTTATCGCGGATTTGCGGAATCTGAAATTTGATGGAAATCCGTGCATTGAATTCTTGAGATGAAGCTATTGCGTAAGCAGTAAAATATGAAGCACAGCAATCGTATTACTTGTTGAGCGATTTACACTAAAAACTAATCAGCATTAACTTATATCAGGGACTACCAGAATATAAGTTTTTATTAAATTTCATGCATTAGGTTTTGAGATAGAGCGACCACAAAATTTATGTCACATACATTTAGACAGACAGGCAGAGTCAAAGACTCACATACAGACATTTTGTAAAAACATGCTTTTTAGAATCTCTGACTCCTAAAACGTGTAAATACGACAAAATCCGAAATTTTCAGGAATTCAATGCTTTCTTCATTTAAAGATAGAAGAAAGTAAAAAAGATAAAGTTTTCTCTTTCTCAATCTCTAACTTAAACATTTTATTTGAATCCAACTCATTAAGTTTTAACAAAAATTATATAAAGACTGCACATTATGATCTTAAATTATGAAAATGTCATCTACATGTCTAATCCAAACTGTTAATTTAATTAAATAAAGAAATTCTATAATCTCTCTTTCTAAGGGGCATTAATACATAATACCCAGGTATAATACTACATTACTAGAGTTCATTGTAATTAATATTCTTGTTAGTTGTTAACTCTGTTATAAATGTCTTGTAAATACATTGTAACCCGTAAACTCTACACTCATGCGGATTCGTACAGGTCTAAATTTAAAAATGTCGGCTTTATATAAAACATGCCTTAATAAAATAGTATTTTTAATTAATTAAATAACATTTTTGCTAAAAATCAATGTCTATGTTATATCCTTTATGAAAATTTAAACATGATTCATGTGTTTATATTTCTGTATAACTATATTGAGAACAAAATTAACCTCTAACTGCGTTTAAAGATCTTACTAATCGCTGCTTTTTTTTCAGCTTTCAGATTTAACCTTATAATTTCCAGTTTAATTATAGTTATTACTGATATTCTCTTTCGTTTTGAATCCTAATATTGTTAGAAATATTTGAATAGATTAAATGTAATTAGAATTAATCCTGTACGCAAAAATAGTAGGGGAAGATGGGGATACTTAAGCCATTTTTTGAATTTAAATTTTTAAAAAATTTTTTGTAACTTCTTAGAACAAAATAAAATATTGAAAATGAAAATTTGATATTTTTTCTTCAACTGAAAATCACTTTCATTTAATTTTGAACTATTTTTCTATGTCTAATAAATTTTTATCTTTTCTTTTACATCGTGGCTCAAGTACCCCCATGAGGGGGATACTTGAGCCATGGTGAAGGGATACTTGAGCCAGTACAAAAAAATTCCTACAAAACTAATTTTTTTCGCTTTATTTTTGCACAAACATTTTACAGAATGATAAATTATGATACATAAAGTCCTTCAAAACCAATTGAGAAAAGAAAGCTAGCAATACGATCATTTTTTGTCGTTAGAACTGGTGGTCGAAGGATCAATTCAACTTGAGTTATGTGGATTGTAGAAACATCCTCAGATGTGAGCCATTTAAATTTGGAATTTGCTATTATTCGGGCAAATTTCATTTTCAAAATATTAAGCACTTGTCCAACAAATCTTTTTACAGTTTTATTAGTAACCAATCATCAATAGAAGTTTTTCTTTTCATATCATCACCATCATTGACAGAATTTTCCTCTAATGATATTTTCTAACTCATGCTTTTAATTGAGTAGCTGTCGGAATCTGAGCCAGATGTGTCATTCTACTAATTCAAACACTTTTTTGATTTTTCAGGAATAGATTTTGTCTTCACCTTTAGCTCCATGCAGGTAAGTTTGAACTGTGATTTTTGTTGCTTTTCTTGTTTTTTATGCGCTTTTTTTACCAATTCTTCTTCAATTTTCTTAGTTAAAAAATGTTACAGTAACAGAGGTTACAATTTCAATATACAATATTAATCTTAATATATTATATTAAAAAATATTTTAACATGTTGGACCTAACTAATTAAAGTATTAGAGATTATAACCTGTAAAACAGTTTTAAAAAGTTATTTTAATGTAATAAAAGTTAAATTGAAAAGTAGGTTTACATTTATCTAGACATGCTATTTTGTTAGTCAAAATAAAAATAAAATGGACATTTTCATTAAAAAATTGTACATTTTTAAACATTTTTAGGTCGTTATTTTTTTAAGAAAAAAAAATTATTCTCTCTTTTATCCAGAAAAAAATCTATTAGTGAATATAATGATGTTATTTTATTTTTTATTTGTTTCTCCCATGTCCAATTTCCTAGTGGGGATGGTTGAGGCATGGCTCAAGTATCCCCAATCTCACTGGCTCAAGTATCCCCAATCTCACTGGCTCAAGTATCCCCACTTCCACTATTTTTGTTTATCAGACTTTTACTAAATAAAGCATGCAGCTATTAGAACTATTTTAGTTTCAAAATACAACTGAAATTATATTTATTAAATTTATGTGTATAGTTGCAACTTTAAACAAAACTTTGATTAGAAAAAAAATTAAAAAAACATGCACGTAAATATTTACTTCAGATAGGGTAAAAACAACTATTAATCACTATGCTTTCAAAATGGTACCAAGGTGTGTGATTTCTTTTTTACATGTTCAGAACTATAAATATGCTACCATATTGCCAGTTTTAGAAAGAAAAATTAACCAACTGTAGAGATAATAGGGGTGACTCAAGTATCTCCTCTGCTCAAGTATCCTCACTCTCCCATATTCTATGAATTAATTGCCTTTTAATCATCTTTTAGTCAAGTGGTCTCGCAGCTGGATCACAGTTCTTCTGTTGCAGTTAGTGAATGGTTAAATGAATATTTAAAAATAAATATAGTTTAAAAAATCTAAAAAACACGTTTTTTAAGTATATCAAACTAAAAAGTGAAAAATAATTCGTACTATAAGCTAAAAACTAAAATAGATGAAAAATACTATATTACTATAAAATCATTGTTATTATAAGAATCAATTAATAAGCAATAAATAAAATTATCGTGGAAAAAAAGCGTGGGGTGCTCCATCTACCATGCTCCATCTATAAGTTCTTAAGAAGCACCCCACGCTTTTTTTCCACGATAATTTTATTTATTGCTTATTAATTGTTTCGGACGTTCCCCTCAGTCCACACAACTTTGAAGAATGTCCGTGGTAGATATAGCTGCCACCACCGATATTTACTAGGTGATATCGGTCACCCACTGTGAGATTGGTATAAATGAAGACTTACGCTGGTAACCGAATTATCAGTTTATTAAGAATATATGTACACACAAAATACGCTATTTACAAATATATACAACTACAACTCGGATATAGGTGATCCGGTTCAACATTAAATTAGATACCGTAAAGATTGGTTGTGTACTATTCCAATTACACTTTCAACCTCACACTCAATACACGTTAAATTCACTTTTTTGGAGCTCAACCTTGAGTGTCCCAACACAAGTATACTGGGCCTGCACTTCTTAGCCCAGAGCACTAAACACCAGGATGTCTGTGTCCTTTTCGCTCACCAGAAAACGCACTCCTTACGCTCTACACACAGAGCAACCTCTAGGTACGACACCTAGGTACCGAATCAATGATCTGAGGCAAACGTGCCCTCTCCAAATCACTGCTTTCCCCCAAATACACCCCTTTGGAGCCTCCTCATTGGACACTCCATTCTTTTCTTGCTTAGTGGCATGCTACTAATCTGCTCACCATCCGCATACTTCACTGACAGGCGGACATGCCTCTCAGCTATCTCTTTTCTCTAACACCCCACCTGTAAAGGATTAGCTGGCAATTCCCCTTTCCACGAAGAAGGAATATCACCTTGGAAATTCTGTACACAACCATACAATATGAGATATTCAAATAGAGAAAGAGTAGACATTACATTCTTTAGCACAGGTGCTATCAGATCCTGACAAATTGATTCTTATAATAACAATGATTTTATAGTAATATAGTATTTTTCATCTATTTTTGTTTTTTAGCTTATAGTACGAATTATTTTTCACTTTTTAGTTTGATATACTTAAAAAGCGTGTTTTTTAGATTTTTTAAACTATATTTATTTTCCACTCTTTAGTTTGATTACTTTAAAAGCGTGGTTTTTAGTTTTTTTAAACTATATTTATTTTAAAATTTACAACGAAAGGACATCGATCCAAATCACTTTTTTTGGTCGACTCTGGTTAATTTAACCATGCATCTCGAATCCTATTAAGAATGTATAAAAAAAAATTCTTCACATTATGAAAGACAACATTTTTTGCCAGATATAGCCAAATTTGGAGACATTCTTTCATTTGGCACCAAATACGTGTTGTGGCTTTCGTAATCTTAATAGTCAATTTTTCGGCCAAATGTCGCTAATATTTTGTGAAATATTGCCAACTTATTGGTTGCTGCCATTTTCTCATGACCCTGACCCGTATTACCCAAAATGACCCACTAATCAAATTTGATCAAACATGTGACTTAGCTCAAAGGTCTCCAGGTAATCAAAAACAGTAGAATATAAAGTTGAATCAAAATCGTTTAAGCGGTTTCTTAGATAAAATTAGCTTGACAGCATTCATCAATAAAGCGAAATGGCCCAATAATATAATTTTGTTTAACTTACGACTCTGCCCAATAGTCTTCTCGTGACAAAAGACGTTTCGTTACAAAATTTAGGTAAAATTGATTGAATCGTTGTTATATATAATTAGAATAACCCTAACCCATTATGATCCAAAATGACCCCATTAATCGAATTTTCGCGAGCATGTGTCCTGGTCCAATGGTTTTCTCTTGCCCGAGAATATGATAATACAAAATATAGTCAAAATGGTGAGAGAATTTTCTACATAAAATTAGCATGACCCATCAATGACCCACAAATGACCCTTATAATCAAAATCTCTCGAACATGTGATTTAGCCCATTAGTTTCCTCGTGTCTAAAAATTGTTGCATACAAAATTTCGTTAAAAACGATCCAGCCGTTCTTTAAATATAAATAGCTTGACCCAGACCCTTTATGACCCATTAATCGAAATTACTTGAAAGTGTGACCTAGCCCAATAATTTTCTTGTGCCAAAAAATGTTATATACAAAATTTCGTTAAAATCGATCCACCCGTTCTTTAGATGTAGCTTGAAATGATCCATTATGGCCCATCATGACCCACAAATGATCATTATAGTCAAAATCTCTCAATCATGTGATTTAGCCTATTAGTTTCCTCGTGTCAAAAAACTGTTCATACAAAATTTCGTTATAATTGATCACACCGTTCTTTAAATATAAATAGCTTGACCCAGACCCTGAATGACCCAATATGACCCATTAAAAATTTTTCTCGAACATGTAACCTAGCCCAATATTTTTCTCGTGCCCGAAAAACCACAGAATGCAATTTTTAGTCAAAACTGCGCGAGAAAATCTTTAGATAAAAATAGCATGACCCACAATGACCCCAAAAATGACCCACTAACCGAATTTTCTTGAACATGTTACCTAACCCAATGGTCTTCTTGTAATCCAAAACGATAAAATATAAAATTTGTTCAAAATTGTTATAGCCGTTTTTTAGATAAAAATGGCTTGACCCATAATGACCCAAAAATGACCCACTTATCTAAATTTTTCGAACATGTGACCCAGCCCGGTAGTTTTCTCGTGCCATAAAACTGTTACATACAAAATTTCGTTATAATCGATCACGCCGTTCTTTAAATATAAATAACTTGACCCAGACCCTTAATGACCCAATATGACCCATTAAAATTTTTTCTCGAACATATAACCTAGCCCAACATTTTTCTCGTGCCCGAAAACCATAGAATGCAATTTTTAGTCAAAACTGCGTGAGAAAATCTTTAGATAAAAATAGCATGACCCACAATGACCCCAAAAATGACCCACTAACCGAATTTTCTTGAACATGTTACCTAATCCAATGGTCTTCTTGTAATCCAAAACAATAAAATATAAAATTTGGTCAAAATCGTTAGAGCCGTTTTTTAGATAAAAATGGCTTGACCCATAATGACCCAAAAATGACCCACTAATCGAAATTTTTCGAACATGTGACCCAGCCCGATAGTTTTCTCGTGCCAAAAAACTGTTACATACAAAATTTCGTTATAATCGACCACGCCGTTCTTTAAATATAAATAGCTTGACCCAGACCCTTAATGACCCAATATGACCCATTAAATTTTTTTCTCGAACATGTAACCTAGCCCAATGATTTTCTCGTGCCCGAAAACCATAGAATGCAATTTTTAGTCAAAATTGCTTGAAAAAATCTTTAGATAATAAGGAAAATCTTTAGATAATAAGGAGAGTTACAAACCCACAAGCTCACATACAGGTGAAGTTAATAAAAGCGTGTTAATAAATTTGCATGGATAAAATGCATTGTCTTATTTAGAATTTTGAACGTCTCATTTTATTTTTAACTGCCGTAAATACGATAAAAATTAACTAAATTTGACAATACTATATTTTCGGTAGAAAGCACAGATAAAAATTCCTTTTCTATAACACAAGCTAATTTTAACTAAAAACACAGTATTCAATAATTTTCAGCTTAATAAAATAAACATTTATTTAACAAATAATTTTATTTACAAATTGTTTAACATAGTTAGAAAATTAAAGCTTAAATTTGTAAACTTTTGTAAAATATAACACTGAGAAAGCGAACAGTTAAACTTTAGAACTCAAATGAGCAATCAACGTGGAAATTAAATTAAAAACCTGATTTTAAAAATGTTTGAATTAGAATATAAAAAAATGATTTATAAGTATTTTAAATTGCTTTTATATTAGTAAAATAATAATAATAATAATAATAATAATAATAATAATAATAATAATTATTATTATTTTTAAAATCAGTTTGGGATATCGGACCCCTTTAATCTAACTATATCAACAATGACAATATTTATGCATCGTGCATAAAGCAAAAAATCACCCTCTTCGGATACAGTTTCGCCATTAAAAATCATCCGCGGTAATAATGCAAAGGGATGGCGTTTTACCCCAGGTATACTTATTGCGTAGTATATTTTAAAGTACAAACCTTCTTGCGAACACATCCTAAATTTCTTAAAATATTTTGAAAGTACATGCGATGATCTACAAATTAATGTAATAAACAAAGTATTTCCTGATAAATGTATAGTTTTCACATCACATAACTTACCTCGCAAATTTTAGATCAAATGTTAATTTTAGGTGCGTCTAGCGATAAGGCCTACAAATGGAACAAATTCACCTTTAGCTGTTTTTTGTGTTTCGGATGACTCGGAGCCCTTCTGCGAAGAACCCGTACGTTCCATTACTCAGATTATTTCATAATTATGCGTAGTATTAACACTTGGCGTTATTATCTCAGAACACCTTAATACGTAAATTATATATTATAAATTAAAATGTATTCGGGATATGTTTTTGTTTACTATTATTTGTACATTTATTTGCATATTTTTAACCAGTATTTTATGCTTATCCATTGAAGGATTATTTAATTATTTTACTGAAATTCATTTGTATATATTTTGCTTTTATATTGTAATAAATGTTTAAACGTTTTCATTTCGGAAAATGTAAGATAATATTTATGTTATCTTGCGTGATACACCGAAATTCTAATATATTAACACTTTCCTTTAATTTCTAAGATAGTTAAACTTTTTTTATATAAAGTTTGATGCCACAGCTTATCATTAAAAGTAAAACAAATATACACATTTTTTCTAACTTTTTCTAAATCCTCGAGAGTTATATATTATATAGACTGTTTAATAGCATCGGCTTATTATCCAAGAGAAGATCTTTAATTGCCTTCTAGAAGAATTTAAAGGAATCGACTGGGAGCAGAAACTTAATGTCCAATCTGTACCTTCATCGTTACAGTCTGTTAGTACTCTTGCGTAGTGCAAGGGGAACGAACGCGGATGGGCTTCCTCCAACTTGCTGGGCCAGCGTGGAGTAATTTGGCCACAAACCCCCTTATTTTACCATAAATTCACCAGACAAATTACGGCTCTCAGTTCACAGCAGTCTGCATGTTTCTGGTTACGTCAGCGATCAGGCAGGCATGAAGACAGAGGATGCTAAGAATCATCGGACTCGGCTTGGCTGCCATAAGTTGATGACCTTGGCTACGTATAATGGACTATCCCTATCTTCTGAAAACAGTTTACAGGAACATGAAGAAGAATTAGAAAGAATAAGTTAGGACATTCTAGGATTATGTGAAATAAGAAGAAAAGGAGAATAAAAGATTGATCTTTCCAGCGGGCATTTATTATACTACAGAAGTACAGAAGATGGAAAAACAAGCGATGTAGGATTTCTGATTCATAAAAGTGGAAAAATCGCATTGTAGAATATAATTTTGCATCAAATAGAGTTGCAAGGTTACCGTAATTTCCGGCGTATAATACGCAGATCAAACGATTATTTTTCGACCCAGAAATTTATTAAAAAGAAATGTAACTTTTTAGATCACCGTAAATATTTGTCTTCGATCACTAAATAAGATTTCTGGGTCAAAAAAGAATTGTTTGATCCGCGGATTATAATCTGGAGATTATGGTAGTAATACATGTGTCCAAAAGATACAAACTGCAAATTAACCCAAGTTTATGCACCAACAATATGCTATACTGATGAAGAATTTGAGGATTTCTATAAAGAAGTAGCTTCAATGAATCATAAGGGAAAATGCAACATAAAATTAATCATGGGAAATTGAAACGCTAGAATTGAGAAAAAGAAAAGGTGAATTATCAGTCGGAAATCACGGATATGGGATGCGTAATGAAAGAGGAAACAGCTTAATTGAATTTGCAGAATGTGAACAGATGTATATAATGAATTCATTTTTCAAGAAAAAGCCACAAAGAAACTTTAATATAGGAAGCGATCACAGATTGGTTAGATACAAACTGCTGTTAAATACTAAAGTCGAAAGAATGAAGCTTTTGCTACACTCAAAGAAATCGATCGATATTATAAACCTCCAGAAACATAAAGAAGAATTTCATTTGGAACTTCAAAACCGTTTCCAAGTACTTCAATCAACTTTAGAAGAAGAGCAAGATGTTACAACAGTGAATAAGAAGCTAACCAATATTCTACAAGAAATTGCAAAGAAGATACCCAGGTAAAAAAATCAGCAAAAAACCTTCAAAAAAAAAGTTCAGGTAAATTACCGGTATTTGGAACTAAGGTTTTTTGAAGGTAAAAAACCTGCACTTTCCCTGAAAGTAAAATATTCAGGTATTTTGCAGGTATTTGGAACTAAGGTTTCTTGAATGTAAAAAACCCGCATTTTCCCTGAAAAAACAATATTCAGGTATTTTACAGGTATTTGGAACTAAGGTTTCTTGAAGGTAAAAAACCTGCAATTTCCCTGTATATGTATGAAAACAAAGATTTAAATTTCACATTTCTCAATTGCACTCAAAATAAACAATAACCCCTCCTCCCCCCAATTTAGAAGTCGTAGGTATAGGAACCCAGCGGAAAAGAATAAATATTAATTAATTAATGAGATAATTAGAAATTAGTGTTTTACGGCTGGATGGATAGTACGGTGAGTGCTGCGTAATCTTGCCGACCACCGATAAAAACAAAAATGCCGTACAAAAAAAAAAAAAATTAATTTTAAAGAAAATTAATTAAAATCGTTAATTTTATATAATAATTAGTCAATTTCCCAGTTTTTATCTAAAAATTCGAAAAAAAATATTTTTGCGAAAAAATGAAAAAAAAGGGTCGAAAAATATTCTAAGTTTAGAAATTAAAACATTAAAAATGGAGAAAATAGTTAAAGTTTTTTATATCAATGCATATAATTACAATATATAAATATAATTACAATATATATTTACGGGGTACATTTGAGGTCAGTGTATTGTCTTGAAGTTTTTTAATCTTGAGATTTTTTTCAAAGTTCAGAAATTCCAGGTGGTCGCTACGGGGTCTGAATACTGCCGGCAGGGGTGAACGAGACGCTATCTTGTGTATATATATCTTAATACTTATCCCCATCAGGCTGATTTTAGCGTTATTTAGCTCGAATTCGAACACGTGGTCCTAGATTAATTTGGAAGAAATAATAATAAAACTTTAATTAATGCGAGAATTTTTATGAGAAAATTTTTATAAACTAATCTTGATTGAAAATTAGAGTATGGAGATGATTTTTACATGATTTGAGAATTTTTAATTAAGAGTTTAAGCAATTAAATTCTTAGAATTGTGGAACTTAGTATCTGTAAACGCCGATAGAATTAACTGGCAAAGGGATGTGATAATTAATTACTTATAATTTAATTAATAATTGTCCTAAAAACATGCAACTTACCTCGAAATGTAGCTGAGATACTAACGCATCTAAATCAACAGAATGTTCCTGTCCCGCGGGCCGTGGGTCGCGCCTATTCTTGTATTTTGAAGAGCATTTCTGGGACACGTCCTCACGTAACAAAACGAAGGCTTGAACTAAGAAATTGTAAATATTCACTAAGTCATTAAGTCACTAAAGGCAAATTGAAGGCTATATTTTTCTTCAAAATACCTGAAGTACACTTATCAAAAATTAGCTAAGTCACTGAAGGTAAATTGAAGGCTACATTTTCCTTCAAAATACCTGAAGTATACTTATCAAAAATCAGCTAAGTCACTAACGGTAAATTGAAAGCCATTAACTTGCTGATAAAAGCCTCTATACAACCTTTAAAAATCTGTGCATTTCGTTCAGTTTTCAATTTCCTTCAAAATACCTGAAGTGACCTTCAAAATACCCGATTAGTAATTTGGAGATCAGATAAATGCCTGCATAAAATCTTTTGATTAACAGTAAATTCCCTCAAATAAACCTGCGCTTTTAATTTGCCTTCAAAATCCCTGTAAAATCTTATTTTTTCTAAAGGTTTTTTGCTGATTTTTTTACCTGGGTAGCCGGTGATGCACAAATAAAACAGACTAAGAAAATAACAGAAGGAACAAGAAGATTGATGAAAAAACTCAGCGAATTTAAAATGAAGAAAAATGATCCTAAATCCAGAGTTGAATATGCTGAATTATATAAAACAGTAAGAAAATGTATTACAGAAGATATCAGAAAATATAACTGTGATCTTGTTAAAAATGTTCTGGAAGATAACAAAAGTTTAAAATCAGCTAAGCGCAAGTTATGTGTTGGAAGAAAAGGTATTTTTGAACTGAAGAGAGCAGATGGAACAATCACCAAAATCAGCAACGAAATAGTACACATTGTTGAAAAATTCTATAATGATCTATACAAATGTAAAGAACAGAGAGAAATCAACGTACACGATCAACAAGAAACCTTAACAGAAACTGAAGAGATAATCCCAGTGATGACAGATGAAGTTTTACAAGCTATTAGATTTATGAAAAAGGTAAATGCCCTGGAGAAGATGGAATTACAATTGACCTTATCAAAGAAGCAGGAGAAGAATTTGCAAAAAGGCTATCCTTACTGTTTTCCAAATGTCTCAAGAAGTCAGATGTACCAGAAGATTGGAATAATGCTGTGATGGTGCTATTTTACAAGAAAGAGGAGAAGGAAAACATAAAAAATTTCCGTACGATCAGCTTACTATCAGTGATTAAAACAGTCAGAAAATGTGTTACAGAAGATATAAGAAAATTTAACTGTGATCTTGTTAAAAAAGTTCTAGAAGATAACGGAAGTTTAAAATCAGTTAAACACAAGCTATTTGCTGGAAAACAGGTATTTTTTCACTGAATAGAGCAGATGGAAAAATCACCAAAATCAGTAACAAAATAGTACACATTGTGGAAAAGTTCTATAATGATGAATATAAATCTGGAGATCAAAGGGAAATCAACCTACGCGATCAACAAGAAAACTTAGACATTAAAAGTAAGATGACAATGTAATTAACAGAAACTGAAGTGATAATCCCAGTGATGACAGATGAAGTTGTACAAATCATTAGATTTATGAATAAAGGTAACTGTCTAAGGGAAGGTGGAATTACAATTGTTCTTATCAAAGAACCAGGAGAAAAGTTTACAAAAAGACTATTCTTACTGTTTTTCAAATGTCTCGAGAAATCAGATGTACCAGAAGATTGGAATAATGCTGTGATGGTGCTACTTTATAAGAAAGAGGAGAAGGAAAACATAAAAAATTCCCGTACGATCAGCTTACTATCAGTGATTATAAAATTTTTACCAAAGTTTTAACGACAAGACTTTAATCAGTTCTGGACTCATCTCAACCTAGAGAACAAGCAGGATTCCAAACTGGATTCAGCACCATGGATCATATCCAAACAGTAAATTAACTCATAGAAAGACATAAAGAGTATAATTTACTTCTCTGTCTTGCCTTTATTGATTATAAAAAAAAAAACATTTGATCGAACGACTTCGATGATTTCGAAGTGGATTCCCCACCATGGATCATATCCAAACAGTAAATGAAATCATGGAAAAACAAAGATAATATTTTATCTCTCTGCCTTGCCTTTATTGATTATGAAAAAGCAGTTGATTAAGTCTACACATCAGCAGTAGTAGAATCTCTGGAGATCATTGGTATAGACAAACCTTACTCCAATATCATAAAGAAGATTTACAAGAAAGCAACAGCAAGCATCCGTTTAGACAAAGGGAAAGCTGAGATCAAGCTCCGAAGAGCAATAAGACAAGGAGATACCATTTCAATTAAGGTTTTTGTGCTGTCTAAAAAATATTTTCATAAAGCTGAATTGGGAAAACAAAGGAATTTGAATAAATGGGGAATATTTGAGTCATCTCCGGTTTTCTGACGACATTGTAATTTTCAGTAACAGCCCTGAAGAATTGGAAATTATGCTAAAAGATCTGACTGAAGCTAGCATTAATGTGAGATCAAATATAAATTTGGAAAAGATTATAGGTGATGTTCAATAGATTTGCATCAAAAAAGAAAATTGTCTACAAGAATACTGAGATTAAAAAAGTGCAAAGTTATGTGTACTTTGGGCAGAAAATATCATCGGATAATAGTATCATCAATGAAATCAATAAAAAAATAACAAATAGGTGGAGTGCTTTTAGAAACAACAATATTATTCTGAAGAGTAATATGACTCTTTGTTCGAAAAGAAAAGTATTTAATCAATATGTTTTGCCTGCAGTAACTTACAAAGCAGAAACATGGACAGTAACAAAATATGATGAAAGAAAGACTAAAAACAACACAGAGAAGTATGGAAAGATGTATGCTAGACATAACTACAAAACACAGCCTGGAAGAGGATAACCTGGATAAGAAATGAGACAAGAGTTTTTGCCATCATTGAAAGAATTAAACAGCTGAAATTGAAATGTTCTGGACACATTGCAAGAAGGCAAAACAATAGATGGGACACAAATATCCTACAGTGGTATCCCAGAGATATAAAACGACCAAGAAGACGACCCCAAGTTAGGTGAAGTGACGAAATGAGAAAAGCAGCTGATGTTAATTGGATGATGAAAGCATTAGACAGGAAACATTGGAAATATCTGGGGTGTGTGTATGTGTATTTTTTGTGTATTTTTTGCCGGCCGATTACCTACGCTATGGGATATAGGCCCTATGGGGTGGGTTGCCCTCCGTGGGGGTCTTTCTAAGGGAACCTAACCCGTATTTACGCAAGGTTCGAAGAAAACCACGGAAAACTTCGAACGGTTAGGCCGACAGTCGCGATTGGGTTCGAACCCAGCACCTACCGTCTACCAGTTTGGAGGTCAGAACCTCGCGGCCACTGGTGAGGCGGAAATATCTGGAAGCGACCTAAATTCAGCAGTGGATCGAAAACGGTTGATTATGATGATGATGATAATGATATACATATTTCAAGTATATATATGTTTATATATACTTGAAATATAAACATTCGCCCGCTAGTGGGTCCCTCCTTTTTATAAAATCTCGGAACGGACAAATTTCGAAGCGAAAGAGCACTGAACCGAGTCCCGGCTGACTTCGCTAGCGAACAGCATGCGTGCTACATAAGTGCTGCCTGATGTGCCTCCCCTTTTCGAACGAAGCTCGAACCGTGTGCCCGTTGCCTACGGCAGCGTATAGAAGTCATGCTACGAGCTCTTCGCCAGATGTGCCCCTCCTTTTCGAACGATAACCGAAACATGTCGCCGCTGACTAAGGCAGCGTATAGCAGGCGTAGTACGTACGCACTGCGGAATGCGCCTCTTCTTTTTGAACAAAACCCAATCTCATATGTTACTGGAGGTGGGGGCATTTTAAAGCAAGAATTTAAGGTTTTTTGCAAAAATTACTATTTTTAAATACTGGCATTCAACGTGAAATATCTTTTTATAAATTTATATCGTGTATCATAAACTATCTAAAGGATTTAAACAGGTCAACCTAGAATTTCCATTATATTTCGTGTTTTCGTTCATCCCCCCTCTCCCCCCCGAAATGTGACTTTTTTATGTGGCGAACATTTTTATAAATTTATATCATGTTTTTTGAATTGTAATGAAGTATCTATTACACCGGCCTGATATATTTCCTGATAGTTTCCGCGTTACTTCCCCCAACCCCCGAAATGGGATGCACCATTCTTGTTATAATTTTATAATATGCGTTATAAGCTATTTTAAAGTTTAAAACAGATCGCACTGTTAGATTTTCTAATTTTAACTATATTAGTTCGAAACTCCAACAACAGCGTGCGCACTCTATTCTTAACAAAACTATATCTGAATAAAACTCCGTTAAAAAACGTATCAAGTTACTCGAGATGGGGACACTTTAAAGCAAGAATTTAAGATTTTTGCAAAAATTACTATTCGTAAATAGTGGCATTTAACGCGGAATATTTTTTTGTAAATTTATATCGTGTGTCATAAACTATCTTAGAGTTACAAATAAATCAATCTAGAAGTTCTGTTATATTTCCTGATTTTGTTCGCACCCTCTTCTCCCCTCCCGAAATGTGATTTTTTTAAAATAAATTTATATCATATGCCATAAACTATCATAAAGTTTCAAACAGTTCCAGTAAAAATTTAACATCTTTACAAAAATTACGATTAGAAAATAGTGGTATTCGACGCGGCATCTTTTCTTTAATATTTAGCATCATGTTTTATTATGTATCTAAAAGATTCAAACAGATTGCGTAACAATATAATTAGCAGCTAAAACAATAAAAAACGCTGAGCTTAAAAAAAAAAAAAAAAAAAAAAAAAAAAATAGGGTTTCTCTTCCTCCTCCTCCTAAATTTCAAGTTCCATGCTTAATTTAAGCTTTTTCTTATGTTTAAATGGGATAGGATATTTAGTTTTTTTAATTTGAACAATTTCGCGTGAACTGATGTGTGCGAAAACCAATATCTGTTACCAATTAAAAACGAATATTTTCATAAAACCTAAAGTTTTTACTCGATTGAAAAAATAGACATATTTTTAAACAGAATGAAAATTTACATCGGATTCCAAAAATATCCGAACTGTAACATCGATATTTTAAAAAAAATGATTTCCCACATAAAATTTTTGAGTTAATTTTTTAACCTCACCAGTATACATGTTTTATTGAATGACATTGAATTTAAGCGGCAAAGAAAATAAAATTTTAAGCTTTTGATAAAATTTCATAAATTGGGTTCTAATTGGACTACGGACATGATTTTTAGAAAATACGAAAGTAGATTTTTTTTTCTACGTCTAGGAGGGCAAGTTTCGAATTGATGCGATGAAAAGAAAAAAAGTTAGACCCCCCCCCCCTCAAAACTCTCCTAATAACATGTGTCACGTGATACCGTAGCTTCTGTAAAAGTTTGTTAATCTTGCGGTTTGATTTCACCCCTTTTCAGACATTGCATCTACGTATACATTGACAAAATTAATGATATAAACTAAATTTTTAATGGATTTTTAAGGATATTTCGAGAAATAATCGATATGTTAAATTAATTTTTAGAATTTCGGTAATCTCTTTCAATTTCACGTTCTCTCGCACAACAACTTGCGTGTTCGTTGTTTTTTAGAACGAAAGATGTCGGCTTTTAAAAATTTGCCTAGTGCATAAATTTCTTTAAATTGAAACCTACTTTTGATCCTTTACTTTAAAATGAAAATCATTAAAAAATGAGGTTTTTAATTAATTTCGCTATAAATTACCGCCGGAATTTTTCGAGACAGCCATGTCAGAGTGCACCGAAAAATTAGCTTTTTTTTTAAATATATATTTCGCGTTTTTCTGCGTCAAAAAGAAAAAAAATTCCAACCTCATGGGTTTTGCGCACGGATAGACAGACATATATGACTATTAATAGAAGACATTATGCATTATTATTAATGTATAAATGATAATTATATGGTACATATCCAGTTACCCATATATTACGCTTTTAAAATCCTGGGTTTTTCAAGAGCTCCTGAAAATATGACTTGTTGTTTTCACTTCACTTCTTGAGCAGTTGACAGAATTTCGTTTGTGTATGCGTAGTATTTTATTTTGCTTTTATGTATGTTTTTCTATTTCGGTCAGTCAAGTTTCTCCTTTGAAAATGACGCGTGTGCGTTCGAAAAATTTCAGGGTATATAAACTGATATCTTTATATATTTATATCGTCCTTTAAGTAATTATATGTGTCTTTTAACGTTATTATATGAAAAAGCGTTCTGCAACAGGCCTCTAAATACCACTATTTGTGGAGATTTTATTTAAAATAGGGGATGCCGGGTTGAGGGAGTACTCGTGAAACAAGAGAAATTTAAGGATGCGCAACCATTGTTAAAAATACACTTTGATGATAACTGGTCAGAAATGAAGAGCTTATTTTCTATATCAATATTATTTCTAAGGAATTAGAAAAGAAGGAGATAGTCGAGAAGAACAATGAGGACATTCCAGAAAAACGACTCGATGTCTTAATTATTTATATTTTTTTCGATATTCTGTAAGAAAGTTATCTTATATATAGAGATACAAGTGATATTATACGTTATATAGAATATTTTACAATATTTTCAATTATCTTAATCATAATTATTTATGGTTAATTTTATTTGATTGTGGATAAGTTCGCTTTTTTATAATAAAACGTAATACTAAATTTTAATTGTACGTATTGCTGTTGTAAGGATAATTTTTGAATCTATAATATTATCACCCGATGATTAAAAAATACCAACGATTGATTTCTTTTTGGAAACTTGTTGTATTTTTAAAAGAAATTGTATCAAAACTTTTCTTATAATTAATTTGGCAACAAAACTCCTGTTACCCAAAACTTTTTCCAGTTAATTAATTAAATAAAGCAGATTTTACAAATAAACACAATAGTATCAGAAGCTAGGTAAATATATATAAAAAAAAGTTGGAAATATTTGTTGCACTGAGTCGCAGTTAGAGGTTTTTCGCGATTTACCAAAATTTGATTTTCTGGATAAGGCAATTTTTAAAACTCATGATCTCATATACTATATGATTTGTCATTAAATCTTATTTTTTTCAAAAGCTACTATGATAAAATAATTTATTAAATTACAGTTGTTAGTATAATAAATATATCAAACAGAACTAATGCTGTCTTAATAATTTATTTTGTGCAATGAAAGAATAAAAGCATCAAATATTTGATTAAAAATAAAGTATTTATTTTAATATGAAAAATGAACTTATATAAAACCGATAAAACTCTGTATTGATTAAAATTATTTACTGGGAATAATATAAAAAATTATCCTGTTTTCAAATCCTGGAAAAGCTTTTCTAAAAATTCCATTTTCTTCAATATTCGTAAAAATGTTTGAAAAAGTTTTTTTTATTAACTGAGATAGCTAGGTAAACAAATTGACTAAGATACCTCTTAATTTTAAAAAAACAAAGAAAGCCATTAAATAATCCCATTTACGTTGACGTTAAAAAGTTAGTTCCATAATTTTTGTTAAACACAGATATAAATGTTATCATAAGTGTTACATTCCTAAAATATTGAAATGACGAAGCGAAGAAGTATTTATTTCCTAAAGAAAAACTTTTACTGTAAAACAACTCTAGTAACAGATGGTACTAGACAAACTTTTTCAGTAAACTCTCATAGTATTATTTTAGAAAATATTTCAATAAAGATATTCTTTCAGTAATCTATTTACAATGAAAGTAAGAAAAATATATTCGAAAGTTTATCTGAAAGAAATCCACACTTTGGAGTTTGGATTGCATTTTTTTTACCGATTAGAATGATTTAAAACGACCAATTAATAAGAAGTAAATTTCAGAAACGTAAGGAATATTAAATATTATCATTTCACTTAATGTTTATGATGTTTAATTGAGAAAAAAGGAAATATTCAACATCTTTGTAAGTAAGTATTTTATTGATAAAAATACTACAACGCTTTAACTGTTCAGTTATTCTGTCGAACTAACATTGTTAATTGCTTGATGTAAAGTTTTTGTTGAACTAACAGTATTGTTTGTCCTATTTCTTTACTTAGTATACGATATCTTTACTTTTTTTATTCTTACATATGATTATTTTACGCAATAATCATATCACATCTAGGGTAAGAAGAAGCAATTTCGAAAATATTCAAATTTCCTCTCCGACGTTTCTTAATTCAGGCATACAAAGTTTCAAGTAAAGGTTAGCAATAGTTACTTTATTCTAGTTAGGTATCAATAGTAAAGAACACAATTTGAATTTAAAAGGTTTAATAAAGAGTCAAAGATAAAATCAGTCCGGATGTCTACCTAAAGGCTACATAAATCACAAAATATTAATAAAAAAATTAAAAACTTAAAAACTAATAGGATATGGTTCGATAGATAATTGATGTCTTTGCGCTTAAATTAGGAATAAAGCCATTTAAGATAAAGTACTTATTCATTAGGGTTCCGTACTTAAAATAATTAAACGGAACCATTATAAGATAACTTTTGTGTCTTTCTGTTTGTCACAGTCATTTTACTCGTAAACTATTGAACGTGGAAAGTTCTAATTGGGGGATGTGATAAAAAATGTTGATCCACATATATACAGATTATTAAACATTCACAAATAGATTTAGTAAAAATATACAGGGGATAATTAAAGAACTTGGAAAAAAATCTTTTCTTTGTATATTGTGTGAGCAATTTGAAAGCTTTTGCAACGATGAATTGAAAAATACATTTCTTTTAATTTTAGGTAATATATTTTTAGATGTCATCGAAAATGTAGTGCCAAAATATCTTCCCCTATCTATTCCCGAATTTACTGAAGCCAAAATTACGCCAGAAAACTGTAGGAATTACCCTGTGTCACATGTTTTTTTAGATAAGCATATTTTTCTGTTACGCGCAAATTTGCGGATTCGATTTGCGGCAATTCAATAAAAGTTTTGAGGAAGGTTAAGGTTCTCCATAGTAGAAAAAATATAGAGGCATTCTTAATAATGATATTCGAAAAAATCCGTCGGAAATAGTCCGAAATATTAACCCTTAAAGTAGTAGTTCCAAAGTGAGTCGTACGGCCCACCGGGAGGGAATTTTGACTTTTTTTGGAGGTAATTTCAAAAGTGTTACTCAATCATTTGCTAAAAATTTTTTTAAACAGAAAGTATTGCTCCCGAACAAAAATAAATGGATTACAAATAAAATCTAAAAAATCAGTTTTTTTAAATTAAATTTTAAAAATGTTCTCTGTCAAATATTTAATTTATAACCCATACTAGAATAATTATAAAAATAATCTTCAGAATTTAACAAATTTTAATTGTTCTAAAAATATGTGTAATTTTTAAAGATTATATTAGCTTTTCCAACTTTTTCCAATATTTTCTAATGTTTACTGAATGAAATTTCACATTCGATTCGGATTCGATTTGCTATACATTCAAATGAAAGTCTTTTACACGTGAAATATATAAAATCTATAAAGCTTGACTACCTTGACCATATTCAACCTAAAAAACATATCTAAAAGAAGTATAACGTACTTTTTAAAATTTATAAATCTTAAATACATTAGAAAAGACAATCGAAGACAGTAAATATCTATAAATCTAAAACAGGTATCCTACACAATAAATGAATGTCATGATGCCATATACATTTTTAATTTTAAAATCAGATAATCCATGCAAAAAATAACAATATTGGGAAAGAGAAAAGAGAAAAATAGAGTTGTGATAAACATATTGGTTACTGAAATTGATAAAGAATTTTGAAATGCTTCTTGTGTTAAACATAGAATGAAAATATAATATCCAAAGTTTTTCCACCAAAATCTAAACACTTACAAAGATGAATTCCTGTTTATAAAATGCTAAATGTAATTCACTCTTCACGGTATTTCGTGAAGAATGCATTGTGAGGATAATAATGCAGATTATATAACACTTTATTTTAACAATTAGATAAGCTTGAAAACAACAATAAAATTCTTTTTGGCACAAAAGACCAAGATGCATAAAATGAATTACGTTTACATCACATTTCTGACAGAAGATTCACTTCTTTAAGAAGCTAAAATATGTGAGATTAATATTATTATTAAGGCTTTATTTCGCTTCCACCGTATCTATAGAGTTTACTTTTTTAATAATAAGAGATATAATTTACAGATTGAGTGTGAGCGGGGGGGGGGGGGACATAGTAATTTTACAGATGCTTTTCGGGGCCGGGTTCAATAAAAGGTTGGGAACCATTGCCTTACAGACCCGGAAGGTTAGCGCATACATAATGACAGTAACGGCATCCTCTATGTAACATCGGCTTTTAAAGCCAGGAAAACAAATTTTAATTATATATTCGTGTAATACAATGCCCAGTGGCAGAATAAAATCGATAAACGTCAAATTGTAATAGCAGACTAATTCAATTAAAATTAATACATGAATACTCTTGGATTCGCGATTAGTTTAAATTAAGTGGATCTGTCTATACGCCTCCCTGTCTTTAAAAGGTAATTAAAAACCTGTTTTGAAAAACGCGAACCAACGGGCCAAGGCTACGTTGCAACTTTTCGCACTCCTTTCGAAGCGCGTTTTAAACTTTGAACAATGGTTTTGTTTGTAGAAAGGAAAGATTATTACTACACTGAATTTAGTTTCTAATACAAAATGAAGTTTCATTCTCCATTATTTTTATTGTCAGTATCGAATTAAATTCTTCATGAACATATTAGGATACATTAAAAAAACAGTTATACACAATAGCAATATTTGATATTATTTATGAGTCATGTCTCTTTGAACTTTTATGGTATACGAATGATTGCAAACAAAATGAGCAAACAAGCTGTGACTGACACGTCACGGATTTTAATGAAATTCAGCACATAGATCATATTATTCATGAGTAAACGCAAAATAATCTGTATTATTTATTTAAGTATCGAAATGTAAACTACAAGTTGACGTAAATCGAGTTTATGTCTATATGCTTGAAACTTAATTTTGACTATTAGCTTAACAATTATCGATTATTAGCTTAGATTAAGAATTTTTTTTCAAGGTAATTTTTGTAGCTCTATTAAAATATGAACTGAGTATGTGTATCGAAATTTACCAAAACCGTTTATTATGAGCCCATGACTTTTTTGATATTTTTGTGTAAAATGACACATAAGCTAAATGCATCAGTAGTGGGCCACTTAAGGACATTTATCTAATTATTATTAAAGTATTAGTGAATTAAAAAAAAATATTTTTTTAAGCCTAGTCCTTACCTTTATGTATCAGAATAAACATTCAATTTTTAAAAATATATTCTCTAGAAAAAAAATGAAAAATAAAAAAAATATTACCTTCCTCTATGCTCCAGTATTGGGCATAGTAAATTTCTGGTGCTCCAGTAGGGGCCCCCTAGAAGTGGGCCACTCCATTCTTGATTTTAATGCATACTGTACAGAAGTTATAATTTTTTTTACCTTTCTACACTTAAATATACACAATAATGAAATCATATTTAGAAGTTTTGATGATTACGTAAAATAATTTTAACTTCTATTTAGTTTTTTCGTATAGTTTGTAATAACACTCTTCCAGCTCAAATACTATGAGAATACTGAAGTTGTTCCTTAGCTTGATAACAGATAAGGGTTGCAGCCAATCAGCAATTAGTTTGTTATCTGATAGGGGTGACTAGAAAACTTGTTTTTCAACTTTGAAAACTGGTGGCCCACTATTGGTACATGACTCACTACTGGTACACTTACCCTACTCATTCACATTATTCTAGTATATACAATTATACCCAATGTTAGGTTTTATAGTTTTTAACAAAGTCTTAATATTCTTTTAGCAATGATTTTTTTCAATAACAATTGTTAATAATTCAAATATTTACTGTACGGAACACTCTGAGCGCGAGTAATATTCGCACTTGACCGTTTATTAGAACGACTATTTATTATCAAATAGAAATTTATAGTTAATAAGGTTTAAAATGCACACATTTAGTTTAATTACCTAAAAGAATGCTATTTCCTGTTGATAATGAATGCGACCGATGAAGCTTTGCGTATTCATAGCGTTTATTTACTTTTGTAGAATAAAAGTCATTACTCTCTTAGGTATATTAATGACTTTTACTCAGTGTAAAAGTACTCCTTTTTACTTTTTTTCACTTTTTTATGTAAAAATCTGTCTTTTTATCTATATCTAATTTTCAAGCACATTTCCTTGGACTATTTGTTGCTCATTGGTTTACTGAAAGAAAATTTTATTATTATGAATGTGGTAAACAGAGTGAGTATTTTATAAAAGTCTAGTATTTACTGTAGTCTAAAGTTGCATATATTAAGATATCTTAATCTGATATATATGATTAAAATATGTTAATTATGTTTAAGCAGAAAGCCCAATTTCACATTTAGTACAATGCGGGACATGTGTTTATACAAATTTTATGCAATTTTAAATTTAAATAAGTTTTTGTTTCATAATTTCTATTGTCTTCTACTAACTGTTTTCTTATGCGGTTTTTACATTTAATGAAAAGAACTATGTCCAATACTTCTAGTATTTTCAATCTTTTCGAAATACTCAAATAGTCTAAATAAAAAATTTTGTTGTCTCCCAATAAATAAGTTCAGATACAAGTGGAAATAAGCAATGTAAAATTAACTAAGATCATATATTACACGCATACGTACATGCATGCTTGCATACAGGCTTACATATGTATATGTAGGAGAACTTAAAATGAAAAATTATTTCATATATTTAATAATATGCAGCCTGTCTAGAAATTTAATTTTACTAGATGCAAGGAAATATACTTTTACAAATGTTTTTTAAAACATACTTTTTCTTCTTAACATAATGGTGCTAAGTTCTTCTTTGTTTTAAAATTTTATATGATAAATAAGCCTCTTGTATAATTAAATATTAAAAAAAATAAAAGCTTCCAGTTTTTTTCAAATTTTCTAAGTACACCAGAGAGAAATATTTTTTTAAGACAACAAAAGGTATCTGAAATATCTCATTACAAGAGCAACCGCGAAATTTCAAACGACATACGTCATGAACATTATTCATAACAAAGTTGGATACTCAAGCAAGTTTTGGATGGCAAATTTCAAGTCATTTATTTACTTTTTTAACGCGAACAGAAAAACAAGACATTTTCATAAGACGGAAGGGAAAAATTCAGCCGCCTAATGTTCCTTTGATAACATATTGTCATTCCAGAGACGATGACATTACTGCATTTTTATTTAAATGATTTATGGAGGCTTTTGAGGCAATGAATGTTTTTTTCTTTTTTTAAATGAACCCGCTAATATAGGGTTGTATCCCAGTTTGCGTATGGGAGTCTTGAAAGCGAAGTTAAAGAAAAAATGCATTGCAATTTTCATTAGTTTTATAAGAAATACATGTAAATAATTTAAAATAATATCTACACTCTTAATACAACAGAATGAATTATAATTTATTCTTTTACTGGTTTACAATTTGTTTTACAATTTGGTTTGTAATTTGTTTTTAGAAATATGCTTTTACAAAATGTTACATTCACGGGTTTACAAATTTAAAAATATTTTGTGTACTTTTCAAGAAACACACATTTTATTTTTATACTAGCTCTAATAAATGACAGATGGTATTTGAAAAAAATCTATCGCGTCACATTTTTTTTTTTTACAATCTTCTATACAGGGTGTCCTCTCTCAAAGATGACCAATGGCTAATTCCTAAACTGCTAGTCATAGCAATATAGTTTCAATTACAACAATGTTTTAAATGCAGCAAATAAATATTTTACAATTGATTTGGGTCAATAGAAACATTTATTTAAAAATTACGAAATTTAAATGTTTATGTGGTTCCCTATAAGTTGCATTTTGTAACATTTTCCTGTTAAACTGACAAAAAAGACTGTAATTTTATTAAAATTGACGGAATAACAGGTTTTTAAAAGTGGAGCATAATTTTTGCTGAAAATTAGGAGTTATTCACATTTTTAGTAGAAAAATAATTTCCCAGATATATTAAAAATGGTTCAGAGTAAAAGTAATATTGCAATAGAAATTTGAAATATTTAATCATTTTCGACATGTTAAGGCAAACTATACAATTTGCAATAAACATATAAAAAGAGAAAAAGACTAGAATTTTTGTTAAATAAAATAATGAAAATTAATATAAGGTACCCTGGGATAATAACGCCATGTTAAGGTTCTACCAATTTTCACGGCTCAGTTTTAGTTTGTATTTTTAAAACAAATATATGATTCGATACAGCAACTCATTGACTATCTATATAAAAAAATAATTTAACAGATATGTATTCATAAAATGTAATGGTGTGATTTCTTGACTAATGTTATTTGGCGTTATTACCCACCTATATGTGTAATAACGCCATGCAAACAAAACTATGAAATAAAATGGAATAATGGCATGTAGATTGCCCAATTCTAAAAATACAAACTCTACAAACTTAGAAATTGACAAATTGTATTCTAAGCTATTGAAAACGTTCAATTTTTTGTGAAAGTGTAAGAAAAATAAAGGTGTGGTGTGTGTGTGTGTGGGGGGGGGGGGGAGGATGAGGCAAAATAATATCAGACCGTGGAGCTTCTTTTTGCTTAAAAAGAACCGCTTAAATAGAATTATTATAAACATTGCACAGTTTTAACTGTGTTTATTTGAATCAGTATTTAGGATGTAGCTCGGCCACTGTAAGGAATCAACCGGGGTATTAATGCCAAGGATTGGCGTTATTACCCCGTTATAGTTATTGGGCTGTACATTTTAAATTACAAATTATCTCGAGAAGATATTCAAAATCGTCAACAATATTCTGAAAGTCCATGAAATGTACTACAAATTTATGTAATTAACAAAGTATTTCCGGATAAAAAAAATAGTCTTCACATCATAAAACGTATCTCGCAAATTTTAGATCAAGCGTTAATTTTAGTTGCTTGTAAAAACAATAAGACCTAAAAATGAAACAAATTAACTTGAAGCTGTTTTTTGCGATTTATATGACTCAAAACCCTTCTGCGCAGAGCACATGGGTGTCATTTACCAGATCATTTCATAATTATGCAAAATATTAGCACTTGGCGTTATTACCCCGCCTGGCGTTATTACCCCAGACCACCTTACTCAATTTTTTACAAAATTATACATATTCTAAAATCTTATCAGATTACACTAGTCTGCAATATTGGGTTATGTAATGCTTTTTAGATCTTGATAATTGATTCTTATGAATTCTGTACCACTGAATCCTAAATTGACTTTCATTTATTATTAACACGTAAAGATTCTCTACAGATCTTTAATTTTAAAGTTAAAAAGAGAAAAAAACAGTGAAAATTTGGTATGGGAAAAGCGGGCACATTGGAACATGGGACAGATTGGAACAATTTCTTTGTCTAACCATATCCACGAGGAAAAATGGATAGGGGGAACTGGGGCACATTGATACACCCCTTCTACTGCTCACAGGGTCATTACAGGAAATTTCAAAACATCTCCAAAAGGTGATGCTAGTGCACTCAACTACATACAGAAAGTTTTGGAATGATTCAGTAGTTTGATGAAATGGGACGGATTATTTATTGTTTTCGTAGGTCAAAAGTAAATTTCAGTTGTACAACTGAAATGGTATTATACAACTGTTCCAGTATTTTCAACCAAAAAGAATATTCTCCCTGGCAAGTAAAGCTACTCTTTTTCAGTTCCTCATTCCTTTTTGTTATATAAATTATGAAGTGTTGGATTTGAGACTAATTTTATTCAAAATGGATGTATGGGGCACATTGATACAGTTTATGTCAGGGCACATTGATACAACCTAAATCCTTTTCTAGTTCATTTTTTCATTACCTTTTTTTACCATGCATTCCTTAATCCAACCATTTTTTGCCAAAAATTTCTAATATTCGTTTTTATTTAAGTGAAATAGCTCTAATTTCTTTATATTAGAACATTTTATAGCATTTTTGCAAACAAAAGAAGTACGAACTTACCCAATATCTAGTGATGGTAGAACTAACAAAAGAAAAGGACGGCAGCCTAGAAAATCTTAAATTTATATCTATGCTCGAGAGAAAAAGTATTTTCGACAAGAGAATGTTAAGTAAGAGAAACAAGCTGCAGAACAGCACAGGATAATAGTATTATAAACAAAATTTTTAATATAATTATCCTTTATTTTCTGTTTATAAACCGATTTATAAACAGAAAGGCTTGTAATTTTTTTCATTTTTCCTAAAGAAAAAAGATAATGTTGGGGTTGAAATGCCAGATATGACAAAGTTACCACAGCCAACAATCAGACAAGGAACAGCCAGAATATCAGGTCATTATACATTTCAATTTTATTGCTTTAATATTGCTCACAAACAAATTGTGGGTGGTTTGAATTTCTATAAATAAATATAAAATGGTTTGATAACTATTTTACCATGAAAAATATGCATTGGTGTTATTTTGTATTCATTTTTCCCAGACATATCAAAGTGCCCCATGGGGTGTATTAATCTGCCCCGGAGATGGGGCACATTGATACAAATAACTATTTTTTAACTTACATGCAAAAATAATATCTAAAACAACGATTGTACATTTTTATAACACATTACACAAGTTTTGCTGACACCACATGGAAAAATAACTTGAAATTTCTGCTTTCTGGATATCAAAAAAATTCTTAGAAAAAAGCTGTATCAATGTACCCCAGTTCCCCCTACATGAGCACAGTCGTTCATGGATTCTTTAGAAATAATACAGATGAAAATTATGAAAAAAATTATTGCTGTTTTATTAAAAAACTATTATGTAATTGGTGTGAACATATCTCTGAAGATACATTTTCACAATCTTTATCTGAATTTTTTCTCTGAAAACTTGGGCGCCGTGAGTGACCAGCTTAGCTAGCATTTTCACAAAGAGCTTAAATTTTGGAAGACAGACACAAAGGTTTTCTGGACAAAAGTATGTTAGAGGACTACTGCTGATCTATTTTAAAAGAAACAGATCAGGAAAATTTATAAAAGGAAGAGTAAAATCAATCAGTTCTAACTTTTTTCTTTTTATAATCCAAGTTATTATTCTTTTAATTATTTGATAAACATTTTTTAAAACTAGATATGACAGAATTTTTTAAAATAATTTTCCCGTACTCACTAAATCTCTGAAAAAATACACATTTCGCTGAAGGTATGTAAGCCATGTAAAACAGTGTTATTAACTCATAAAAACAACGAAGTTTTGTACGCGCTCTTTCGTTCAGGGTGACAATCTCAAGATGATACGTCTAAAACCGTTAAGTGATTTAAGAAAAACGTTTCTTGTTGATTATTTTTCTTAACAATTCAACTTGAAACATTCCATGAAATTTTATTTTTTTTTTGCAAGAAGGAAAGTGTTATTTTGTGTCACAAATATGTTTATTTTACACAAGTACTATTTTTTATGCTTGTATTTTATATGCTTAATCAAAAATAAACGTCAAACATTGGTATAGTTTTCAGACAAATAAAAATAAATGTGTAAAATCTTCTTTGCTAAAATAATTAAGAAATGTCTTTATTATACATCTTTAATTCACGGATGATGATGATGATAGTAATAATAATAACTATAATAATAACAATAATAAAAATAATAATTAATAACTTCACAATGTCATTGTTTTAATTGCAAATTTTACTGATTACCTCTAGAAATAAAGTTCAATATCTTAATAATTTGAAAAGTTGAAATTAAACTTGAGTTAATATTTATTACTTTAAGAGTTAGGTCAGCCAAAATCAGCGTTAGAGTTAGGTCAGCCAGGAACAAAATCACAGAATGATCATTGGGACATTATGATCACTAAACTGTTCATATCTGCTCGTACTAGTCTGTTAATAAAGACCCATACGACTGCTTGAGTTACATTGATGAATCATTAACTTTTATTAATTTTAGGAGAAAAAAACTTTATCAGAAATCATTATTAATATTCATAGCATATGTTAAAACATAAAAATTCGCACAAATGATTAAATTAATAAAAATATTCACTAATCAATGTTGAACTGAGGTTACTTTTGAAATCTATAAACAATATTTTCGCTACTGACGAAAAGCGAAATGTCAAAGAACTTCAAAAAATTTGTATTAATTGTCTAGAGGTACTGTTATCTTTGGAAACTTTCTTTAAATAAAAAAGCATATAATAATTGTTGAAAAATTGCGATGTTCACGTCTGACCCATGTTCATATGTGCCCCCTTCTGCTTTATTTATTCTGTAAAAGTAATAGCTAAAAATTTGTGACAATATATATTTATTTATTGACATTTTTAGAAAACAATGTACTGTTGTGCAGAAGTTAATTTAAATTTAATAAATGGGGAAAGATATCAAAGATTGCCCTTTTCAATTAAAAAGATAGATGACTCTCTTAAATTATCTTTTATTTTTTATTTTAAAGTACATAATAGTTTTTAGTGAACCATCAATTTTACATCATAGTCTAAATGATATTTTTTCGTTTCACATTCCATTGTATGCGAACATAATAATCAGAAAAATTATATATTTTAGGAATTTTAGAAAAATATTTAAGATAATTTACTTAATACTGCATGTTTATGAAATAGCTACTATTACAGAATAAGTTAAAAGTAAAATTTATTATAACTTCTGACATTCTACTGTTTCTACTCTTCTAAGTAGATGAACACATAAACAAATGTGAAAGGACATAAAACGTATTTTCTCATTCTTTACAGTTTACAGCCAATCTTAGTATATGGATTGTTGAGCTTCTTAACTCTCATGTTTAAAAGCTTAAGCATACCCACTCAAAAATTTTCAGCAGTCCGGTCATTGAACCGTGTTTTTTAGATAATCGTTACGGGACTATATTATATGCATTTTCACTGATCAGAAAAGAGATAAAATATGATTATGTACCCGCATTCTATTACATTCGTATGACTGGACCGTTTGCTGCAGATGTAATGTTTATGTTTGTGTAATGTGAATGTGACAGACGTTTTTTTTTTTATGAAAATGCAGAATTTCCTATACAGTAGAATGTGGAATAGAATTCTACTATTAGTGTAGATGAATTGAGGCTTCGCTTAACCACTTCTTGTACACTTTGCATAACATCTCATGTAATTAAATGTCTGCTGAATGATAATATTGCTTGAAACTGTCTCAGAAATATTTATTAAAGACTTTGATAGGAAGCAGTTTTCTGAGTTTGAAAAAGAAGCCTTCTGCATGTGTTCATATATTAACCTTAGAATGTACAATGGAGCCATTTGGCAACACTTTAAATTTCACTTTATACATTGATCAGATTTTTATGAGGTGTTTGATATTGTTTAATTTTTCCTCAATTTTAGATACAAAATAGCGGACCCGACAGACGTTGTCCTGTCACAGACAGACGTTGTCCTGACACCGACTCCAAAAAATCAAATGAATATAGATAAATATAATAATACGCAAGATAAATACTACGCTCTTAATTTAATTTATTATTACAATTAAATAAGGAAATTATTTTTCACTTTGCAGTAGTTTTTGAAGTCGGTTCAATTTTTGATAGAAAAGTTTAATTCTCTCTTTTTAGTTGAAAGTTAACGATTTTCTGTAGTCAGTTAATTAAAATTATAATACAGAAAAAGTTATTGCAAATCATACACGTATGTCAGGAGTGGGGTTCGAACACACGATCTCTTTCTTTAAGAACCAGAGCTTAAATCTGACGCCTTAGACCGCTCGACAATTCCGCCCGAATTCTATATAGCAATATTATTCAACACTTTTAATTAGCGAAAAATCACTAACTATTAGTTCTTGCCTAATTACTAAAAAAGTACTGAATAAATTTCGATAAAATATGAATCTAAACCATCCTCGGATCCACTGGAACACACACACACAATTTCATTAAAATCGGTTCAGTTGTTTAGCAGTTCATTGACAAACACACCCACAGATGATTTATATAGATAAAGATTTGCATTGGATACTTAATTTTAATTTTGAAATTGGTTTTGCTGGCACCGACTCCAGAAAATCAGATAAATTTACATGAATATAATAATACGTACGATAAATACTACGCTCTTAATTTAATTTCTTATTAAAATTATACAAGGAAACTATTTTTCGCTTTGCAGTAGTTTTTGAAGTCGTTTCAATTTTTGATAGAAAAGTTTATTTTTCTCTTTTTAGATAAAAGTTAACGATTTTCTGATGTCAGTTAATTAAAATTATAATACAGGAAATAATTTTTGCAAATCATACACGTATGTCAGGAAAGGGGTTCGAGCATGCGATCTCTTTCTTCCAGAAACAGAGATTAAACCCGGCGCCTTAGACCGCTCGGCCATTCCGTCCGGTCTCAATTTAGCGAACTTATTCAACAATTTTATTTTGCGAAAAATCACTAACTATTAGTTTTTGTCTAATTACTAAAAAAGTACTGAAACAATTTCGATGAAATATGAATCTAAACCATCCTCGAATCCACTGGAACACACACACACAAAATTTCATCAAAATCGGTCCAGTCGTTTAGGAGGAGTTCAGTGACAAACACACGCACAGAAGATTTATATATATAAAGATTAACGTGCGATTTTTTCACAATTTTCTTGTTAAATAACAATTATTACATAGTACTTTTACGGGCAAGGGAAGAGTGAGCATTTGATATAGTTTATTTTTCTCCTCAATTTTATATAAAAGTTAGCGTACATTTTTTTTTCACATTTTTATTGTTCAATATACAATTATTATGTAGTATATTTATGGGAGTCGGGAAGAGTTAATCCGTGTAAACGAGTTCAAACTATAGCTACACATTCTTCTGTTAAAATCATTCTGACAGATTGCCTGAAAAAATTGGATTAAAAAAGTATTTTTCAAACTGTATAGAGATTTTAAAAATACGTTGTTATTTCAATTGAAGAACAATATTGATTAAACAATACCAATTATTTTGTGGAAATTTATATAATGCAAGAAATGAAATGAAAAAAAATATTTCTTCACGGTTAAACCTGAGCCTTGAAACTTCCGGACAGACACAGTAATCTTCAAAGCAGAAAATTGTTAATTCACATAAATTAATAGTATTTTATAGTCTGAAGTATGTCTAATAAAAATATTTAAAAAAAAATTAATGATAAATTGAATTTGAAAATTTTATGTTATCCGTTCTAAGTTGAACAGATGTGAAAAGTTTATTTTTCGAAGATGTACAATTTCACCATAAGAAAACGGTCATTTCACAAATTAACCTCGTGCTAAACCATCCATTCATTTATCTCTTACAGATAACAGTTAATCATACTACAAAATTTCTAAATAGTGGGAATATAGATGGAGTCATTCTTACTACTACAGGTTTGTGATAAATTTCTGAATGATAATATTTTCGCACTAGTCAAATTATCTACAAATATATCATGTTTCTCAATCTTCTAGATAAATACTTAATGGGTATGAAGTATTTTTTTAATGAATCATTATTTATTAAAATTTCAATAGTGCGCCGAAATCTTTATTAGAAACATGAAATAAATAAATAAACACTTTTCATAAATTTCTAATCAAAATGAAAAATTTAATTTACGTTATTGGATGTTTTAAGACACTTAAAAATTCAAAATTCGCAATTTCAGTTGAGAATTATTCCTCCCACTCTCTAAAACGCAAGTGGATTATCACAAAAGGAGGCACTTTTAAATACATATTTAAGAAAAGCGCATTAAAAAAATTTAGGAAAATTCAGCTATGAAAACGTTGATTTTAATAAATTTAACTTTTTCAAAAAAATGTATAACCGACTCCAAAAAAAGCGCTAAAAAGAATAAAATAATTCTATAAAATTCTCTAATGACAAATCGTTATACAATAACCACACATTGACTATCATGTACCGGTATAAAACGGTTAAATTTAATGTATAGAATTTAATATCCACCAAACATAGGTTTTCCAGAGAATATATTTTACAAGAGATTAATTTACATATTTTTGATTTAATTTTTGAATATATGCATATAAAAAGTAAGGAATCACTTTTTGAAGTTGGTGCCAAACAATCACAATCGATAATGATTTCCCCATTTTATTTATGGTACTAGACATAATACATCCACAATTCTTACTATACTTAAGATAGTTTGGCACCAACTTCCTTACTTTTTATATGTATATATTCAAAAATTAAATCAAAAATATGTAAATTAATCTCTTGTAAAAAATATTCTCTGGAAAACCTATGTTTGGTGGATATTAAATTCTATACATTAAATTTAACCGTTTTATACCGGTACATGATAGTCAATGTGTGGTTATTGTATAACGATTTGTCATTAGAGAATTTTATAGAATTATTTTATTCTTTTTAGCGCTTTTTTTGGAGTCGGTTATACAATTTTTTGAAAAAGTTAAATTTATTTCCTACTTTTTAGTTATTTATACCGTAATACATAATTATGTGTATTGACATATGATGGCTCTTTGCAACGCATTACTAATGAATGCACTTTGCTGAGTTCTGATGTATTCACTTTACTTGTCACTGTTTGATTGTCAACTTTTCAAAAGACACTTACAATATCGGTCAGTATCGTTGTGAATCTTTAGGTTTTCTGGATGTGGTAACTCTTCAGATCTGGCTCGACGAAAAGCTACCGCATTCATGAAATCTTAAAGTCAACATCTAATCGTACGGACATCGGAAGGTGACAATGCCTCAAGTAAAGTGTCCTTACACATAAAAGCACGGCAAAGCGCTTCCATATATGAGTAAACAGCAAAATGACTTCATGTATCAATAAATAGTAAAATGCTTTTCTAGTGTAGTCAAAAGTACTCCCCCTTCAGTCAGAAAAAGCAAAAAGAAAGATTTTAACAAAAATCGCTCTATGATTCAATAGATAAACAATAACAATCTAATTCCTATAAATGCAGTAAAGGCATCGGAAATGATTCGACGAGGAATCCGAAAATCATAACCTGTACTTGGCCGCATCTATAAGAGAGTGACAGCATTCGATGCCCAAATACTTTTTTCACGGACGCTTTGGCCCAACCAAACTGTTAAAAATTTGAAACACCGCTTTTATGGAAAACGATTATTTCAGCCTATCATGGAGCATTCGCATGGGTCAAAAGACAAATATTTTATAAAAACGGGGGAGTGACGATGCAACAAAAGGGTAAAATTTTTTACAGTATATGTAGGAGATATTCCATAAAAGGGATGGAGTGACGATGCAGCGAAAGTTAAATTTTTGACAATGTATCGCAATGCTAGGCATTTTATTCTGTAAAATTTGATGATGATTTCCTGGTAGAATTCGATAGTACGCCGAATGAAACTTTATTTCTACACAGACATAAATACATAATCCATATTATTTTACACGAAATTTTTTTCCCAAGCACCTTCGTCGTTCCAAGCCCAAACTCGCACTCTGATTGGTTGTTGCTCTCGGCACTGTTTTCATGTAACTTGGCGATAACCATACTTGGCGAAAAATACTTCGCTCGTAAGTGAACGAGTAAACCTAAAACCTAACCTACTCATTCTTATTCTTCCTTCATTTTGTGCTCTTGTGTATTATTATTTTGTGTTATTTTATAAAATGGCTAATGCTTTACTTATTAATAAACGGGAAAAGTTACTTTGTACTCGGTTCGGAAGGAAATCCAACTCCTCGACGGAAGCATCTATCGCTACGCCAAGTATGATTATCGCCAAGTTACATGAAAACAGTGCCGAGAGCAACAACCAATCAGAGTGCGAGCATGGGCTTGGAACGACGAAGGTGCTTGGAAAATAAATTACGCTTATTTTACAAATTCGTGGACATACAAGGACAAGATATCAGACACGACATGATAAGATACGACATACACGATTCGATAAGATACGGCACAAGAAAAGTACAACCGGGAGCTACACATAAAGAGTGTGTGCAACGGAGCTAGTGGGATTCGAACCCACAATCTCCTACACTCTCAAGAGATTAGCAGCGTGGTGTCTTAACCACTCGGCCACAAGGACCCCCTTGATGACTCATTTTTGTCCAGAATCTTTTCAATCAATCGTATACTGTGCTCCATGTGTCGTCATATTCACATCGAGGAGTCCTACATGAACAAAACCTGAAATCATTCTGGTGTCTAATCTGGTAACCAAATCTGAATCTAAAGATAATTTTGCTACACATATCTATGCACTTTATTTTGCATTGATGTGTAGAGATAATTTTTTCCTCCGGAGCAAAATATATACTAAAGGATTTTCATCTTTTCAACAACTTAAGGATGTCAATTGGCATAAATGTTCTGCTTTAGTGGATGCGAGAACTTGTCCATTTAAGCTTTAACATTTCGGAAATTTATCGCATCCAGCAAACTTTAAGGCCGCACACTAGGCACAGAAAAAGACCCGGATGGTAATGTGAAGTCTATGGGGGCGTTCTTTTCAAATATCTCGCTCAAATTTTTAAATTTTTAAGTGATTTTATTTTATTTTATTTTTTTTTATTTTATTTTTTTTTTTTTATTTTTTGCATAGGATAGCTGAAGATATTCCACAACCGACGTAGTTTTTACTTTTTCGATTTTGGTTTCAGATTTAAAAAAAAATATTTTAAATTTCAAAACCGGTTTAAACGGTTCTGAAATTGAAATTATCATTATATAAAACATACATAAGCAAAATCGAAGAAGTAAAAACTAGGCCGGTTGTAGATCATCCTCGGCTATCCTATGCAAAAAAATCATGTAACTATATTAAAATTTGAGCTAGCTTAACTTTAATGGTAAGCTTATCAAAATTTTTCGTCATTTATATTTGTCCAAATGTAAATCTAGCACATAGTAATGTACTTTAATCACTTTGTGAATCCGGCATAACAAGCACCCTGATACACAGACACTCTTGCTTTAACGTGTAAATCCAAGGCAACACTAGATACCGGGCTTGCTCATTCCTTTCATGACGTCACAAAAGGTGGCTGAATGACATCCAGCGATTGGTACAAAACGATGGGTGCGTCACTTTGAGCCCTGTTTGTACCAATCGCAGATAGCGGCCAGCCACCTTTTGTGACGTCGTGATAAGAAATGAGCAAGCCCGGTATCCAGTGTAGCCCTGGCAAAGCTCTTTAGATTTGAATTTTCAGCTTTTCGATATCGAATTCTCATGTCTGGATCGATGTGGATCTTTCATTTTGGTGGATACGAGAATTGTTCCAGCTAAGATTTCGTACTTTGAAAAAAAAAAAAAAACAAAAAAAAAAAAAAAAAAAAAAAAAAAAACTAGCATTTCTGCAACAGTGGTTAGGATCCAGAAGGATTATTCGCTGTTAAGCAAAACAAGATTGACCAATCATAAGCCTTCATTTTTGAGAAATTTTCATTGTTCGAAGGAGAAAGTCTGGAATACATGGAGTGAAAATCTGCTATCGACACTGTAAAAAATTTGACCTTTTTGCTGCATCGTTACTCCATCGCTTTTATAGAATTTCTTTGTTTTGACCAATGAGAATGCTCCATAATAGAGCGAAGTAATCGTTTCCTATAAAAGCGATGGAGTGACGATGCAGCAAAAGGGTTCAATCTTTTACAATGCAAGCAGTGCTAAAAATTTGTATCCTTTAAATGTGCAACGATGCTACTGAAGTCCAAAGTGTCGATCACAGCGACATCTGCGGCATTTTCGTGATACATTATCTAGACTAGCAATAATTCTTGCATTTTTAGAAAATGTCCTGCAGATGTCGCTTCTATCTTTAAATTTCATTAGCATTGTTGCACATTTAAAGAATAGAACATTTTAGCGCTTTTTTTAAGTGTTACAGTGGGCGTGTTCAGCACAATTTACCGGTTACTTACCGACCACTTATCGATTATAGACAAGTACGAAATGAAAATCAAAGCGAAGTGTGACGTCAGGTACAATTCAACAGAATAGTTTTCATTGATGCCACAATTTGCTTTCGTACTGCCCTACAATCGGTAACATTGGTTACTTTTGTAAGTTGCTCTGAACACGCCCTGAGATAGCCGATTTCCATACTATATCCCCCTAGATGCTGTATTTCCGGTTTCTTGCATAAGAGAACTTGTCCGGAATCCAGATAGAATTTGGCTGTTAGCGAAACCAGATTAATGAATCAGAAGCCTGAATTTTAGCAAATTTTTCAATGTTTTAAATAAATTTTCATGCTAATAAATCTCGTTCCGCAAACAGCGCAAAATTTATGTGAATCCTGGCCCTCGTCCAGTTAGGATTTTGCACTTTGAACACTGTTAAAAATTTGAAACTTTTACTTTATCGTCTACCCATCGCTTTTATAGAAAATGATTACTTCATTGTATTGTGGTGAATTCTCATTGGTCAAAATAGAGATATTCCATAAAAACGGTGGAGTGACGATGCAGCAAAAACTTCAAACTTTTAACAGTGAAAAGATCGTATGTCTATGTAAGTGTAACATAAAAGCATGCAAAAGGAACACTTCTAATTGGTCGATTGCTTCAAAATGAATTTGAAATTTAAAGTTTTTATTTTTAAAAAAGTTATAATTATCAGATTTTTATGAAACTCGAATGGGACCACATGGGCCTCATACGCTTTCAAACAAAAAAAGAATTATCAAAATCGGTTCATATTTGCAAAAGTTATGCGTGAACAACAAATACATACAGGTCGAAATCATAACCTCCTCTTTGAAGTCGGTTAAAAATACTTTTTAATAAGAAATAATTTAGAAGCCAAATTAAATTTATTTAGAAATATTTTTGCAGTTTCCATTAACTATAAATAAAAATAAAGATTTAACTTTCGTTTTTCTCGGTGCTTTAAAATATTTTGATTATTGTTTAACAAAACTAACAGTGTTTAATGAACATGTTCCAGTCTTTAGTTGCTTAGGTGATATTCAATAGAAAATCAATAATCCAAACTTATTTAAGCGCATTTTCGAGAGAAAATTAAGTAATATTTTAAATGTTATGGAAAATAAATTTTATTAAATATTCTACTCTAGCATTCATTTTTTGATCTGCAATTAATTAAACACCATGCTCGTTTTCAATATATCGATAGTGAATTTTATTAAATATATAGATTAACTAATCAAAAGTTTTAATACAGGTAGCAATAAAGGCTTAATTGACATTTCGTACTGCAATATGAAACTGTTTAAAAACATTCCAAAATTTTACTTAAGCTAATCATATGACTTCTTTTGTGGTAAGAATTTTTTTTTACATAACTATCAAAAATTCAAGTTTTCTTGAAGTCATATAAACATGTTATGAGCTAGAAATTATTTTTTATAAAATGTGTCTTCCTTTAATATAATAATTTCTTTTAGTTTATTAAACAAAGCTTATAGTTAAAGTAAGCTTAATTGATTTCAAAAAAGTGTAAAATGTGGCAGTTATATTTTTATTTAAAAAATTTTTTTTCGTTACTTGCTATTGCAATCAAATTAGAAAGGTGGTGGGATGATAAAAGCAATTTATCGCCCATCAGCCACTTGATGTGACATACAATTTTTTCGTTAGTATACCTTATACAAATAGGAAACAAAAATTTGAATGAAAGTTCAATAATTGATGGGGAAAATAAAATATTTATTTAAGTATCTATATTAATAAACATAAACACTTTGATCATTAGTTTTAATCCATACAATCAATAAAAAATGCATCACTAATTGCAAAATTAAGGTGAATAGAGCTCATTACGACTATTATTTCAATATATGAAATATTAGAAATAATCAATAACCGAAAATAATCATACAGTTTCAGACGCTTTTGGCATTGTGTTTTAGATTATTTTCCTTCCTTGTTTTCTTCATCCGAATCACTACTGGACTATTCAGTGGAGGTGTGTTGTATAGTGTGAACATATTTAGGACTTTCTCCTAAACTTTGATTGTGTTGTGGCGCCAGTAAGCCAGAAATTATAATGGAAGCAACATGCGCACAGCACTCTATGACCCTTGTGCATACTTTATATTAGCAGTACCATTGTGTGTTGTTGCTTCGCTCTGTTTTTTACCAAATATTGTAGTTTGTAGCATTTGTTTGTCAAACTATTCAAATTGAGTATTAGGACACGTCTCGTAAGTATCCTCTGTTGAAAACTGTTGCTAATTATTCGGGAATATAGACAAATAATGTACGAGACCCATTTCTTCAAAAAATTTCAAACAATTCCAGATGCACTATCAAAAATCATAATATCATTAAGTTCCGGTCGCTCTCTCATACTGTATGAATCTTTAACATATGTGTAAGTATGTTAGCATCATTGTTCTTTCAGTCCGCGAAGTAAGGTCCGAAGACATCCAAAATGTAACTTGAATTATTGACCAACATCATAAGCTTACCAAAAGTCTTCCTTTGTGTAATGAGACAGGTCTTTTCCCAAAGGAATAGTTCGCGCTTTTCTGTTTATAAATGTACGTGCCATGAAATACAAGTAAATCGCAGTACCATTATCACCATCCGGAATAAATAATCTTCTTGCGAAAGGCATCGTATATTTTTCAATAACCTGTGCTTTGGGGATGTGATGCATTTTAAGGTGTTGGGGAACAAAGTTCACAATCATTAACTGGTTTTCATATTGCACAGAAGATGTTATTTTTCTTATACTGAATAATGTGGACAGAACACCATTAGAGAGATCAGTTCTAAGCTTTACAATTAACAATGACAAGTATATACAAGATTACCTCTTTTTTGAAGAGCACATTTTGGATTTTAATCGTTCAAAAATATAATTAAAATCAGACATATATATATGCATGAGAGATTTATAATCGAACCCGGAAAAGTTTTCTGGTGTGTCAAAACCAAAGCCTGTGTTTTTTGCTACTTTTCTGATATTGTTTAATGTACTTCAATATATTTTTCATACATTGATGTATTCTCAGATAAAGGACGTACATTTTAGTGAAAAACTCACTGAATGTCATTCAAGTAATATGAGTTTTAGATCATCGTTTTCCGACGAAATATAGACTCTAGTTTCTATAAAAGTTTGAGTTAATTTTGTTACAGTCACCAGGCAGTTCTTACTTTTAAATAATTTACAAGAAGTGTTAGAGTTATGGCAACGAGGTATTGATAAATGTATATTAGGTTTATTATTTGTGGAATCGTAGGCCGTACTCGTTGACACATAATCGCTTATAGTTACCCCAGAAGAAGAATTGTAAGAATTTCGAGCATAAAGAACACGAAATACATATGTTTGCATTTAGAGCACTACTTAAAACCACTCTCTATATCGCAGTTTTTAGAACATCTAAGTATCGATATAACTGTTCTGTTAGAACAGATACGAAATTCAATATTTGTTTTTCGCCAGGCTATACAACAATAATACTGATGTTCTAGCATTATTTATTAGTAAGTTCTTTAATAAATATTTATAACAACAGTTTTAGAAAATAGCATTGACATCTGAACTAAGTAAGTACGTTTTTTGTACAACAAAACAAATCTGAATGCGCTCCGATGGCAGGGCATTTGATACTTTCGAACGAAACATTTTTTTCTCTAATAGGTAGAAGCGCATACAGAACACAAATAAAATAATACTCATACAAAAGCGTATAAAGAGTAGCATCAGTACATGTCAAATCAGTGCATGTCATCAGTGCATGCAAAAGCCAAAACACTCTATTTTCGGACATAATTTCCATGACCTATTATTTTATTTATAACGTAAAACTTATATTAAACAAAAATATATATCTTCAAGCATACAAAGCCATTCAACAATTGTCAGAATCCGAAACTTTTTTCTCGTATTAGTCCAAGAGCCGACAGCACAAAAACCTATGGTATCGAGCACAAGAAAAAAAAACTTTTATATTATGGAACAGTAATAATAGGAGAATCTAATGATCCATGACTTACAAAAATTGAAGTGGTGCATAAACGAAAAATTAATACCAATAGTGGCTCACTCGTAGGCTTATCATTGTGTTTTGCTGCTCCTAGTTTTTCATGTTTTCATACCTTTGATTGTACGTCAAACATATTGTTAAACCTACGAGTAAACCACTAATGGTATTAATTTTTGGCTATGCACCACTTCACTTCCAGCCGACATGGATCATTAAATTCCACTATTAATAGACTTCCATAATATGAAGGATTTTTTTCTTGTGCTCGATAACAATGGTTTTTGTGCTGTCGGTTCTTGGACTATATATATCGAGCGAAAAATAGCCTTTATCAGCCCAGCACCTTTCTGAATAATTTAGATTTTAATTTAAGATTTTCTTTATTATGGATGGAATATATTATGTGATAAAATTTGTGAATCAAATTGATGAAAAATTCCAAATCAAACTCATTTATAAATAATTAAAAGTGAAAAATTAAAACTAACTAATAAATACATCACTTACTGAACAAATATGAATAATTAAGAATGCAGTGTAAACTTTTAATTTTTGAACAACGCATTTTTGAGATGCAGAGAAACATTTCTGAGATGCAGATATAATCCAAAATTCTTCATTACGGGTGAGAAAAGTTCTACTTTCCTTTTACTCACTTCAGAAATGAAATAGCTGGAAAACGAGAATTGTAATTTTAAAATTTTAAGTAACACGGTTTAAATACAAAATTTAATTGAAATTAAATAAAAAATCTGATAGAAAGCTTCACCCTTGGACACTAAAACAGTGAATGGTATACGGGTTTGAACATTACTAAGTATACTATCTCAGACCTGAGACAAATCTTACGAGAGATCTCAAAAATTTGTTTAAAATTATTATAAAATATCATCTCCAAACATGTATAGCAGCAGGTATATCAATGCTTATAATATGAACGCATTAAATAAAAATGTGTAGGAGTAATTTTAATAATTCTACAAGCATTTAGATACAATTAAATGGTGTTCTTTAGTATCTCCTAGATCAGGACTGAGGAGGTTGATGTTGCATTGTTATCGACAATGAACTTGTGTACAAAAGTTGAGAGAAAAATCAGACTGGTAGATATAAGATTTCAATCAAAACTTAAAAGAAAGTTTTTGCCCATGGAATATTGTGAAAAGAGATTTATACATCAGAATTATCCAAACTGGTGTCTGTAAAAAATCAAAAATTTCTCAAAAAAAAAAAAAAAAAAAAAAAATCACCGGCTTAGTTAATGATTAAAAAGTTCTTCCGGCAATGCCGGGAGGAAGAGGTAGCTTTCACATACTTATTTATTGATTTATTTATTTTAAATTAAGTTACATTATTCAAACATACGAAGCTCAAATTATTGGAACCCGATTTTATAAGCGTGAATTATAGTTTTTGTCAATACTGAATATTAATAGGAATTTTTAGAAATTGGTCATCTTTTATTCAACCTGGTTTTATTTTAAGTGATTTAGAGGGTCACCAAATTCCACGATATCATGAAGGGTATGCCATTTTAAAGCAACATGATTGATAAAACAAACCAATGAGCTTGGTCGAAATCTTAATTCATGTGCATACGCACATTCACATCGAAATCGATTAATACATACGAGTGCAGTCGCGGGCAAATTGATTAAAAAAATGTCACCCACATTAGAAATTCAAACTGCTATATCTCAAGGCGTTTTTAAGGTAAAGACAAAGCAAAAAATGCTCCGGAATTTATTATTAAGATAAATACTTTAGAAAGACCCTTTTTTCGATTTTCAATTTTTTGGCTGTACATCATTACACATTTAACACATTTTTGACGAACTTAAATGGCTGCCATTATGAAACAAGATGTCGGCCAGTTAACTCGGTCCAGACATCGGTATGTACTATGTACACACGCAGTTATATCCAAATCAGTTTATAAATATGCGTATTATAGTGTGACAAATTTCAGACCGTTTCAAAATGTCAACCACACTGGAAATTGAAAGTGCTATAACTCAGCCATTTTTCAAGATAAAGGTGAAACAAAAAATGCTCTGGAATCTTTATATCAAGGTCAAACAGACAAAAGAAAAATCTTTTTCAATTTTTTGCCTTTTTGCACCTAATTTTAAAATTTAAATTAATTTTTTTTTTAAATTCCTCCATTTTCAAACAAGATGGCGGATAGAACTGGTCAACGAACTCGGTCCAGAGACTGGTATGTACTATGTACGCTCCAAGTTTCTTCCAAATCGGTTTATAAATACGCGTGTTATCACGTGACGAAAATCAGATCATTTCAAAATGTGAGTAACACTAGAAATTAAAAGTGCTATAACTCAGCCATTTTTTAAGATACAAACGAAACAAAAAATGCTCTGTAATCTTTTTAACAAGTTCAAATGCATAAAAGAAAAATCTTTCTCAATTTCTCACTTTTTGTGCCTAATTTTAAATTTTAAATTAAAAAAATATATAAAAGGCCGCCATTTTCAAAGAAGATGACGGATGGAACTGGCCAACGAACTCGGTCCAGGCCTCATTATGTACTATGTACACATCAAGTTACATCCAAATCGATTGAAAAATACGCGTGTTATCACGTGACAAAAATCAGATCGTTTCAAAATGTCAGCCATAAGAAAAATTCAAAGTGCTATAACTCAATCATTTTTTAAGATATAGACAAAATAAAAAGTGTTCTGAAACCATTGTGTTAAGTTCAAACACATAAAAGAAAAACCTTTTTCAACTTTTAATGTTTTCACATTTAATTTTAATTTTTTTTTTAATTTTAAATGGCCGCCATTTTGAATCAAGATAGCGGATGATGCTGGCCAACGAACTCGGTTGAGACATTTGTATGTACTATGTACATACCAAGTTTCATTCAAATCGGATGATAAATACGTTTATTACGGCATGACAAAAATCAAATGTATATATATATATATGGTTATATATATATATACATTGTAAAATATTTGTGGGAACGTTACTTCATAAACGATTTACACTTCATTGAGTAATTTTTCACTTACATAATGGTGTAATAAAAACATGCATTACTGGTGTAACATTGCAATGTTGCACCGGCTATATCGGTTAAAATACTTCACCAAACTGGAGGCAGCAAGGCTGCCACCAGTTTTATGGAGTAACGTTACACAAATGTTTTACAGTGTATATATATATGTGTGTGTGTGTGTCAACATTTGAACAGAGGGTGATTTTGGGGTCTGGGGGTCATGATCGGTTAAAATATACCAAAATTTTTTGGAAGTGCTTCTCTCCGGACGGCTGCAATAGGTAGCTTTTTACTTTTTGCAATGAAAGCTATCTAAAAATGAAAAATTTCTGCAAAAAGTAACAGTTGGGACTACCCAATCCTAAATAAAGTCCTCCCGGCAATTGCGGGAGGAAGAAGTAGCTTTCATATACTTTTTTTTTTATTAAGTTATATAAATCAAATTGGTGTATAAATATGCGTGTTATCACGTGACGAAAACCAGATCATTTCAAAATGTGAGCAACACGAGAAATTAAAACTACTATAATTCAGACATTTTTTATGATACAGACGAAACAAAAAGTGCTTTGGATTTTTTGTATCAAGATCAAATGCATAAAAGAAAAATCTTTTTCAATTTCTCACTTTTTTGTACCTAATTTCAAATTTTAAATTTCTTTAAAAAAATTTAAATGGCCGCCATTTTTAAACAAGATGGCGGATGGAACTGATTAACGAACTCGGTCCAGGCTTTATTAAGTACTATGTACACACCAAGTTACATCCAAATCGATTTATAAATACGAATGTTATCACGTGACAAAAATCAGATCGTTTCAAAATGTCAGCCATAAGAAAAATTCAAAGTGCTATAACTCAATCACTTTTTAAGATATAGACAAAGTAAAAAGTGTTCTAGAATCGGTGTTTTCGGATATAAAACATAAAACAAAAAAATTTTCAACTTTTATTTTTTTCCGCATTTATTTTTAAATTTTAAATTTTTAAATTTTTTTTAATGACCGCCATTTTGAAACAAGATAGCGGATGATGCTGGCCAACAAACTCGGTCCAGATATTTGTATGTACTATGTACATACCGAGTTTTATTCAAATCGGTTCATAAATACGTTAGTTATAGCATGACAAAAATCAGATTGATTCAAAATGTCAGCCATAAGAAAAATTCAAAGTGCTATAACTCAATCATTTTTAAGATATAGACAAAGTAAAAAGTGTTCTGGATATGGTGTTTTAAGATCTAACACATAAAATAAAATTATTTTTCAACTTTTAATTTTTTCGCATTTAATTTTAAATTTAAAATAAAAAAAAATTAAATGGCCGCCATTTTGAAACAAGATGGCGGATGACGCTGGCCAACGAACTCGGTCAAGATATTTTTATGTAATATGTACATACCAAGTTTAATTCAAATCGGCTCATAAATACGTTAGTTATCGCATGACAAAAATCAGATATATATATATATATATATATATATATATATATATATATATATATATAATACCATTAAAAGTAGACAAGATTCACCAATGGATTTTATCAACAAAACAATAAACCAAAACGAAGAATTAAATTGAATTATAGTAAACAATATTAACCATTTGAAATTAACCATTGAATTTAATAACTTATAGCACATTGAACATGGAAGGAAAAAAGAATAATATGAATACAAATGAAATTTGTAGAACCAAAGCAGAATCTTCAGGTCCCAAATACTTTGGAACTACAAATGGAGTGTGTGGTTTCATCTTCGTATTTGCCATGAAAAAGCAAAACAATACGAATTTGGGACTACCATCACACAAAAAACAAATTATTAAACAAGGAACAAAGATATTTTACAAAAAGGAGTTGAAAGTAAGTAAAAATAATAGTTATCCATAACAAACAAAAAAGATAAAGCTGAATGGAAATATAATTGAATCGGAAAAATAATTAATAATCGATATTAACATTAAATTAATAAAATTATTAAAATTAGAATTAAGAGATAACATTCATATTAACATATAACTTAAAATACATTATTGTTACTTTAATCAGTAACATTTATTGTGACTTTACATGGTAAAAACTCATTATCTTAATATAGGATAATAAAAATTAAAAAATAAAATAAAATAAAAATAAAAAAAATAATAATAGTAGGCTATTTCCATGAGTACTTGTAGTGTAAGTCACAGACTACGATTATTGGCTACCAGTATTTCAGTATGAAAAGATGTGATTTATTTTATCGGCATATTCTCATTAATTGAATAAAGCCAAGCAGACTTTTCGAGAATAACGGTGGCAAACAAGCATAGCAATTTTAAGGTAATGTGACTTACACTACAAAACCCATGGAACTAGCCAGTAATAATATTATTAATAATAATACCAAAAATTATATCAATAACATTAAAAATAATTTGATAATTAAAATATAGCTATTTAACTATAGATATAACTAGACAAATATCCCTATATTGGTGTAAATTAAACAGTTTAAAAATTATGTTAAAATAAATAACCCACTCTCAATTTTTTTATAAATAATTAACCTTTGCGTTTTTATCCAGACAACACCACCCTCCCCCGTACTCTAACATCTACCCACCCACCCAACCTATATATATATATATTTTATTACTTTTTAACATTTTTAATTTTTTATTATTATTTTTATGTTTTATAATTTTTTATACATTTTTTACGCAAGGAATTAATTATAAGATCATGTAATATCTAATTATAAATTAAAGAATATATGAATTTTTTAGGATAACCATTATTTATAGCATCATATACAAGCTTTTTAATATTAGTATTAATTAAATGGGAAGAACATAGACATTTTATTCTATATAAATGGTTAAGTATTATATTACGATATACAGAATTATGAAGACATGATTTAAAATTAGTAAAGGTATTAACTTTAAAATTAAATTCTTTCCTTTTGTCATAAATATCAGTTATAAATTTGTTCTCTTTTAATATAATTTTAATATCTAAGAAATTGATTGTATTATTAAAAAGTAGGTCTTTTGAAAGTTCTAGATTAGAAGGATAATCAACAGGGAATTGAGATATACAGGTGTTATCAGTATCAATTAAAATTACATCATCTATATATCGATATAAATGTATTGTATTATTTAAATAATGACGTTCATAGTAATATAAGTCAGATAATACACTAGATGTACTACCACCTTGTGGTATACCAACATTTTGAATATATATATTGTTATCATGCATGATAAAATTATTATAGATAATGAAATTAGTTAAGGTATGAAAATAATCAGAATCGATATTATGTGATATGTCCAACTCGTGTTGATATTTTTTAAAAAGCTCATTTATGATATTATATAAATCCGATAAATCGATATTATTAAATAAATCTTTAAAATCATAGGTAGTGATATTTGTTATACATTTAAGATTTTTCATAATATGGACCAGTTCATAACTATTTTTTATGCAATGTGTATTATCACTTTTTTTTGTAATATTATATATTTGATTAAGAATTACTAATAGAAGTTTGTTAGCAGCATTATTATAAGTATTGCAACCAATTGTAACAGTTCTGAATTTAACAGGATGCTTATGAAATTTGGGTATAAGGACTAGATAAGGATATTTAAAGTTAGTAGGGTTAATGTCTAATAATTTATAGAATCCTTTAATTTTACGATTATTGGCAAGTAAGTTATCATTAATTTTTTGGAATGTGTTATTATTAGATATACTAGATTTAAGCAGTTGGTGATAATAAGATTTACAAATAATGGCATAATTATTAGGAGATTTATCAACATAAGTTATTACAAAGTTTTGTTGTAATTTATTGATTTGCTTAAACAGATGCTGTTTATTTACATATTCTAGGTGTGAAATATTATATTTTAAGGACCTGGTTAATTTGTCGATAACTAATATTTTCCATTGATTAAAATATTCAATGGGTTTATTATAATAAATTGCAAGTTTATAAATAAATATATCTATATCATATGTAAATTGTTTTATGATAGATTTAATGTTTAATTTGGATGGAATTCTGTACTTGGTCCCATAACCCATAATTCTTCTAAGTTGTAAATCATCTACAAGATTAAGATTACCAGTAATAATATGTCCATGATCTTTATTTATATATTTTTGTAGAGAGGGGTCATTGCATTTACAGGGTAAAGTACTAGCATCAAAAGAAGATTTAGCGAAAGAATTATAGTTAAAAATCGTTCTGCCGATAGAGATGGGATACTTAAAGGTTTTAGAAATATGAATATTATTAAGAGGAAATTGACAGTTTTTATCATTTAATATGGAATTAATATTGATTTTATTAAATATTGGATTAGAAAAAGTAATTACCATTTGAGTATTAGTTTGTAGATTTTTAGGTTTTTTTAGTAAATTTATATTGTAAAGGTTGACACGAGTCATAATGAGATCATAAAAAACATCTGAAAAATGTTTAGAGTAAGTTTTACTGAGAAAAATATTTAAATATTGTACTATATGTTTCTTTTTTATTCCAAAAATATATTTACGTATTAGAAACCAATTGTAATTTTTTAAATAATTACGATGCAGATTATTAATTTGTTGAATTATAATGTTTTTAGGAGTAATACTAGAAGATGAACCTTTTCCTCTTTTGTTACGTGTAGTTTTAGGATTTATAAGATGATTTAAACTATGATAAATGGGAGAATAATCTGTAGTATCATTTATAGATGAAAAAACTTTAACAGATCTTTTAAAAACCTCACTATTAAGACCATAAGGATAAATTGTATTATAATATTTCATATATGAAGACTCTAAATAGAGACGCTCAGATTTATCTTTCTGAATTTGTATTATTTCAATAGTAGTATTTTTAAATTTATGTTTATGAAAATGCTGTATTTCAGCTGTAGACTGTATATTTTTTGCTAAATTTTTATCAGAATCTGACCGATGTTGATTCATGCGTATATGAAGAGGACCAGAAGTTTCACCAATATATTTCAAATTGCAAATGTTACACTTTATACTATAAATTACATTAAAAGCCTTACAAAAAATAGAAATATGAGGATCTGATACGATTTGTGACTGAGAAGCAGATGGACAAGTTTTACATCGGATATCAGAACATTTCTGAAAATATAATTGAGGAGGAGGAGCATGTATATGGAAACTGGATGACGGTCCAGGAGTAACCCTATTATTGCTCCTGTACCGGGCACTACACTGCAAAGAAGCATTGTGTATCTTGCCAGGATCGAGATTTTTACTAAGTACTGCCATAATATAAGAGATAATACAAATATAATAAAAAGATAAAAATAGAAAAATTACAATTAAATAATCGAGTATCTTGACTAATATAATTTACTAAAGAAAAGGATCTAGAATAATACAACTATAAAATGAAAATAGATACAATATGTACAAAGCTTTAAAGCAGTACTCAAACCTCCAAAAGGAAACAATACACGACCATAATACTACCATCCCACACCACATATAATAAGAATCATAGTACTCACAGTACAATAAATGCAATATCACAATATCGACTCATTTAAAAGTGAAAAAATCACCGTACATAATAATCCACAAACTTATCCAATTAACATCTCAGCACAATGCTCACATTGTTACTACATTTCACATAGGCTTAACTAATCATAATTTCAATGTATTTATTTAATATAAAAAAAATAATAAATAATGATAATTTGAATGTATTACTTTAATATTAAAAAATAATAAATAATGAATATTTATTTTGACATTTAATATACCATATATCAAGACAATGAATTAAACATAATAGCAAAATTAACAGTTAAAATATTATAAATATACCACATATAATATTCATGATGAAACGATTTGCAACTCTTAATGGAAATCCTATTAAATGGTAACGGAAAACTACATTGTAGAAATCTCACAGACAATACACAAAGATTATGCGGATAGCAGCAATTACCTATGCGCACCATATTTATAAAATTGCTATTAGCAACGGATGTTATATATTAATTATATATAAGATACCACAATAGGAAAAAATTCATTATGACTATTCAAAATGAAAAGATATCAATTAAATATCAAATTGTATACATTCATAATTACACGCGCGGAGCAGCATAATAATTTGAATGCTAATATAATACCATTACAGAACTGCCAACTTCTACGCCTATTTAAATCACAAAAACATGATTGGAACCACAAAAACGTTTTAGTAAAATGTATGACAAATATATTCAATGTTATGCATTACACCCTATATTGTTAATTATCTAATAAAATTTCTGTTTCTTATATGTTTATTCGTCTTTAAATAGGCGTAGTAGTTGGCAACCATGTATATATATGTCAACATTTGAACGGAGGGTGGTTTTGGGGTCGGGGGTCATGATCGGTGAAAATATACCAAAATTTTCTGGAAGTGCTTTCCTCCGGACGGCTGCAATAGGTAGCTTTTTACTTTTTGTAATGAAAGCTACCTAAAAGGAGCTGGTTTTCCTTCAAAAAATGTGGTTTTGTGACACAAGATCACGAGCTTTTTCATCCAACTTTCACTTTTCTCCCATTCTCATAGCGTTTCGCCAATTACTGTACCATTGTTATTATTTTAATTTGCAATTTTTTCTATGCATTAGCCTATAATACTGATATTAAAGGGTATTATTTTAAATGCAATAATAATAAAAAAAAATACAAAATCAGTATTAATTCATATTCCTGAAACATATTATTTTGGAAATTATGAAAAAAATTATTCAAAATTCAATTATTCAAAAATTATTCAGTTAAATCAACTTACATGCATTCATTTTAAAAACATTTAGTTAAAAGCAACTTTCGGATTTTTATTATAATTTATTTTATTGATCTTCGTCATTCTTATCTTCTTTATTATAAAAACCTTTGCAAAGAGATTACCAATATATTCCGCAAAATTACCTTAGAAACTTATTTATAATATTTTTCCTCTTTCTTTAAAAATACATTAATATCTTGCATTTTTCAGTTTTTGCGTATGTTAATGCTCTTGGGACTTAAAATGTTTTGGAATTAAACTTTTCATTCACATTTCAAAGGTTAAAGGACAAATTATTTTTACTCTGCGACTAAAACAAAAATAATTTGACTTTATATAGGAATCGTTTATTTGAAGCATGATATTTTGGAATATTATTTTTTTACTTTACAAATACTCTTTTGAAAGACTGTAATAATGTTATATTTATTTAATTCTATTACTAATGTAACTTTTGGATGGGCTGAAATAATAAAAATAGGAGAGAGAAGAGAGAGACCATGGAGAAGGCAATGCGAAGGCACAGTTTTAGGATATTTTATCAGAATAAAATGAACCTGCGTCATGGGGGTTGGGTCTGTGAGACCCGGCATATTTATTTTTGTTGAATCTCGGTAACTACACGTTCGATTCGTTTTAAATTTGGATTTCATCGTTTTAAAAGATATATAAGTAAAAAATTATATTAGATATAATATTAGATGTCTCTAAAAATTCATGTGCAGTATTGTGTAATACACATTTGAAAATCTTAAAAAAATTGGGCAAAAATATCAATATTTAAAAAAGTAATAAAAGTTTTAAAAAATGTAATTTTTTTAACTTTGTAAAAATTTTAATTAAACATGCAGTTAAATTTTCCTTTTCAACATGTACTTTTCGTTGTAAATTAAAACACAGTGAGTTCACTATTTGAACCACATTAAAAATGCGTATAAAAGGGGTAAACTTTCCCATTAACTTTATTATTCGAAGTATAAAAATATTTACTTTACAAAAGTGGTGACAATCGTTGGCTCTATCGCAAACTCTATGTTAAGAATAATATCCACAGATTGAAAAGTAAGATGAGAGAATTAGCTTGCTGAAGCTGAAACACTTCGGAAAGATGTTCTCAATTCGAAGTTACTTGATGAAATCTCACTATACAGAGTTTGCCCCTTAAGGAGATGATGACCTCGCGCTGCCAAAGAAAGCCCCTAGCAGAGTGTGTGCAGTAAGGGGAAAGGCAATGGGTGGTTTAGGGAAGCAAACCATACCTGCTTCAGTTGCCTGCAGTTGTTGAACAGTGCGCATCGCTGGTAATTGGAACTTTTGTTTTAGTGACTCGTCCGAATTTCAAGATGCCGTGGTTCAAGGACCAGCATTGCGCGATAAATTTTTGCGTTGCACTCAAAAAAAAAGTTTAGACCGTTTTTATACTGAGGAAAGCTTATGGCGATAATACCATGCCCAAAAATAGGATTTACCAGTGGCACAAGATATTCCAGGTGGACAGAGAAGACACCGAGAAGGAAGACCGCTCGTGACGTCCATTAACTTCCCATTCCGACTAGAATGCGAAGAAATTTGACAAAAGAGGCATTGTCTACTCAGTGTTTTTAACACAAGGACAAACAGTTAACAGTAATTTTTTCTTGGAAGACCTGAAAGACTCCAAAGCAGAGTGAAACACGTTAAGAAAGAGATCTGCAACACTTGGCATTTTCATTATGACAACGCACCGTCATGGACCGCCTTAATTTATTAGAGTATTTATTGAAACGCGGTGTGGCAACACTGCTCCTAGACTTGTCAAAACCGGAGTTCTTTTTGTTCGGAAGGGTGAAGATTGAACTCATGGGCTACATTTCTGTGATTTTTGAAGCCGCCAAGGAAGCGACGACAAACTGCTTGGACGAGTTTCACGTCGACGCCTTCCAGAGTGTGTACAGTGCCAGCGAAAAACACCTGCGCCGATGTTCCGACGCTGAAAGAAGATATTTTGAAGAGTTATAGTTACTTGTACCTTTATCTTCAATAAATCTTTTCTCCTGAAATTATTCAACTTACTTTTCGGACACACCCTAAATGTACAGTACAACCACAGTAATTAATTAACAAATCTCCGCCAAATAAACGGGACAACTACTTCCAAAGATCCACTCCCTTATGTATGAAAATAAAAGAAATACAATGTATTTATCATTCGAAAAGAATTCAAACTAGTTGGATCTGCCTATCCCAAAACTTTATTCTCTCTCACATACATTAACATTTCATACAGTAGTTGCAAATATTAATGCTTCAATATTATTGTTTCAATACTATACACACTTCGATTTCCATGGTACATTTTTGATAATCAGTGTAAAAACGAGATAATCTAGATCATAGTTGTTAAAATGAGTAATTTTTCGTTATTCTGTTGTACATAAGCTATTTTGAAGCAGTCGCCTCAGCAGAAGGCGCAGTTTCCATCATTGCACGAGCTGTTGATGTACAATAGATCTAAAAAAATCGCGAAAAGTCACAGAAATTTACTGTAACAGTGCACTTTATGGCACACTATGGAGAACCTTCTTTCCATAGCCAAAAATATTAATGTGAAATGTAGTTAAATTCTACGGATAACTTCAGACACTTTTTGATGTTTTAATTAAAAAAATGGCATAAAACCACTATTACCGCATCCCTTTTAGGACGGGATATTTCCAAGTTCAAGGATGACCTACTTGCCTTAGGGAAATGCATACATATGAAATTTGGATCAACTCTACGCTAACTTCATGCACTTTTTGATGGGATGGTACAATAATGAAGTCACGAAAATCGCTATTACAGCACAAGCTTTCAAAAAAATATTTCCAAATTGTAGAAAGATTAGCTGGACGTAGCCAAAATCGTACACAAAAAACATGGTTCAATTTATGCATAACTTCATACACTTTTCGGTGTTACAAAGGTGACACAAGGACACATTAACGAACAGACAGGCATTTTGTATAAACATGTTTTTTGGCCTCTCTGGCCTTTAAAAGGTTTAAATGCGTCGAAAAAAATTCCCATTGCAATAATTACTTCTACTTAAGATACAACAAAGTTAAAATGATTTTCGATTTGTCAATAATGTGGAAAACGCAAAGCTGTACGATCGCTAGGAAAACTAACCTATTAGTTTAGATACCATTCGAGTATCCAAGTACATTGTTTGTTTGTTTGTTTTTATGACGGCCAATTATTAGCATTTGGGATATGGGCCCTAAAGGGGGAGTGGTGCCCTCCGTGGGGTTCTTTCTAAGGGAACCTAACCCGTATTTTCGGAAGGAAACTCAAGTTTCAAAGAAAACCACCCATGCACGTTGCTATAATTTCAATTGACATTGTCTGGATCTTGCACAAGCTAAATATATTACGACACAAAATTACAAAAATGTATATTTCGTGATTTGCAAATTTGTTAATGTTTTCTACTATTATAACCAACATACAAATTTGAATGTCTTGCAATATTCTATTTGTTTGTTTCTGTAATATCCTATATTAAAGCGATTTGTAGTTAATTTACATCATTTTTTAAGCATTGAAATTCACGCGTTACAATTTGATGAATTTAACATCATTATGCATTATACAGTTTTCTAAGTGTTATATGAAAGCAAACTATGAAAAAAAATCAGGACATGATTATGTAGTCTAGCTTTATACGGAAATTATATGAAAAACACTGCAGTTTTTTTTTAAAGTATATAATTCTAATTATTTTCAATATGCTGTGTTTAAAATCCACTTAGACTGAGGAAAAATGAAACAAAAAATGAAAACAAAACGACAAAAAATAAAATAAAATTAAAAAAGATAATGCTTTTTATGTATAACATATTTTTGCTACGAAGAAGTTGTAAATTAGAATAAAAGATTTAAAAAAAAAAACTAAATATTCTAGTAAAGTTAAAAATTATTTAATGAATTTTGACAATAGAAATCCACACATTAAAAAATGAAACGTTTAGCCATTTATTTGGATAGTTGTGAAGTTAAATGGAGAATTTTACAAGAGAATCAATCATTTTATATAGAAAATAAAATAATATTAATATGTTTACGAATAGAAACAGTTAAGGTGGTGACAAAGTTTTAAATGTTATAATAAACCGAACGTTCCAGTATTGAAAAATGTGTGTGTATATAAATGAGTCGCTTTCTATTAACTTTGTATATCAATTTCTAAGTATAAATTTACCACTGTAGAATTTGATAGATCTGTCTGGAAGCGGTTATTTGTCGTTTACTTTTATTACTCTATTTACAAGGTATTTCATTGGGTATGCAGCACGAGATTTCTGGAGATTACAATATAGATCATATAGGCAAGCATATTTTGTTATTCATAGGACCTGTGAATACAGTGTATTTTAATTACATTCGAAACATGATACTTTGAAAACGTTAAGTGTATTTGGTGTATTTTTTGTCGTCCGATTATCTACACTAGGGATATAGGACAGGGGGAGTGCCCTTCGTGGGGGTCTTCTAAAGGAACCTAACCCGTATTTACGCAAGGTTCGAAGAAAACCACGAAAACTCCGAACGGTTAGGCCGACAGCCGCGATTGGGTTCGAACCCAGCACCTGCCGTCTACCAGTTGAGAGGTCCGTACCTCTCGGCCACTGGTGGGGCTTGAAAAACGTTAAAGCAAATTAGAGAATTTAAATGAAAAGTTGTATTTAATAAAAATATTCAAATGAAGAAATTTTCATAATGATTTCTCTTTGAAGAAATGACTTAACGAAGTATGGGTTCAAAACTCTGAATTGTTTTCTAGAATATCTGATCCAATTGATCCTTTAGTATATATTGCTATTTTTAAGCTCTAAAATGTTGAGGACTGTTTTCTGTAGACTTTATGGCAGTTTTTCTGTCATCTACCGATGTGCTTCTCTCCTTTCACTTAAAATATAATATTTACTAAACGTTATTATTTGAAAATTATTCCTTCTCCCCCTCCCTCATACATTTGAAAATTTTAATTTGTGTCATTCTTTTAAAAAGATTATGATGTTGCTTTCCTTTCCTCCTTTGATAACGAATTTAATTTAGCACGTTTAAATATTCAGTTTATACAGATAGATTTATATTGCAGCTGCACGCTGCATTTATCAGAATTCTATTGCAATAGAGACAGTTTCTAACCGTTAAACACTCCTTAGTAAAAAGAAATACATGATATCTAACGCAGCTATTTTAACATTACATATGTCCTTTCCGTTTTATCGGTTTTCATGCATGTAGTAGAATAAGTCATTCTTTAAAAATGGTCCATTAAAATAAGTAACTAAATAATTATAATATAACTTTCTTATGTGAAAGGCTGCGCCTCGCGTTTTATCACCGATACATACTTTTCTTTCTTTATTGTTGTAAACCTGATATCTTTTCATGGTCTTGTATATATATCCATACTACCATTAAAATCTAACGAATCATTTAGTGTTTACATCTACATAACCACAAATATCTATTTGTGGTAACCCAAAGTTCTCATGCCTTAAAATTACAACCGTAAGAGGTGCCGTAGATTTGATTATACAAAAACCTTTGTTCGTTTTCGACTTGTAAGTAAAATCCTTATATTTTGGCGACATTTTGTTCCACCAAGCTATCTGCACCTCGGGCAAAATGCGTCACTTAACTTCTGTACGTCCTGCCTGAAGGACCCTAAGAAGAGTCTTTGTTAACTCCAAAGTTTTTCATGGAGCACCTCTCTAATGTTTCAGTTTTCTACACCGAAATTTTTCTCTCTATACCGATAATAAATAGTCATCCTTTCATTTAGTTGGAGTTTTCTCTTTTATTTACTATACTGAACTCGTAAAATCGATAAACTACAGCACAAATCTTTTTACTATCGGCGTTCTTTTGCAAAACATTGCAGTAAAAATGTCTTTATTTTTAAATAAAGATGCTGAATCTCCACATAAAGTTTGTGATAGGGTGGTAAACCATGAGTAATAGTAACATGCTGTCTCTTAGTATTTGGAATTGTTTTATATATATTAATTTTACATTAAAATTTATGTAATAGTGCTTTTAAGAAAAATTAAGTAATTTTTTGGAATTATTTGATATTGACCTTTTACATTTTAAAAATGTTGTCAAATACCGAATACTCGGTACATCTGTAATGCATATTCGCAAAAGCTAAACTATCTCTTTAATTCCCAAAACTATACATAAATATAATAAAATAATTATAAAAACGTCATAAAGTAGCTATTAGAAAAATTTAAACAAACTATTTAAAAGGCAAAGTTTAACTTTTTGCAAGAGAAAATAAATTGCGAAAAATAACAATATATAAAAAAACTGAGAATTCCTCACTGTGATAAAGTATGTGTAAGTATGTACAGGGGAAGATTAATGTATTTTTCTACTAAATAAACCTCATTATCGAAAAGCTATAAGCATAGTGTTTATTTTCCTTTTGTGGGGTTTTGTGGAGTTTTTTGTCCCAAAAGAAAAATTTTAGAGTTACTATATAGTTTCACGTCTAATTCTTATTGCTATTTATACGCTGCTTTGATAAGCTACTCACAAAAGTTGAGTTAGTAAGTTTTATCAATAATCTCAGGGATATCCTACCGCACATATTGTCTACCAAATTCATATTGTCTAAAAATAATTAAAAGAAAAGAGTGTCAAGTCATTTAATTTTTTATTTTCTTTTTAAAGTTATCAGAATTTAATAAATCATGCAAACCATTTTAAAGGACTTTTAGGTTTTACGAATTTCTCAAAATTTTTAACTAGCCACATAACTTAACTTTATGAAAAATATTAAAATGATAAGAAAAGTACAGATAATGTTAAAAAGAAATTAAATTCATAAAAATATCATAGTATCAAGAAAAGAAAAAGTTCTACATTCAAAAAATGAAATTTTAACTTTTCCATTCGAAGTAAAAATAAACAACCTTAGGAACACGCCCCCCCCCCCCCCCCTGAAAAAAAAATCGAGCATTTCTATTTCTATGTTGCATGCATGGGATTTACTTTTACGTTTAAGAAATTTTAAAGAAGTATCAAACATACAAGAAAAATGAAAGTTAAGTAACATTTAATATAGTTGTAAATTTTGCTATAAGTAAAATTTCTCTCTAAATTTTTAAATCCTGAATCTAGAAGATACTTTCATAATCATTACGTTTGAGATTAAAATATATAAAATTCACTAAAACTTTCAGTTGTGAATAATTTTCTTCATCTGTTGAATTCTCCAAAAATTTTCAGACATTTTAATTAAAATTAAGAAAGTAAACTTTTCTACACATTTTTCATCAAAACTATAAAAACAGAATTTCATTTAAAACTTTTAGTATGAATTTTCATTAAAAATAAGCAAGATGGAATGTTTCATACAGCACCTGCACTGTGTTAACAATATAACCAGAGCTGCTAAGTATAATAATATGTCAGCATTTATTACGGATACGCAATAAAACTCGTAATAAATAATAAAAAATAAATAAAAACAATATTATTTACATCGATTGAAAATTATAGTTAAAAAAAGCACGAATTTCTTGAAAGGATTGATTGAAAAAACGTGAATTTTGTCAAAGTATTGCTTAAAAAAATAGAAATTTTGCCAAAGTTAAAAAAAAAAAAAAAAAAAAAAAAACCGGGCATTTCGATTGAAGATCGAAGAAAAAGTGCAAATTAAGTCAAATGATAGCTGAAAAAGTTGAATTTTATCCAAGATCACAGGAAAAACACAATTTCCTCAAAGGGTCACGGAAAAGCAAAAAATTTTTTAAAAGGTAGCAGAAAATGAACAAATTTTGTCAAAATCGTTGTAAAGATGCTAAGTTCATCAAAAAGTCATGTAAATAATGTAAATTTCATCAAAGGGACATTGAAAAAAAATGAGAAATTTGTTTGTCTAAGGGCATTGTAAAAATTAAAATTCTGTCAAAGGCTCGCTTAAATTTCGTCAAATCGTTTTTTTTTTTAAATGAGAATTTTGTTAAAACATTGGATTAAAAGGGCAAACTTAGGTCAAACAATCTCTGAAAATTTGCATTAAAGAAAATGCAAATTTTATCAAAAGATCTTGGAAAATTTCAAATTTCGTCAAAACATCGATAAAAATTTTTTTTTGAAAGGGTTGAATAAAAATTTAAAGATTTGTGAAAGGGTTGTATAAAAAATGTGAATTTTGTCAAAAGGACACCGCCCTATAAAAAACTCAAATTTAGTCACAAATTTACATAAGAAAAGGAAAAGATTACGTAAAAAAAGCTCAAATTTAATTAAAAGATCGCTAAAAAGCATAGGAACTAACATAGTAAACAGATATACAGCAAACTCAGAGATGCAAAAATCTAGGCGCTAACAGATAATTTCTTAGCATTAAATTTATTTCGCTTATATTTCGTCTAAAATTCGTTATAGAATGTTATTAAATTTTCAGCGAAGAAGACTTTTAAATTTTAGTGGTGAGACATTACCTATTGGCTGGCACCTAGAATTTCGTACCTCTGAGCAAACTGCCTTCGTGATATACAATATTTATTATCAGGTAAACTAATTTAACAAAAACGATTCTGGAAAATTGCACACTATTGTTGTTATCATATAAGGTACCCTGGGGTAATAACGCCAGGCGGGGAAATAACGCCAAGTGCTTATATTTTGCATAATTATGAAATAATCAGGTAAATGACACCCATGTGCTCTGCGCAGAAGGGTTTTGAGTCATATAAATCGAAAAAAGCAGCTTCAAGTTAATTTGTTTCATTTTTAGGTCTTATTGTTTTTACAAACAGCTAAAATTAACGCTTGATCTAAAATTTGCGAGATACGTTTTGTGATGTGAAGGCTATGTTTTTATCCGGAAAGACTTTGTTAATTATATAAATTTGTAGTGCATTTCATGTACTTTTAAAATGTTGTTGAAGATTTTGGATATCTTCTCGAGATAATTTGTAATTTAAAATGTACTGCGCAATAAATATACCGGGGTAATAACGCCAATCCTTGACATTAATACCCCGGTTGATTCCCTACAGTGGCCGAGCTACATCCTAAATACTGATTCAAATAAACACAGTTAAAACTGTGCAATGTTTCTCATATTTCTATTTAAACGGTCCTTTTTAAGCAAAAAGAAGCTCACGGTCTGATATTCTTTTGCCTCATCCTCCCTTCCACACCACACCTTTATTTTTCTTACACTTTCACAAAAAATTGAACATTTTAAATAGCTTAGAATGCATTTTTTCAATTTCTAAGTTTGTAGAGTTTGTACTTTTAAAATTGGACTATCTACATGCAATTATTCCATCTTATTTCATAGTTTTGTTTGCATGGCGTTATTACCCATATAGGTGGGTAATAACGCCAAATAGCATGGGTCAAGAAAAAACGCCATTACATTTTATGAACTCATATCTGTTAAATTATTTTATTTTATATAGATAGTCAATGAGTTGCTGTATCAGATCCTATATTTGTTTGAAAATTACAATCTAAAACTAAGCCGTGAAAATTGGCAGAACCTTAACGTGGCGTTATTACCCCAGGGTACCTTATTTAGTGTATTCATAAGAAATTCGATTTTTTCCACTTATCGAATAGATGATGATTTTAATATGCGTAAAAATCGAAATTTTTGTGTTACTGTTTAAAATAATTTCTATTTATTTGAACTTTTGCTGAGAATTATTCTCTAAAATTTTCGAACATTTTAAAGCTATCATGCACTTTTTTTACACAGTGCCGTCAAGTTTTGATGGGTTCCTAGTTAAAATTAGTTAAAATTAAGACAGAGAGAATTATAAATGATTCCTGATTCTCAAGTAGAATACACAACATGTAGAGAATTTCAGAATTACAAATATAGATTTAATGACAGTTTCTATTTACATATCTATTAAATGCACGATCGATATAATATTGAAAATCCATTTACTAATCATTCTATATATGCATGAGTAATTAAACATCTCATTATTTAAGTTTTAAAAACTTTATGGTTAAATATAATTAATGAGTTCTGCTTTTAAAATGACAGCTTTATAAATTTTTAATTAATGACAAAATCTAGTATACATAAAGTAAAAACATCTTGTTTTATAGGTAGAAAGATCAATTTTGCATCTAATGCTTTTGAAATGAAAGTTTATTAAAACACCATAAAATAGCACTCATTCTTCATTACTCATTATTTTACTAAAGAAATGAATGTAATTTGAAGAGAGTATAAATCAGCTCTTCAGGCTTTTTAACACGTCAAGTCCTTCTTATCGGATTTCATTGCTGCTTGTTTAAGGAATTAAATTATTTGCAGCCAATAAGTGACGGAGTTTTAAAAATTAAAGAATAACAAGAACTCAATTTATTTTAAAATTTTTGGAATGAAAAACTTTTCTATTACAAAACTGAAACAGAATACGTCTAATTAAAATTTTGATTGATTCCCTGTAAAAACTATAGTCAGACTATTTTATAAAGAATTTTCTTATAATACAAAAACCATTGAAATTGAAATAAAAGAAAGTTTTACTTTTAGATATTTTTTGAAAGTAAGTAAATAAAATTTGAGGTTTTAAAGCTTTTGCTTAGACTTTTATCAAACACTTCGCAACAATCCCACCGTGCATAAATTAAAAATTTTTAGCACCACTATTTGCAAACAGAAATCATTCATAATTTAATGACATTAATTTATAACTTAAGGTGAATATTTCTACACGCAAATAGTGGTAGGAAAACTTAAGTAATATAAGCATCTAATGCTTTACGTGCTCGTCGTGGAGGGTTTAATGAGAATCAGCAATATTTATAAATTGTTGTAATTTTAGTTTTCAGAAAATTTTGAATAACTTAAAAATTGGAAAAATTAACATTTCAATGAAAATCAAATTTTGAATTGCTTAAAGGCGCAAATGCCAACCTAGTGAAAAAGATTCCATGCCGGGACTCTAACCCGGGCCAGCAGTACAGCGCACTGACGTTCTACCGACTAAACCACATGGAACGAGACACAGCAAGGAACTTATCGCTATTACATGTTGGCAAGGCTACAAACGCAGCACAACATGGAATACAATTCGCGAGCCACCGATCTGGGGCAATCACGAAACTCAAATTAATGTGGTAATTAATACACGTTCCATGTGGTTTAGTCGGTAGAACGTCAGTGCGCTATACAATGGCCCGGGTTCGATTACCGGCATGGAATCTTTTTCACTAGGTTGGCATTTGCGTCTTTTAAGCAATTCAAAATTTTATTTTCATTGAAATGTTATATTCAAGGCGGCGAATTTTCTTTCTGGAAAAATTTCCACGCATTAATATGTTCAATCGATGCTGGATTAATTTGAGTTTCGTGATTGCCTCAGATCGGCGGCTCGCGGATTGTATTCCATCTTGTGCTGCGTTTTGCAGCCTTGCCAACATGTAATAGAGATAAGTTCCTCGCTGGGTGTCGTTCCATATGGTTTAGTCGGTAGAACGTCAGTGCGCTATACTGATGGAACGGGTTCGATTCCCGGCATGTAATCTATTTCATTAGGTTGGCATTTGCGCCTGTTAAGCAATTCAAAATTTGATTTTCATTGAAATGTTATAGTCAAGGCGAATTTTCTCTCTGGAAAAATTCCCACGCATTAACGGAAAATTTAAGATGCTCCTAATCTTCAAAATACTAATTTTACCATTCAAAAATAAACGCTTTGTTTTTTAATCTGCGATTTAAAAAAAATGGCTTGTGAGAGAACCATTTCAAACCTGGTTTTAGATTATTTTTTATACAATTTATATTTTTTAGACAATTAGTAACATTTAATCGTGCAGAAATTCTAAAAGTTTCTTTACACTGTAACTTATTATAAAGAGCTTAAGGTTTGGTTTGGTTTATTTTGTCGTCCGATTATCTACACTAGGGATATAGGACCAGAGGGGAGTGCCCTTCGTGGGGGTCTTTCTAAGGGAACCTAACCCGTATTTACGCAAGGTTCGAAGAAAACCACGAAAACTCCGAACGGTTAGGCCAACAGCCGCGATTGGGTTCGAACCCAGCACCTGCTGTCTACCAGTTGAAAGGTCAGAACCTCTCGGCCACTGGTGGGGCTATAAAGAGCTTAAGAATGATAAAAGTGACATATATGCTAATAAAAGAAAAGCTCGCTCTATTCGTGTGTGTGTGTCGTCTGACAGTGTATTGTGATGGTTAGTTGAATCTACGGGACGTAATAGGCTAATATTTTTGCGGAGCAAGCCCAAAATGTCTTTTGATGCATTTGAGAGTCAGAATTTTAAAATCTAATAACTACTTGAGTTATTAATCAACAATCGCAACTCACTCTCATTAACCCGGGAGGACGCGCGCAGGGCCTAAAAGACCCGGAGTGCGTATGGTTTTTACAATTGTAACCACTAATTTTTTAAAAGTAAACTTCAACTTATTTTATCCATAATTTGTAAGAATTGTCTCCGTCTAAATAAAGTGACTGCCATAATTTGATTTTATTGGTGACAAACTTAAACCATTCATACCCTGGGTAAGTGCGCGTTCTCTCGGGTTGAAAGCTCATCTCCGTTTTGCGAGGTTGAAGAAAAAGCTGTGGCTCATGTGCTAAAGTCTTATTACGTGAAGGTGAAATGATGGCGATTTAAAAAGTATGAATTTTAATCTCTTCAAATACACCAGCGAATTCAGGTCCTTCCGTGCCTCATGAAGATGATTTTTTATACACTAAAAGTAACTAAACGGTTATATTGCATCACCATCTTTAGAGAGCATTTTAATAGATCAGATTTAGACCATCTGCAAAAACTTTAAGATGTTCGAAGAAGTTAGAAATATATTTTAATAAATGAAATGTTGGAAAATATCGACAAAATTTGAAAAAAATTTAATGTTTCGTCATTTAAGGTTTTGCTTCTCCTCCCCCTACGGAGCGTACTTTAAGAGGTTCCGACAAACGAGAAATATGTTCCTAAGGCTGAGATCATTTTTTAATCGATGTTTCAATCGGTTTTAAAATATACGATTTTTATTCTTTTAAATGCAACGGCGAATGTCGCCACTTCCTGCCTAATGGAGACGATGTTTTCTGTTCTAAAAATAGCCAAGTGTCCGCATTTTAACTCAATCTTTCTAGATCATCTCATAATGTTAAAATTGTCTCACCTTCAAAAATTCTGGAACATTCGGAGGTAAGATGGAACTTGGAGATACAAAATCATACAAATTTGACGTTAATTTAAGGGTCATTCATTCATCACGGGCCCGGGCTGGTCAGCTAGTTTAAATTATAAAATATGTAACAGGAAATTAGTGAATTATTTAGAAATTTTCTTGAGCTCTGTTTTAAAAATGTTAATGATATAACAAACTATTTTTCTTTGTGATCGTAGTTATATTGTAATTGTTTAAAAATCTTTCAAAACATTCATATCTTAATATGATGGAGTTTTTTATAGCCCGCTTTTGTATGTTCTATCGCTGAAATAATGGTAGACACAACAGAAAATTCGATGTCATCGAACATGATGGTAATTTCTATTCATATTTATTTAATTGAAGTGACAATATTGTCTAAAATATTTAATTTTCTGACTTCTATAGATCAACTTCGTGGTACCAACGTTTAATTATAACTGCTCGAACATGCTTTTCGAGGTTTTAAAATTCAAAATTAAAACTATACTATTGATTATCAACATAATTTACGAACCGTTATTGACACAATGTATATTATGTACCATATTTACATGACACCATGTAAATATTTACACCATGAAGAAATCATTCTAAGCAGCTGAAACCCCACCAGTGGCCGAGAGGGTCTGACCTCTCAACTGGTAGACGGCAGGTGCTGGGTTCGAACCCAATCGCGGCCGTCGGCCTAACCGTTCGGAGTTTTCGTGGTTTTCTTCGAACCTTGCGTAAATACGGGTTAGGTTCCCTTAGCAAGACCCCCACGAAGGGCATTCCTCCCCCTGGGCCTATATCCCTAGCGCAGATAATCGGCCGTCACAAAATACACAAATACACACAAATACACTAAGCAGCTGAAACGGAAAGAAAATGTAAATTAGGATCTTGTATTCAAACTGTTTTGAATTGCAAACTTATTACGCAAACACGGGTAGAGTAGAGCCATCTAGACTGCTGATTTAATCTTATATAGACAGATCTTCAAAAGCAGGATGTTCTAAATAGTATTTGGTTCTCTGCTAGTGAAAAGTTCTTCACGAGAAAAAAATCGTAGAGAAAATAATTAAACACTTCTGTTTTATTGTAGTAGAAAGTAACTGATACCGAACGATTGGAAATAAAGTCTATTTTTAAATGATGTATATAAAATTTGTTTTTACACATATTAAAATGAACTCAAACATTTTTTTAATCAGTATCAAGTTAGGCAGCATAAATTGTACATCCTTCAATTAGCTAGAATTTTCCCTGAAATTCGTACGATTAGTTTCAGAGGAATTAATTAGTTAAAAATGATCATGTTTGAGCGGTTGTATCTCAATTGAAGTTCGGTACTCGATTGTTGAAATGCTATAGAACGACTATGTCACTTTTATTGATGTATTGTTTCTTGTCAATATGACCATTTCACATATTTAATATTTTTCGACTAATGCCAGTACAAATGTTTCAGTAAAATATGTAAAACATATTATTTTCAAAATATGCTGTACTGAACTACGCAGGCGGCTCCTAAAACCATCATTTCTTTAAACGAAATTTACGAAGTTTTTCATTCATAATTGGTTTGGTTTGGTTTATTTTATTCGTCCGATTATCTACGCTAGGGATATGGGACCAGGGGGGGAGTGCCCTTCGTGGGGGGTCTTTCTAAGGGAACCTAACCCGTATTTACGCAAGGTTCGAAGAAAACCACGAAAACTCCGAACGGTTAGGCCGACAGCCGCGACTGGGTTCGAACCCAGCACCTGCTGTCTACCAGTTGAGAGGTCTGAACCTCTCGGCCACTGGTAGGGCCCATTCATAATTGGAAATTGAAAAAGATTGAAATTAAAAATTGGCATAAATAAGGATATAATAAATATAAATCTATCAAAGAAAGTGAAGATTGCAACTTTTTTTCGAATATTAATTTCATAATTCATAATATAAAAATTTTAAAATTACCAATTCAGTGCATTTGCATTTAGGTTTTTTTGTATTATAATCATATAATAAATTATCACATTAAAATTATAATTTCTGGAGATATTAAAAATATGAAAATGTAATTTAACATTATAAGTTCTAAATTTTGAATGTTTATAATTCAAAAACTTTTCATCCAGATAACTCGAAATTTTGTTTCTGGGCGTAGTTTGAACCGAAAATTAAAAATTTATAGTCAAAGTTATCTATAGCCATTGAAAAAATAAACTTTGGTCTGATTTTGATTTGTAAATGATCCCCTAAGCAAATTTTATATACATCAGTTAAAAGTAGACTTTATTCCCAATAATTTGCTACCAATATTGTTCTTCTATTTTAACGAGTTTCAAAGTTAGTAGGAGGTACTGAGTTTTTTTTTTTTTTTTTTTTTTTTTTTTTTTTTTTTTCACGACTGTACCTAAATATGACAATGCATTTTGTGTATTTCAGTGCATCTTAAAATATTCATTTATTATGAGAACTATTCTCAAAATACTTAATAAAGCGTTGAAATACATAAAATGGCAAGTTAAAATACAATAGTGAGATGTGGCAAAACAAAACTTTCTTCTATCATGAGCATGTTAATACTTGTTGAAAAATGCAGCGTAGCAGCGCCATCAGTCAGGTAATTTAAAGAAATATCTAGTCAGCAACAACCTATGTCAACTTATAACTTAAACTCAAATTTGATGAAAATCCGTGCATTAGTTTTTGAGATAGAGCTATTTCAAAATCTTAACCCATTAGTGCCTGGCGTCCCATTTTTGGGACAGTTTTAAAATTTTCAAGTAAGCGCATTTCACACCAGTAAAAAAGGAGGATAAATAAATGCTTTCTTTCTCGAGACAAAGTCCTCCATAAATTAAGATAAAAGTTATTCTTGCTTTAAAAGTGGTGGGAAAATGCAAAATTTGAATTTTAGCGAAGAAAATAATTCAGGCATTAATGGGTTAAAAAATAAACTGCATAATAGTGCCACATGTGATGTGCACCAAAAACTAATCAGGATCAAATTTTTATCAGGTACTAACTGAATCTGAAGTTTGATGAAAATTCTTGCATCTAATCTCATACAATTTTGATATAACAAGACTGAAGTTTGAGTGGGCTACTTTGCCTTTATCGGTTTACATACAACTTAATTAAATGGATAAAATATAGTGATTTATAATGGTTATTAGAGTTGATAAAATTGTTTAAAAACATATTGAAAAATATTTTGTGTGAGATTAATATTAATTTTATTTAATAAATGTATATTTTCTTTTTAAGCAGTTTTTATTATGTCAACAGACCTGTAGATTAATTTGAAGACTATATTAAAGATTAAAGAATTATTTTTAATAGAAAGAAATTTGATGCTTGATTTAGATTATTTAAATAGAGAAAATGTAAATCAGATTTAAACTTTGAAAGAATTACCTTTATTCTATTGTTTCCTTTAAAGTGTACTTATTCAAGCAGAAAGAATAGCACATCTCACTTTTCTATTTACTTGCTTTAATGACTTCTTTTTAAATTAAAAGGAAAACACGAAAAATATTATTTGTTTTTGTTCCCAGGACCAATTCAATTTAGAGGAAACTTCCAAGTAACAAAGTTTATTGAAAAATTTAGATTTGTGAATGAACTCTAATGGTTGAATAATCAATTTAAACACCGCGTTTCTTTCACTTCTAAAGAAAAATAATTTATTTATAAATAAAACAATGATACTGATCTATTAGTTACAGAATTATTAAGAATTTAAAATTAAATCTTTATCTTTGAAATAGAAATATTTAGAATAAGTTACTTGAATGTACATAATGAAATGTTTTAGTTTTTCTATTCAGAAGTGAAAAGTTAATGAATTTCCTGACTACATACTCTTTAAAAGGTGATTCCATTTAAATAACAAGAAACAAAAATAACAAACAAATATATTTCAAAAAAATTAAAGAAGAACAGCAATGTAAAATTATTTTGATATTTCTGTTAACCGTTTCAGTTATTTTGTTATAAAAAAGTCGTTGAAACAAACACACATACACAAATCGCTTACTTGAGTTTCTTTTACAAACACATATGAGTATTAATAAGGAAATCACAACCATTAAGAAGAACTTTTAGTTACATCCCGTATAAAAGTACTATTTTTTTATGCTTCACATAGGTATATATTGTAAAGTTTCTTTTCATACAGCATCAACATTGCAAATTACTTTTGATGTTGTGGATGTAGATAGAAAATGGTGACGTCAAAATTTTCGCCTATTACAGTTCATCGACAGCAGTTTGCAGTTATGATTTGAACCCATAGTTTTTCATATAGATTTGTTTTCCTAGACAACACAAACATATCGTAAAAACAACAGACAGATGTCATATTCAAAGCAAGCTGATATACTGTGGATCAATGAATTGGTCCTGTAGACGGTTACAGAACATCCTCTGGGTTTCGGAATGTCACCTATCTCAAACGTCCTATGGAAGTCATTTCATGACATCTTTCTGACGGTTATAGGAAACATTTATTATACTCTCTGGCTGTTTTAATGACATCCTAAAAGCATCCAAATACCGCCATAGTCAAGATAAGTTAATATCTTGCTGATGGGCGAATAAATCTTCTGGACAGTTTTAAGAAAACCCCCTGGGATTCGAACAGTCACGCCTGTCAATATCCTGTGGATGATTTTTTATGATGGTCTAATGAAAAATGCAGATAACTTCTGGAGAGCTTAATGATTATTAGTGCCTACAATTTGCACTTTTGAAATTTATATGGACGTATAAATATAATGACATTCTATTGTCACTGATTTTTTTAAGTAATAAATCATACAGTTTGAGATAACTTCATTTGTTAGGTGTAATAGTTTTCTGAAAACAGTTTATTTAAATAACTTTCCAGAGGCTACATAACTTATAAAATAAAAAATATTTCAGTGTAAGTATATGAATTCACATATTAACTTCAAAAATACAAACTGAATTCAATAATAAATGTTATATACTCTTGATAAGAGTCAAGAATATTTAATAAATTTGATAAAAAAAAATTACTTACACATTTTAATCACTTTACATACATTATTCTTATTTTAATTAAAAAAAATTCATCATAATTTCATTCCTTTTTAAGATGATGTCTCAGCTATTTTAAAATATTTTGAGTTCTAACTTTTTCTAATGTAACATTTTGCGGTAAAAAATCAATTTTTTAATTGCGACATTATTCATGTTGCAATTATTTGCTTTACTTATTTAAAAATGGTAACTACATGATCCAATATCTAATTACAAAACATGCAGTATATACAACAAATGATGCATTCGATTGTTCTCTGTTGAAATACCACACTCTAAAAACTGAATGTGAAAATTAGACAAATTTACAGATATATGTGTGCAAATTCTTAAAATTACACACTTGTCTACTCACTTTTTGGAATGCTTTACCTGTTTTTATGTGTATTTTATCTTATAATACTAAGTGTGTATTTTGTTATCATTTTAAAAATACAAATAAATGTGTAAATGGTGAAAAATGGCTGAATTTATATGAATTGGTATGTTATTGTAATTTACACATAATGATATATGCACAGGTAAGTGTGTAAATTTCTAAAATCACCTACTTGTCATAAAAATTACACATTTCATGCAACAAATTACCTCTTTTTATGTGTATTTAATCCATGGCATTAAGTCTGTAAGTTGTTATCAGTTCATCATCTCAGAAAAATGTGTAAATGTAGATAATACCTGAAATTATACTAATTGGTGTATTATAAAAATTATAAATGTGCGAAATTTAAAGTAGACGTTAAGAAAGGAATGGGAGGCTTATATATTATTCAGACCAGCACTTTTTATTTCAGTAATTCCAGTTCAGAAGTAACATGATGCCATTCAATCGCTGTAACAGCTTTTTAAATAATAAACTGAAGTAATTATTTATTTATTATAAGATGCTATGACCACCTCCCTCACCCTCCCCGTATCAGCTAAATTAGCAGAATATGAACATTTAAAAGAAAACAGAATTAAAAGTTTTCTTAACCCTTAATTTCAGTTCGCGGTTTCGTGAAAACTGTCTGATAAATATAAAAATTATTTCGAATTAATTCATTATGAAAAGTAAAATTTAATTCGTGCAATTAGATAATTTTAAATTCGTTTCCCGAATTACTTTTTTTCAATTTGTACATCGAATATTAGAATGCTTCATTTTACACTTCTAGGTTTTGAGTAAACCGTAAATTTTTTCAAACATCTCACATACCGCTGCTTTTTACTTATTTTCACAATTTTAGTTGTATTTTTCAGTAATAGTGCTTGATTTCGTTCTTAAAGCGAAATGCTTAAGACTTCATAAAGAGGCATTATAATAGAGATATAGTCCTTCTTTATACTTATTCATTTATTTAAATTATATGTCTTGTACTATTGGCAATTTTTCTGCTCCCTTCATCCCCCTCCCCACTTGATTTAAATTAAAGTAGTTTAACCTTCCGTAGAATCTTAAGACTATTTCGAATTCATTCATTACATAAAATAAAATCTAATTCATGTAATTAGATAACTTTAAATTCGTTTCCTGAGTTACTTTTTACAATTTGCACATGAAATATAAGAATGCTTGATTTTACACTTCCAGCTTTAGGTTAGCCCTAAATTATTTTTGCCGTCTCACAGAATACTACTTTTTACCAATTTTCATAGTTTAACTTGTAATTTCAGTTTAACTACAGACAGTGACCTAATTTAGTTTTGTTTTAAACCTAGTACTATTGCAACAATCTTTTTAAAACGTAGAAATTATTTATAATATTATTGTGCGAAAAGTTTATTACAAAAACAGTATCATGTGAGTTCGTCGACCTTTTTATTCCTCTTTCGATGACGTAGTTTAATAGATAACTTACAGTAAATACATGACAATTTCTGCCACAGCAACTAAGGTTTAAAAAAGTTTGAATTTCTTTGTTAGAATTACACAATTAATTTAAAGATTTGAATCCTGTATTAATGGAAAAAGACAGTGTATTGATTGTTTAGAATGGCTACTTGAGACCTGCAGAGTGTTTAATTACATTATTTCCCAGGAAAATGAAAAAGTAATATAGGCTAGTGAAAAATAAGATGTTTTTATTCAAGATGTATTAATGACATTTTTTTTTTTCGAAAAAAATTCCAAGTTCAATGCAAATAAGATATTAAGAAAATACAAATCTACTTTTTGATTTATAAATGCTTATTACTCATGGTTGACATTCTTTTATGATTAGGATATCTATTACACTCAGCATGGGTGCTAAACCCTATCCGAGGTCTAGGATAAATGGCCTAAAACATTAAGATTTACGATACAATCTTTATTTATCTGTAATTTCTAAGTTTTGAGTGTCCCTTTCATCCCAATGTCCCCTACTATAATTTGGTTCTAATTTTGTATCCATTTTAAATTTTATACTTCTATGAAAAAATCATAAAAATCAATGTAAATTATGCTTTTAAGAATTTTTAAGAACACATTTTTTAAAAACTACATTTGAAATATATGACAATATCGATGTAATATAATTTAATTTTTATGATTATTGTAGTGAGTTTGAAGGACTTTATAATTTTGAGTGCACAAAAATAAATTTTTATTAGAAAAAAGAGGATGACTTTCTGTTAGGGGAAGAAATAGATATTTAGATTTTTATGATTTTTTTTAATTTCAGAGTATTTTTTATTTAAATATTTTTCTGTTTTGTGAACAACAAATATATTTTAATAGCATTATATCGAAAAAATGAAATGAGTATGTAAATAATAATAAATCAACAAATGTTATATTTGTACAATGCAGAATTTTTTTAAACACTGAATTTAATATTGTTTTAATTTAAATGATACACACTTAAAAAGAAAATCATTTCAAAAGGTCAACCTTTCAAAAAATTTATCTTTGTCACAAAAATATTTAACATTTCATTTGAGAGTTTTTTTTATTTCTTTTGTGCAGAATTGTCTTTTGTTCATTTTTGTTTAGTTAAATTACTTTTTTCAAGCGGAATAAATAAGCAAAGAAAAGAAATGTATCCGCTGAATAAGTTTCTTTTTATGTTAAATTTTTTTATTTAATATACTTTTTAAAATTGAGTTTTAAAAAATATTTTTTGTTATGATTTTTGTATTGATGTGGTCAGATTTATGTTTTTTATTTTGCGAAAACATTTCGGTAATTAGTCGTGTAAGTTTTAAAGAAAAAAGTTACAAAATTAAAAACACGAATGTGTGTGTATCAGTTTAAAGTAAATTATTTATCCGTATATTAGTAAAAATAATATTTCGATGAGAAATATTATCACACATAAAGAAAATGATTAGAAGGGAGTTATGTTCAGGTATTGGAATTTATGAAGCATCTTGATTAATCACATGTAATTAAAAAAATGAAAGCAAGATCAAATGATGAATCCACGGCTGACTTGCAATTGTACAAAATCCTTCATTTCATTAATATGTAATGTATATAATTATAGACACATTTCTTCATTGTGTTTTAGAGCATCTGATGGCGTATTTTAGTGAGACTTGTTTGCACAGCAGAATGTTCTATGTGACAACATACAATTGTTTAATTCATGCAATTTAACTTGCATTGTTATTAGAAGTGCTTTTATAAATAAAATAGTGTCGATATTCCAAAAGGATAGGGGAGACTGGGGTACAATGGACCACGGGGTACAATGGTCCACCCCCTATTTTTGATATTAATTCTGTTTTCAAAGCTTCATATTTTAGTATATAGATGACAGTCATGAAGTAGTAAAAAGAAGTTTGAAACCACGTGCATAGCTGACATTTTAGCCATTTCATGCTTGATAATTGATTTGACACAGGAGGAGTAAGGCAAAAGTAAATATTTTCAGTGAAACATATCTTCATTTATTTATTACAGATTTGTAATTTGAAAGACATTGTGTGGCAAAATAAAAAGGTAAAACAATGCATTATTATATTTATTATAGCTAAAATAATAGAATTCTAAATTTATTTTTTTATCATCAAGTTTTTATCAAACTTCCATATGGGGTACAATGGACCATCAGAAACTGTGGTACAATGGACCATGGTCCATTGTACTCCAGTTTTGTATCCCATGTTTTTAAAAGTTAAATATTATATGTGAAATTCAGAATTAATAAATTATTTTACTTCTGTCTGTAGATTAATTAATGATTCATGTTGTGAAATGCATTTTTGAAATATTTATCTATATAATATAAGCTTTCAAATTTAAAAATTAACCCAAATTGAGCACCAAAAATTAATAAACAAAATATTTTGTGCATTTGAGGGTTTTTTTTTTTAAATTTCATATAATTTGTTAATTCAATATTCCTGTACTTATGCATTCATGCATCCATAATAAGTTAGATTTAAATAAAATAGTAGAATGAGAAAAACAAATATATATCTACCTATTAGTTTGTATCTAGATAAAATAATAAAATAAGGTAAAATTCATTAAAAAATACAGATGATGTAAAATAGACAGGAAATTTTTATTATATTTTTTAATTAGTCATATATTTAGATATATATATTTCTTATTATAAAGGTTTATATTTAACTTTAAGTGGCATCATTGGACAAAAAAAAATATATATTATTTTTCATATTTCTTTTAGCAATGCCAAGAAACAAGGCTAGGAAAACCAATAGAGGTTCTGTGCCACATGAAGTTATGGGACAGGCTGTTAATTGTATTGTGGAAGATATTAAACCTAATTGTTTAATCTGCGACCGGTATAATGACTTAATGATAAAAAAAAATGAAGAAAAATTTTTACTTTAGTTAGAGCTAAAAGAGTGAATAAAAATAAATAATAAAAAGTGAATAAACAAATAAAAATGAATAATAAAATGTGAATAAACAAATTATGGTATAATTTATCTTTCTTATTGTTAAAAAATTAACTACACTGATATATTTTTATTCAAATTACAAGTGGTCTATAGAGCCCCATGCTGAGGACCATTGTACCCCGGCATTGGGGTACAATGGTCCACTTTCTCACTTGATTTTTAAAAAAATATATAAAAAAAAGTATGCATAATTATTATTTTTGAGTGGATGCAGTGGAAACTTTAATGTATAGGTAACATGCATGTACTTGATCAAAAGAAAAAAAATCAATACTTTAAGAGTAAACAGTCAAAATTTACAAAAGTGGACCATTGTACCCCAGTCTCCCCTACATTCTCCAGATGGGAAATTTTGTCCAAACTATAATAACCCACATCATTAAACTTGTTAATGCTCACCTGAAGAAATTCGAGTAGACGAGTGAGGTAAGTTCACGAATATTTTCTCGGCGAAAATGACAATCTCACAAAGTTTTAGTACAAAATCCTCTCGTACATTTAAATTTTATTATTCCTATATACCCCTTCTCATTTTATTAAAATCGCTCTATACATTTAATTTTTTTATATATCTTCTATAATATATAAACGATATGATAAATATTTATAACTTAAGAAATTCCCTAGTGTACCAGAATTGAAGCATAAAAAGTCATATTTAAATCCTATCCCTTTCTGTGGTTGTTTAGAAAACCGCAGACATACATCCAAACCCTGAGATATCAATAAAGGAGAGCTACATGATAAGTAAACAGTTAATGTTCTCTTGGCTTTGAAAACGACTGACAATTGAGGAGGCACGCTTTCAAGAAATCTGTGGAAATATTAAAAAGCCATGCCGTGTAATACATAAGTTAGAATTTCTCGTAAATTAGTTAAATTTATATATGGAATGACGTGATTTCATATACTTTTCATGAGCATCACAATAGTGTTCAAGGATGTGTAAATTCCAGATTATTGGTTGTTAGAAAGAGACTTCAGTGCAATTCCATTTAAACCAGAAGATTGCTATTGACAACATCAGGTTGAAAAGAGTATAGATTATTCCTCTTAAAACTACCTCTCTGGCAGTTGAAATGAAAAGAATGGAAAAATGATTGCCTAAGTTATAATATACCAAATCAGAGGTAAGGAGAGCTTTGCAGAAAAGTTCTAAAAATTGCCAAACAAGTATTTGCTGTCATCATTGAGTCGCCATAACCTTATATAATTTCAACCTGAAATACTAGAACTGTGGTTCAGTAAATCCCATGCCATACTCTTAACCTACTATCAAAGCGACACAATCCTTTTCGAGTATATCATCCCTTCATATCGCTTTTCTCGGATTCAAAATACTCGGTTCATTAGAAATGTAAAGCACGGTAGACAAGCTGTTCTTACACTACAGATAGATTTGACTTAAATTCAGACATATGTGACGGAAAAATGCAATCCAGACACTTAACTATCTGAATGCGAAATTTTAGTCATTATAGAGCTCTGAATTTAAGACACTTATGTATCTTATTATGATCGCGGTATAACAGGGTTCGTACGGGTCCTGGAATTTTATGGCTTGGAAATTCTTTGGTACCAGTATTTTCTTATAAAACATCTCTGGCTAAATAAAAACAAATTTTGTACTTTTCAACTGTATTTATTTTTCTATAGAGAAATGCTGGTATTTCACCTGGAAAATAACGGTACCCGTAGTAACCATGTATAATTAAACTAAAAAAAGTGTCAATATTTGTGATATGTCTGAAATTAAAAGATTTAGAAATTTAGAAACTCAACCCTTTGTTGCATAGGCTTAACACTAAAAAATTCATTGCTTAAGTGTTGAAATTGGTGACTGATATCGGAATTTGAAAACAGCTTTATTTGTAAACAAGAAAAAGCTATTTTGCAGGAATTTAATAAACCGAATTTTTTTAAACCAAAATTCCGGTGCCAATGTGGCATTTGGGAATTAAATTCATTAGCATTTGGGAATGCATTTTTGCCCACTGTAGTGGACAGTATGCAACAAAAGGTTAACTGTCTGATTTTTATGTAATTATTTTTTGTACGTAATGACTGTGGTACAATTCTATATTATACATGCTAGCACAGCCAGAGACTTTTTAAAAATAGATGAAATTTATTTTAAATATTTTTCCATCCACTAATTGATATTACTTTATAGAAGAAATAACTTCAGTGTCAGATATATGTATCCAACAATAATGTGTATCAAAATTGTACAAATCTACTTCCCAAGACATGAAACTAAATTTTTTTTGTGCATTAACCCTTTGCGGCGCAGGGCAAATTCATTGCTTAAGTATTGAAATTAATGACTGACACCGGAATTTGAAAATAACTTTATTTGTAAATAAGAAAACGCTATACTTTACGCATTCAATAAACCGTAATTTTCTTTAACAAAATCCCGGTGCGAATGTGGCGTTTGGGAATTAAAATTAAGTGGTATAGCTATGAAACCACCGCGCCGCAAGGGGTTACGTTAAAGAATTAAGCAATTACTTTTTATAAAATACAAATTTAATCAAGAATTGTTTGCACTCACACTCATAGCAGGTGGTAAAAATAGACTATCCCCTTAGCTTAAATATTTGTAAATACTAAATTTATGTATCTAGAAATGCTAAAATACTTGTCTGCCGGCAAAACAGAAAAAATTCATGGTTGAAACAGATATGCCTATCTCCATAGGCTAGGCCGCATTTTTTAAAAGCGAATTTTGAACCTAAGTTTTTTTTTCGTTTGTGAGAGCGCAACGTGCAAAACAATATTGAAACATGTCAACTTAAAAAGTAATATAAAAATTTACAGTTATAAATTATTAAATATTAAAAAATGAGTTTCTAGCAATATTTTAAAAATAAAGAAACGAAACTCTTTTTTTATCATTATTGTCAGGAGAGTGTGCTCCTCCGAACCCCTCGTTTAAAATAAGTTTAAAAAACATGAATGTTCAAGAGAAAACACATTTAAAAATGTTTTCTACGAGAGATTCTTAGGGCTCGCCTGATGAAAAATATTCACACCATTGTTCTGTTAGCGTTTAACATATCTATAGTCACTTGGAAGAATAAATTCTTTTTCCTTAATAATGACATGTAATTTAAAAATAATTAATTAAATATCAAAATCTAGAAAAGTACGATGGTCCCCAGTGTCCCTCTAAACAGGCGATTATGCTAAAAGTAAGTACCAAATAGGCATACACCCCCTCCGCCTTTGATACTATCGTAATTTGTATTTTATGCTTCCAAGGCAAAAGAATATTGTGCCTCTTACTTTGTAGTTATCGTTTTACGTTATAATTTTTTGGGCAAAACTAATCAAAAGCCTCTATTTCTTTTCTTTCTGGCAAGCGCACACATGATTGTACGTTACTATTTTACAATTCGCTAAGGAATAAAAAAGGAATGAAAAAGCACGAAATTTTGTTGGAATTATAAATTAATAATACTGCATTTATTGAAAAATCAGATGGAATATGAAAATCCAATACAAAACTGACAATAAAACACATCATGAAAGTATTTTAACATGCCAGCCAATCAGAATGCTTATCTGTTTACCACTTTTTTGGCGGAAAACGCACATTTTTTTTAACGGTGCAAAGGTCATAAACCCAGTAGTAAAGTAAATTTGCTTGTTGTATAACAGTTTTTGTTTTATGTACATCGCATTCCATTGTCCGTTGATTAGAAGTTTTGATGATTTAAAATCACTTGTAAATCAAAGTTGACTCATTAGGCTTAAATGCTGACTCGTTACTTTTTTTTATAAAATGCCCTATGGCCCAGTTACCTCGCATGACGAAATACCCCAGCTTACCTTACTGAATTCCTGGTCACGCTTGGATATTTTTAGCGGTTCAGTTTTTACACTAATTTGAAAATTTTCATTATGTTAGGTATACGAAAATTAATTTCTGAATTTATCGATGCACACATATATACGCGCGGATATATTAAGTGTGTTTTTTTACGAATTAATATGAATGCTGAAACCAGTAATTAATTGGACTATGAGTAAAATTCTACAATAATAACATCAGCAGCAACAAAAAAGCCGTACAGAAATACTTTCTTACAATCGCTTGCCCATTAAGTGTAATCATGTTGATTTATGTGTTTTGTATATATGCATGCAAGTGCAAAGCAATACGTATTGAATTATATATATAATTGAGATACATACTGATCAGTACAACTTTTCTTTGTTACATTATATCGTTAATTAAATTAGAAAATTTTGGTTTTTCTGAATTATTGAAACACAAATTCTATGATATTTTTGTTTCAAACAGGTAAAAAGAAATTGTAATAGATTATAAATTAAATTAAATTTAAAAATGAGATGAAATATTTCAAATTAAATTTTAATGAATTTTACGGAATATTAATCTTTGGAAAAAAAAAAAGCTATTGACATTTGCACATGTGATAGCAAATGAATGCTTCTTTTCCTCTCACTGAAAATTAAAGAATTTATTATTAAAAAAAGAATGTTCTCGTTTCTACTTTTTCGAAATTGAAAATTAAGTTAATTTATTAAACAGCGGAAAGCGAATAAAAGAATGACATTGTAAATTAACTCAGTGAATGCTCTAATGATCTTTTGAAATGATTATTTATTTAATTTTTAAAGAAGCATTTTGAAATTTACAGCGGTTTGTGCTCCATATGGCAAATATGAAATGATTTTTCAAATTAAAAATGGAATATGGGAAACGTTATTTCATTGTTAACGATCTTTAGTTTTTAGATAGTGAGAATTTATATTTCGACATTAGATGTTGAATAAATCCTTGATTATGTGCTAAGATTGGTGACTATTTTTATTTTCTTCTATCTTTATAAGAAGAAAGTACTGGATTCGTAAAAAATTACGAATTCCGATTTTCGACGGATTTATGCATTTTAAGAGTCAGAGAACCCGAAAAACATGTTTTTATAAAATATCTGTCTGTGAGTCTGTGACTCTGCCCGTCTGTCTGTATATGACATAAATTTTGTGTGGCACTTTATCTCAAGAACTAATGCACGTAATTTAATAAAAATTAATATTCAGGTAGTCCCTGTTATAAATTGGTGCTGATTATTGTTTGGTGTAAATCGCTCTACAGGTGGCGCTGCTATGCTTCCTTTTGTTCGGTTTCTGCAATAACTCTATCTCCAGAATTAATTCATGGAATTTCATCAAATTTGAGATTCAGTTATTCCTTGACAAGAAATGATGTTTGTTTACGTTTTAGTGTAAATCGCTCGATAGGTGGTACTGCTATGCAGAATTATTTACGATTTCCGCAATCGTAGAACTCCAGAACTAGTGCAAAAATTTCATCAAACTTTAGATTCGGTTAGTTCTTGACATGAAATGACGTTTTTAAAATATTTTGGTGTTAATCTCTCAACAGATGGCGCTGCTATGCTTCCCATTTCAAGGCTTCCACAGCAGTTCTATCTCAAGAACTACAGCACGGATTTTTACCTAACTTCAGATTCGATTACTACTTGGCATGAATAGATTCAGTTTGCATTTTGGAATAAATCGCTCAAGGTGGAGCTTCAATGCTGCATTATGAAGATTTCCGCAACAGCTAAAGAACGAATGCACAGATTTCTATCAAACTTCACATTGGATTAGTTCTTGACATGAATTGATGCTGTTTATATTTTGTTATAAATAGCTCCACAAAGGGTGCTGCTAGACTGCATTTGTAATAATTTCTGTAACAGATTCATCTCTACAACTAGTGCACGGATTTCCATAAAATTTTAGATTCAATTAATCTTTCACAAGAATTGCTTTTGTTTACATTTTTGTGTCATTTGCTCTACAGGTGGCGCTGCTATGCTGAATTTCGTAGGATTTCCTCAGTGTTCGCGATAGTCATATCTCAAGAACTAATGCACGGAGTTTCATATCTTTAGAGTCCTCACGATAAGAATCCTCATTCCTCGCTCAGTTTATTAGATCAATCCTCTTAGCTTTATTTAGAGTTTCCATGTATATATTTCAAAACTGACTTGGAAAGACTTGAATAAATACGATCCTGGTTATTGCAGTTACCTTGCTAATTCACAATCTCACTTTTGACATTGCTAATTTGCAAACAATAGTTTCGCCTTGAATTATTTTTACTACTTATTTCGCAAACAGTTATTTTTCCTCTTAAGATATCTGCACCGAGCCTCCAAATTTGTTGGAAGATAATGTGTAAAAAGTTAGTTTATTGAATTATTTGAATGATAGGATATTGAAATTTTAATATAATTTCAGACACATAAACTTATTTTATAGTATCTTGAAACGCATTACATTTAACACATAAAAGATACAATATACGTCCCTTAAAACCATCCTATTAGGCCTAACCGTGCCTTTATTAACATTTCATTTATTGGTGTTTTATTAAACATAAAATTTATGGACTGCCTCTTTTTTAATTTTGAAAATTTTCAGATTTTGTGCTCGTGCTCGGAATTTCTGATAACGCGTGCTTTAACCCCTTAACTGATTCTATTTTTTTTATGTACAATAAATGGAAAATTTGGGTTAACACCACCTTTTTAAAGCTAAAATTTTCATAATATTTAGTCGAAACATTTCTGCATTTAAATAGCATGAAATCGTATTTAAAAAAATAGTGGTCTCAAAAAACTACACTGGTGTCCAAAATTTAAGCATAATTGGTAATTAAGTAATTATTTTTAAGTAATGAAAGAAATATAAATCGGAATGTGCTGAAACTCCAGGTGTGTAAACAAAATAGTACGCGTCACATATTTTCGCGAAGAGTTTTCCCCGAAATCGATCAGGGGACCGTCAACAAATTGAAAAAGAACGAAGATCTTTTGGATAACCCTGTCAAAACTAATGTAGCAAAAGCGTTCAAACTGCACATTATGATTAATTGGCTTATTGTAATGTACTGTGTTAATTTTTACAAGGATAGCATGTATACCCGTAGAGAAATTAAGGTTTTTATAAAAACAGTCCTAAGTTTTTTGCTTATAATTTGCAGAGTTCTTAATATAAAATAGTGTTCTTTTTTGAAAAAATGACAAACATCATTGTACACAATACCCTGTCATCAGAATTAAAAAAAATAAAAATTGTATGACAAATGAGCAGGTTTACTAAATAATTTTTTACTGCGCATGCGTGAACGCTATTAAAATTTCTTTTGCATATTATGTTAGTTAAATGTATAGAGCAACTTTTGTGAAAGTCTCAAAAACATAGCTTAAAAATTCTGAAAATTATCGTTGATAGAATGAGATCAAAATCCTTTATTCCCTAAATGAAGCAAAAAGATGAGGGGCTGTATCCATATTCCATTGTTTAGTGCCTACACAATATTGCACGTACAACTATATTTAGGTAAAACCCCTGATTTTTTTGCTTCCTTTAGGAATAACGGATTTTGAGTTGATTCTATAGGCTCCCATTTTCAGAATTTTCAAGCTATGATTTTGAAACTTTTACAGAAGTTGCTCTATACATTTAGCTAACACAATATGCAAATGACAATTTAATATCGTTGACGCATGCGCAATGAAAAATTATTTACTAAACATACTCATTTTTCATACAATTTTTATTATTTTTAAATTCTGATGACAGAGTATTGTGTACAATGATGTTTATCTAATTTTCAGAAAAGAACATTATTTTATAATAAGAACTCTGCGAATAATAAGCAAAAAACTTGGAAAAATTTCGGATTGTTTTTATAAAAACCTTAATTTCTCTACGAGTATACATGCTATCCTTGTAAAAATTAACACAGTACATTACAATAAGCCAATTAATCATAATGTGCAGTTTGAACGCTTTTGCTACATTAGTTTTGACAGGGTTATCCAAAAGATCTTCGTTCTTTTTCAATTTGTTGACGGTCACCTGTTCGATTTCGGGGAAAACTCTTCACGAAAATATGTGACGCGTACTATTTTGTTTACACACTTGGAGTTTCAGCACATTCCGATTCATATTTCTTTCATTACTTAAAAATAATTACTTAATTAGCAATTATGCTTAAATTTTGGACACCAGTGTATAACTGATGGATCAAGCAAATTCCTCTTGCCCGTACGTCGTACGGTCAAAACAAGGAAATAGTTAAACTCATGGAAATTATGGTTTTAAAAAATAGATCGTCAATTCATTTGATGATCAGGCGCGTCATGAAAAAATAAATTATGTTTAAATTCAAATCCTACATATATATACTGTGCTTTATTAAAAGACAGTGGGATTTTTCTGAACTTGAACTGCCTCTATTTTTTTTTCAACAGCAAGACTTCCCAGTTATAAATAAATTGTAAGTTATTTAATTAGTTATTTATATTTGTTCTGTTTCTTATATATGTTCTGTGGGGATGTTTTTTAAGAATAATAAATTGAAATATTTAGTTTAAAATCTGTAATTATTAATTTATGTGTTAATTTAATTTTACAACATTTTAAAATGCATAGATAAATACATAAAATATACATATATCCAAATATAAAATTCATTGAAATAAATAAGCTGCAGCTCAGTATTTATTGATTAAATTGAATATTAAAAACATAATAATAATCTGCTATGTAAAGCAAACAAAATAAGTAATAGATTTATAAAAGATTTAAAAAATATGAATAAAAGGAATTGATAAGTTTTTAACCGTGGAAGAATTTCTTAAAATAAAATATTTGCACCGTTCATTTTAAGAATACTCTCTTTCAAGCAGAATTAAAGGTTTAAGAAGTAATTAATTCGGTTTCTTTTTGTCAATGTTCGTTTTATTTTCTACGTGAGTTTTCATTCTTAAATTCAATGAGAGCGTGGATTTATTTTAAGAGAATACTTTAAAGAGTTATATTCTGTAAAATAAGAAAATAGTTTCTGAAAAAGAGAATGTGATGAAGCTACAAAATCTAAAGCTTAATAAAATTTTCTTATTTTCTGCTAAAAACAAATAAAAAGAATTATTGTTTTGTTCATTGCAAATAAAAATGTATTATGTTATTTCTTCATACCCAAATACTAATGACAGAGAAGAAATTGTACATAAATGAGCAAGTTTTAGCTATTTTGTTATGTTTATTTTTATATGAGTTCAACATGAAATGAACGTTTTTATCATTAAATCTTATCCTTTCTAAAGATAATCAAAGGTCCGCAGTTTTAATAAAAAATATTTTTCCGTAAAATTTCGGAGAAACAATATTAATTTTAATATTAGCTTTATAAAGGTAATGAGATGTGTTTCTCTGATTTTCTTTATGAGCTGCATTACTTAGAGTTACAAATACCAAGTTCAGTCTTACATGAGGACTTACAGTTGGAACACTCTGTATAAATGAACAATTTATGAAAGAAATAACGCAATTGAAAAGTCTATTTTCTGCAAGTACTGGCCGTAAATTGCAATGAATTCGAAATCGTTTGATAAAACAAGCGCTTTCAAAAGTAAACTTTTCAAAAGTAAAACTTAACTGAAAAAAAGAATATTTTTTCGGATTAGTCATATAATACATTTATTTATATTCACATTGCATAGTATAGTACAAAGTAAGTCATCTAAAAAAGAAGAAAGACAATTTAAAATTATCTTTCAGTTATTCCTGTCAATGAAAGTTAATTCGGAACCTTTGAGGTAGTCTTATACAGGGTGTCCATTCTCAACGGTGGCCAATGGCTAATTTCTAAACCGATAGTCATAGATATACAGTGTGTTTCGCTACCAGACCGACAAACTTTGAGGGGTGATAGTAGACATGAAGACAAACATTATTAAATAGGAAACCACGGTGCGCAAACGTCTTCCGTAGGAGCCAGGGGCCATTAAAGTTTAAGGTCCAAAATTTCATACGATTATAAAAAACGGAAAAAAAGGGTGAATTCGTTTGCGGTTTTCGCTAAAATCATTCTTTGTATCACGTTTTGTTTGTGAAAAAATTTTAAAGGTTACGTTCAAAAATTGTCGATAGAGGGCACTTTGGACTTTAGAATAACAAACAACTACTTTTTGCCGTTCTTTTCTGCACGGGGTTGAAATTATTCTAAAATTTAGATTTTAAATTAAATTTTAAGCCGAAAATCGGAAACATTGTTATCGGGTAACTAGCGAAAATTGAACTGTGAACAGAAGAGGGGATTTTGAACGCTCATAAACATTTGACAAACTAATCGATTTTATTGCGGTTTGCGTGTAGGTCATTCCCATGGTAATTATTTTATCTAAAATGACATACAGCATTTGTGTCCGCATTTTTTGTTAGAGGGCGCTTCCGACAAATCTCCGAAATTTCAATGGCATTAATCCTGGGTGTTTTACTACCAGACCAAGATACTTCCAGGAAGTGTTAGGGATGCAAAGAAGACTCGGAATCATAACATAATATAATGTCAAAAATATCTTTTTTACGAGCTAGGGTTAAAAGAAGTAGAGAAAAAAGCCACTTGATACTTCTACAAAATGTTCTGTCGGAACTTCGGGTAAAAGCACATGTTCCTCTTTCGTTGCGCCACTCTATAGCACGATGGGGTTCCTCCACATTTTACCAATGATGTTCGCAGGCACCTCAACATAACATGTGGACAGCGGTGGATAGGTAGTGGTGGACCGGTTCGTTGGCCTGCCAGATCGTCGCACCTACTTCATTATATCAATTACTTTTTGTTATCAACCTTTATTTTATTACTGCATAATTGTTCTGTATTTTTTTAAAATAAACATTGCTGGGTGGGGCTAGTTGAGCTCAAACCAATTTGTATCCCCCCCTCACCACCACTTGGCTCAATCTGAATCTGAATCTGTATGGACTTCTTCTGCTGGGATCAAATGAAAAGTTGAATGAATGAGACTCCTGTACCGTCAGTGGAAGACCTGTCAGCTCGAATTTCTGTAGCTGTCAGAAAACTATCCGAGATGCCAGAAATCTTTCAAAGCGCAAAGAATTGCATGCGACGCTGCTGTCAAGCATGCCCGACTACTTCTGGTCGTAATTTCGGATACTTTTTGTAGTAAAACCTTTAACTAAATTGCTTTCTGCCACATTAACGTGTTGCTGTTTCACTACCTGTTTCTGTTGCTTTTATCCCTGCTTCTTTTAACCACATCTCGCTAAAAAGGCATTTTCAATGTTACATTCCTATGTGATTCCGAGTCGCTTTGCATCTCTAACACTTCCTGGAAGTATGTTGGTCTTACAGTAAAAGCGCCCTCTATCAAAAAATGAGTACATAAGAGCTGTAAGTCATTTGGAATAAAATAATTACCAAGGGAATGAACTACACGCAAACTGCAACAAAATCGATCAGTTTGTATAATATTTATGAATGTTTAAAATCCGCCCCTCTGTTCACAGTTAAATTTTTGCCAGTTACCCGATGACAATGTTTCCCATTTTGGGATTAAAATTTAAGTTAAAGACTAAACTTTAAAATAATTTCAATCCCATGCACACAATAACGGTAAAAGTAGTTGTTCGTAGCTCTAAAGTCTAAAGCGCCCTCTATCGACAATTTTTGAATGTAACCTTTATAATTTGTTTTTTTATCGTGTTATAAAGAATGATTTTAGTTAAAATCGCAAACGAATCGACCCTTTTTTCCGTTTTCAATCATCGTTTGAATTTTTGGACCTTAAACTTGAATGGCCCTTAGCTCCTATAGAAGACGTTTGCGCCCCATGGTTTCCTACTTCATAACGTTTGTCGTCATGTCTACTATCACCCCTCAAAATTTGTCGGTCTAATAGCGAAAGACCCTGTATATAGTTTCAATTACAAAAATATTTTAAAGGAGGTAAAAAAAAATATTTTAAAAGCAGTTTGGATCAATAAAAACATACCTTAAAAAATACGAAATTTGCATTTTTCTACAGTCCCCCGGTCCTGTAAGTTATTTTTATTAAATTTTTCCTATTACACAAAGAATAAAGACAAAAAAGTCCTATTCATATAACACCAAAATTGACCGAATTATGAAACTTTTAAAATGCATGACTTATATCACTTTCCTGCATCTGAAAACGAATCAGTTCGACCATCATTTGAGGGGTCATATACCAAGTGCTTACAGTTATTGAAGAACTTATATTATGCGTATCTTCACTTTTAAATAATCGTACAAATATTACGATTGAAATAACCTTTATTAAGTTTCAGATTGTCCAAAATAGCTGTATTTTAGCATATGTTTTATTTTGTAAACATTTGAGACAGTTTCTTTTCATGATTTTTTTTAACAAAAATTATATTACTTTTATAAGTTTTCATTTAATATCAACAATCGAATGTTGAAAATTTCTTCCCGAACTTTAATCCACTTTTTTAATATCAGTTTGAAAATAAATTTTGCTTACTGGCGTAAATCCGATGACCATTTATATACACATATTATGTGTACACACACTGTACATATACACATATTGACCATTTATATGTTTACATATTCCGGTTACCATTTATACTTATTTTACAGGATAACACAAAAAAATTTGGATAGACCAGTGTCAAGAAGTTTGAAAAAACGTTTTAGATTAGATAACACAACACGACGATGCTTGTATTTTTTTCATTTAATGTGTTTTTTATCGCTGAAACTGAAAATTACTTTAAATTTTTAGCATCATGTCAGGATTTTTTGTAAATCATAAATTGGCAAAGCTAAAAAGTAATAAAAATTGCATACTGTAAAATATTGGAGTTGGCTGTTTTTTTTTTAACTTTTTATATTTAATTTAGTGTACTTTTTAGCATTAAATCTGAAATTGACCTTCATTTTTTAACCATCATGTTAAAATTTTTTTGTAAATCTTAAATGTCAAAATTAAAATATAGGGAAAATTTCATACAATAAAACGTTTAATTTATTTATAATTATTTATTTAAAATCTTAATATTAACATTTTTCAATTAAACTTAAATTTCATTTAATTCAATAAGTTATTCAATTTTGAGGCTTATATTCGAATTCTTACAGCTAAAGAACTGAGGGATTTGATGGAGAAGGTTAGATGTTTAATTTTGAACATTCAAATTTGCAATTTTCGAAATCTCCTGATGCATTCATTAAAAACGGAGCTTTTTTTCAGTTTCAGCGGTTAAAAAAAATATAAAAACTAATTATCGAAAGCTATGAAATGTATTATAGAATATCAAACTTTCGCTATTTTTTCTTTTTTTTTTAACTTTAAATTATATGATTTACAAAAAATCTTTACACGGTGGTAAAAAATGAAGATCAATTTTCGATTCAATTATCAAAATCTAAAAAAACATAAAGTAACACAACTTTTACAGTCTAGTGTTATCTAATAAAATTGTAAAATACGTATCAATTTTTGTAATTAATTTTCATTGTTTTTTCCCTTTAAAAACTTATTACAAATGGTACATTTTGAATTCATATGTCATAATGATTAAAGATTTCAAATTTCATTGCAATGTTAATTTCAGTCTTAACCTTTTTTAAATATACCTGACGAAATTTTATTTCTACTAAATTTGCGAATGACCGCTAATTAAGCAGAAATAATTTATTCTCCAACTTTAAACAGCAGTTACTCGGTCAATTTTAATCGTAGAATAACAGGACTTTTTTGTGTTACTTGTCAGTGTAACAGGAAAATGTTACTAAACATAACTTACAGGACTGAGACATCGTATAAAAATTGGAATTTCGTAAGTTTTTAAGAAATGTTTTTATTGACCCAAATTTCTTTTAAAATATTTCTTTACCTCATTTAAGGTTTTCCGGAACACATTTTAAAATTTATATTTTAAAATTTATTGTATTAAAATTTTGAATTTTTTTGTGATGGTTAACCATATCATTTTTAAACAAAATCACAAGATAAAACTTCTAATTTTTTTCAACTTTTTCTCAATTTACAAATTTTATATTTATTAAAAAAGTGAGGTTATTTAAAATCGTTGTAACTCAAAATATTATTTGCGGAATTTATTTTTTTTTTACATTTAAATAAACAGACATATCTAAATTGTAATTTTGATTCAGCATTTTTTTAAACATTAATTTAAAAAATATTAAGAATATTTATGTTTTTAATTTTTTTAATTTTCTTTTATATTCACTCCTTGAAATAAACAATTTTGAAAAATTTTATATACCTCTTATCAGAACGAATAATTCGAGAGTACGAAAAATGTACTTCCGAAAATTGAGGTTGCTAACATTAAACAGGCTTCTTCCTATTATTATATAGTAAATACAATCCAGATTTTAAGCCTCTATTTCAATTTTTTCGGGAGATAGAGCGTCTGCAATTCAGAGAGACAGTCGCACAGACAAGCGGACGGCATTTTTTTCTTTCTAAAATATGCTTTTTGGAAATTCCAATGTCTTAAACGTGTAAATCTATCAAGTAGTTTTGATTGTTAACCCTTTGTGGGGCAAGGAATTGAGGTTGTGTAATTCTGAACTCTCACCGGAACTTTGGAAAATTTTATTTGAAAATAAGGGCAAAGCAATTTCGAGATATTTGCCTCCAAAATTATAAATGCAAAATTTAACAAAAATTTTCTGGTGCAACTCTTTGTTAGTGTAGTGTTAATCGTAGTAGAGTGTTAATCGTAGGTGGGATAAAATATATCCCACCGCCCCTCAAGGGGTTAAAACGATTACATGACTTACACTATAGCATGTAAGATGGGTAAGTAATGGTCGCCAGTTCCGACGTTAATATACTTTAGTCCAATTAGTATCAGTTTTTTGAGGTAAAAAATCTGCTCAATTTAAATCAGTTTCTAATCTTTCTCTGTTCTTTTTTCCTTCTTAATATTTTAGTTTTCTTGAAATTTTAAGAAATTTTCCAATATTTAAAAAAAAAAATTTCCTTAGAAGAATGTATGCATTTTACAATAGATGGCGTTAGTATGCAGGTAGAAGAAATGCATCTGAGTAAAAAGCGGAAAGTTTTGAAATAATTTCTTAGCATACAAAAACATAGAGATAAATTAAAGACTTCAAATCTTTTTTTGACGATTTAAATTTATAAATAAATAGATTCCCAGATAGATGTGTATGTAAATTAAAACTGTTGGTATTGATTTGTAATGTACTTATTCTTACAAAGAAGGGAGTAAAAGAAAGCGAAAATCAAACAAAATAAAAAGCAATGTATTGTACATTTCCTTTTACATTTTTTTAAATATTTAAAAAAGAGATAAAAGTAAAAAAGCGATATTTATAGCCTCGAACCGAACGGGAGAATAGAGTCCATTTCTTTATGGATTATTAGCTGGAAATAAACGCTAAATTACCGATATTCTTTTAAGTGCAAACGAAATTATGTGTAATCGTTTGCACGCGGTAAATGCACCAAATACGATTCGTGTGACGTCACAATTGTTAAATTGTCGGTATTTATAGCCTTGAACCGAATGAAAGATTACGGTCAATTTCGTGTTCATTAAAATGTCTAAATATTAAATATCGTCATACTTAAAATGCCTGAAATAATTAAATTATCACACGAGAAAAACTTATAATGGTGAATATTAGAGCGTATTTTAAAGGTTAAAATAATATTCCCAAACACTTTTAAATTAAATAATATATACACTAGGGCGGAGCGTAAAAAACTTTTTTTCGAAATTCTTTTCTCCCTAGAGCGGAAAAGTTGCCTAATGATATCAGTAATCTACTCACAAAATTTCAAAACAATCAATAAATATCTTTCGGTGGTGCTACTTTGATATACCCCCCTAAAAATTTCGCGCCAAATCTGGCACTCCCTACGCACTTTTCCTACGGACCTTTTAGGTTTTCTGTTACTCAGCTTCATTCCTTCATTTGTATTTTTTATGTATTCATTGTATTTTTTAGGTATTCCTTTTTTGTATTTAACTTAATTTTAATTAATGTATTTTTAATTAATTTATTATTTTTAATTAATGTATTTTTAATTAATGTATTTAACTTAATTTTAATTAATTTTATTTTTTGTATTTAACTTAATTTAACTTAATGGGTATTTTGCTTGGCGAGAAAAAAAAAAAGTCGCCAAATTTACGATTTGGGGGGGATAGCAAAGAAGTTCCCTTTCGGTTCCACTTTTAGGTCGAAATATGCAATTTTAGCCAAAAATGTTGTAATTTTTCACATTTCAGTAATATTTTTAATTTTCAATTTTTTCTTCGCCCTAGTGCTAAAAAGCTGAACGAGTACATAAGGAACACACGTTCAAAATATTACAGTAATTAAAAAATATCTTCTGGTTCCACTTTGAGTTCTAAATATGGGAAATTTGTCTAAAATGATACAAATTTTCACATATTAGTCATTTTTTTATTTTTCGATATTCTAGTCTCGCTGGCATGGAAATGTTCGAAGAATATGCAAGAAACATGAGTAAAAAATTTTAGAATAATAAATAAATATCGTCCCTATTCCCTTTCGGGGTCTAAAAATGTCAAAGTAGCCAAAAAGTATGTAAGTTTTCACATTTCAGATTTTTTTTTTCTTATCAATTTTCTCTTTTCGCTGGAGCGGAAAGTCATGGAAAATCATATGAGAAACATAGCAGTAGTGGTTATTGGTGACACTTGCCCTACATAATCTCAGCCAGGTTCTTCTATAAGTGTCAAATATTCTTCAAGCGCTCTTTGTTGATGGATAGGATTCATTAACAAGTTGTTCATCAACAAGGCTAAAAGATTTAACTAACTCTAAGTCTTCGATGAAGAAGTAATAATTGTTATTTCCCTTTTATATCATTTTCTGAAACTTTCTTATTTTTATACAAGCCTGCTCGTTCATTTACTAAATTTCCCTGTTGAGGGCCATGTTTCCGAATGTATCAATTGGGTCTATCGACAATTTCCTTGAAGTTCTTTGATCCTTAAAAAACTGTCTTCCAATTCTGGAAATTTTATATCACGTGGCCATTTACATCCTTCTAGAGATGTACTCTTGTAAGAAAGATTTTCAAAAACAGGTTTTTTTTTCCCTTCCAATAAGATAATTTTCAATTTTGACTTCGTCTGTTCTTTAGCGTCAAACTTCTTTATACTCTTGTATTTATCATTATATGAACCAATCATTCGGACTATTTTTTTATTAAAAATCGTCGGAACTGAGGAGCCTTCCAAATTGTTTCAATCATTTCAGCCCATAATCCGCTATCACTTCAAATGTGGTTCCGATTTTTAATTTTATTTCGACTCATTTCTAACCAACAGAAAAGTACATTATTTCTTCATAAGTCGGTAGAACGACAGTTCTTAATTCTGTAAGATCCCCAAAAATGGGATGAGACAAATCCCGTGTATACTGCGCCTTAATTTTGATATTTCTGTGTCATATTTTCCATGCACACTATTAGTTCAACACAATATTAAAAATTAAAATTTTGTAAACACTTTCAGATGTATTATTTTTCAATAAAATATAGAAGCTAAAACTGAATTTCCTCATTACGAACCTATCACGAGCAGAGCATTAAACTAACGGTAATACAACAGTAAAGGAACAGAAAGCTGAACTTATCAGAGGAATTTCCCTCAGATCGCTTTTAATTCGATCGTTCTATAATTTTTGTGTACACTAATGGCATGAATTTGCCAGTTTAACCCATTAACGCCCAGCGTCCTCGTTTGAGGACGGTTACAAAAACAGCAAAAAAGTGGTTTTCCCACCAGTAAAGAGGAAGAAAAATTTATACCTTATTTCACGAGACAGAATCCTTGATAAATTTAGATAAAAGTTAATTTGCTTTTAAAAGTGGTGGGAAATACAAAGTTTAAATTTTAGCGAAGAAAATAATTCGGGCGTTAATGGGTTAAGTAATAATAGTCAAACCAGAAGATGTTTATTAATTATTTTAAATTTTTACACTTATGTTTGTCATATGATTTTCCGAATTTTCCGCGCCAACGAGAAGTGAAAATTATAAGACAAAAATCCCTGAGAAGAGAAAATTTACATAATTTTTGGCGACTTTGACATTTATAGATTCCAAAAGAGAAACCGGAAGATATTTATTGACTATTCTAAAGTTTTCCTCCTATGTTTCTATTATATTTTCCCGACTTTTCCGTGACAGCGGGAATAGAAAATCGAAAACTAAAAAAAACACTAAAATGTAAAAAATTGCATCATTTTCGATACATTTCCCTTATTCAAACTGCAAAGTGGAACCGGGAGATATGATTTATTTACTTTAATATTTTCGACTTATGTTCTTTATGTACTCGATCAACTTTTCCGCTCTAGGGCAAAGAAAAAATGGAAAATAAAAATATTGCCGAAATTTGAAAATTTACAACATTTTCGGCTAAAATACCATTTTTCAACCTAAAAGTTTAACCGGAAGATATTTATTGAATGTTGTGAAATTTTGTGAGTATATTACTAATACCACTAGACAACTTTTCCGCGCTAGGGAGAAAAGAATTTCGAAAAAAAGTTTTTTACGCTCCGCCCTAATATACACCCGTGGATATTACATTCGAAAAAAAAATTTACATGATAAATGCTGTGAATAGTGAAACTGACATCATACATTAAATAATACATTTAAAACGATTTTTATTTCTGAAAAATTTTAAAGTTACCTGGTAAAATATAAAAATAGTGAGAGTAGCAATTTTTTAAAATATATTACGTCACTTGATGTATCATAAATACAGGTAAATAAAAAAACAAAGTACTTTCAATTTATTTTGTAGAAATTATATTCGATAAGTACATATTAGAAAATTATAATATGCTAATTACTTCAGATAAATATGCATTGTAAAAAGAACCAGAAAAAAAGTATGATGGTGAATTAAAATAGAGAAAAGAATTCAACAATAAGCTATACCTGTTCCTGAAAAAAAATCTAAAACTCGATCACAGGATAAAATGTAAGTGTAATGTGTTTCTGAAAGCTATACCCAAGCAAACACAGATGTTTTAGCCGCAAACCTAAAGGAAGAATAATGTGCATAGCGACCTTATAACACACACACACAAAACAAAAAAAAACGCGACATTTTTAAGCAAATTATTTTATGCAAGCTGATTTTAAATTGTGTCTTGAAAACAGCCGGTAATTGTTAAGACAGCGATGGATGAGGCCAAAGTAACTGAAAATACCACTTTCAAACAGAAAAGTATGGCAAACTGATTTACAGAAGATACTCGCTATGATATTTATATCATTCAATTTTCCTAACTTGGTAATATTTTTTAAACACTGCACATTATTATGTTTTTAGAGGTTGTGAAATCTGAACGGGGAATAGCGGGCGCAGTTCGCAGGGGGCTGAGCCCCCTAGCATAATATATTATTTTATTGATTTAATTTAAAATCATTAAATACCGCGCTTTCTGAAAATCAACTAACAAGCAATTTTCAGAAGCATAAAAATCATTTACTGTTGGAAAGAATAGTGTAAGAATGAGAGTTCCACGCCACCTTTCATGCACGGAGGGGTAAGTGTCGAGTCGTCATATCTGTGGTGCCATGTGTGGAGTTCCGTCTCTTCAGGTAGACTCAGTGGCGGAGATTTGGCTGAAGTGTGAATTGATAAGGAGTTATCTTGTAGTACGAAAATAATTATTTCAAGAAATGAAAGAATTAGCGGAAACAGCCATACAAATAGTCATTAGCTAATGATAGAACTTTACAAATAGACATTTATTCCTGAGCATATCACAGAAACTTCCGCGTTTCTTTAATTAATTAAAAGATTTTTTGTCCAAATGTTAAACCTGCTTTAAACTTGCCATAATTTTCGCCAAAATATGCATAGTAATCTTCAGCTTGACTGAAATCTAATGACAATCTCCCCACTACTAATTCAGCAGACTTTTTTTTAACATTCTTCCCTCTAGTTATATCCGATATCCAATTCCGTTAAAGAGAAATTATTTATCGGAAAATAAAGTGCTTCTTCTGGCATAAGTTATATGCTGAAATAAATTATTATTAATATTTAACGATTCTTCCGATTCTTTGTCAAATGGATTCACACTCTATGATTAAATGCCTAACTCCAAGAATGTAGAGAGAAATGAAACATTTTAGTTCAATTTTAACTGTAATAAATCAAACAAGCTTTGCAAATTTTTCTCTTAATTGCAGGATAAAGAAATCTTTTTGAGTGAATAATTAATTCAACTGTACTTCAATTCTACTTAAGGAAGTGATTGTATCTTTCCAAATCCGATTTAGAGAAAATAGCTAATTATTATTGAAATTTAGTTATATACGTATATTTTGTTAACTAAATGGTCACTAACTTTATTAAGTGAAAAGTGTTTTAAGCATTCTTTATGAGAAATGCTTTCAAGGACAACTTTTGCGGTTAACTGAAATTGAAATTTATTTTTAATGAAGAAAAATTTCTGGAAAACTAACAAATCTAGATAGCTTTGACTCATTCTGATATAAAAGAAACTAGGGAGGGTTGATCCGCTTAAAAAAGAATGTTTTTAAACATTTGCACTAAGGCAAAATTAATTTATCATATATATATTTAGAACATAAATTTGATTATCACAGTAAAAATATAATTTTGACATGCTGTAAAAACTTTTCGTAAACTTCAAGGAAATATACAAGTAAAAATTCGTATCACCATGGATTAATCCATATTTAAGTATTTTTTCAAGTACAATGTGTTATAAAAGTGCTTTCTATATCACGTTTGTTAGTCATGTGATTAGATAAGCATAGAGAGAAAGATGCCAGAGAAGGAAAACCAAATTTCCGTTTCATCTGCCTCTATTTCTGAGATTAGAGAATATAGAAATTATTGTAATGCAGCTTATTTATACTAGAATGACAGTGTAAGTCATATTTATTTTTCACATTTTATTTATAGTGATGTTTTATCTTATGAATATTGGCAAAGAAGTTTTATTTAATTTATTAAAAAATATTTTGAATGTCATTTTTTATCACTGAATATCATATTTATGCTTTCGTAGATTTAATTATTTTTTTCGCAAGAGTTTGTTATTATATATATCTCTTACTCATGTATCACTATGAAATATACTTATTCAAAAGATTATTTTAAAGTAAATAAAATCTGCAAAAACAATGCTGATTTATGTGTCTATGTAATGAATGAAAGTTAAAAAAAATGGACCAAAATTTAAGAATAATTTACAAAAGAGAACACTTCGTTTTTATTATTAATTCAAAAATGTTTCCTTGTGTAAGGAAGTATTGCTAAACCATTATTTTTTCTATGTGTTGATACATATTATTTTCCATAAGAAACACAGGATATATATTTTCCTCATTATATAATATTGTTGGACAAAAAAAAAAAAAAAAAAAAAAAAAAAAAAAAATAAGGTTTCATTTTTTTTTTTTTTTTTTTTTTTTTTTTTTTTGTTAAGGTTTAGGGGATAAACGAATGAATGAAAGTTGGGTTATTTTTCCATAAAAATGTCTTTTAGTTTTTTCTTTTAGGTTTGGTGGATAGGAGGATGAATGAAAGATGCCCCCTCCCCACTTCCAATAGATGTAATATCTTATTTCGAAGATTCTAAAGAACTCTATAAATAATAAAGAATTATAGTGAATTATCTATTTGCATTCACATATGAAGTAATCATTACTTGGTAGTAACTTCAGATTTGTTAATTCAAATGGGGATTTTTTATGTAATGCTTTAAACGGTTACATTTGAAAGATATTCCAGCGGTGTGCTTTGATTAATTTTACGGGTTTCTTTTTAAAGAAATAAAATATTAAAAATTGTGACAAAATTATCTGTTTGCGAAAATAAAATGATTCTATAATAAGACAGAACTAAAAAATGTATCTATAACAATTTATAATTATTTTAAATTTATTGGTGGTACCATCTGTCTAAGAATTTAATAACTATAAATTAACAATTTGGATTTGTTCATTACAAGATAATTTGTTTTGAAAGAAATATTAAACGAAACCCTCTGTACAATGTACGATTACATTTACCCACTTGTTACAGTTTCGTTCGTTTTACGAAACATTATTCATCGTCTCTGTCCTCTGTCTGTCGCAGAGACCATACATAAAAACTGTATAAGTCAGAGACTTCAAATTTTGTATACTTACAGATGAATACCTCAAGTCACACGACAAAACATAAAATTTTGAAAAAGACTATTATTTTAATTAAATTAATTTTATCAATATCATCCGTTCATTTTTGCGTTTTAGATTTGGAAAGTGAACTTTAATTTGAATGTTTTGCATGTAGGCATCATAATTTGGAGGTAAAGCATCTCACTAGAAAACAGAAATATAGCTCAATTCTTCAATCACGATCGCTTCGGGAAATTTTGTTCATAATGACCACTTTGACAACGTTTAAATAAATAAATAAATAAATAAATAAATAAAAAACATTATCTTCTTTTATCAAAAAACTGACAAATACGGTACACTATACAGTTCTTAAATAAGAGAACCTGTCATTTGAGAGCGTTTGAGAGCAAAAATAGATTTAAAAATGAGTCAGAAAATAAACAATTTGTTCTTTGAATACTTCCTCATTTTTTTCAATCACGATTGCTTCGGAAAATTTTGTTCAAAAAGCCCACTTTGGCAGCATTTTGTGGAATATATTCAGCTTTTATTGAAAAAATGACCAATACGGCACATTATACCTTTATTAAATAAGAGAACCTATGAATTGAAGCGTTTGAGAGCAAAAATGGATTTAAAAATGAGTCAGATAATAAGCAATTTGTTATTTGAATACCTCTTCAATTTTTCAATCAAGATCGCGTCAGATTATTCTATTCAAAATGCTCACTTTGAAAGCATATATTTAAGAGCAAAAATGGATTTGAAAATGAGTTAGAAAATAAGCAATTTGTTATTTGAATACTTTCTCAATTTTCAATCACGATCGCTTGGGGAAATTCTGTTCAAAATGCCACTTTGACACCATTTTATATATATATATATTCTGCCTTTATCACAAAACTGGCCATAACTTCTCATAATATAGTTCTTAAGTAAGGGAACCTGCTAATTGGATGTGCTTGAGAGTAAAATGAATTAAAATGAGTTTTGGTAAAAATGAGTCAGTTTGGATTTGAGATTTTGTCTTTAAATCCCATTCTTCTAAAATTTATTTTTGCTATAAGAATTGATCCTGTCAACAACTTGTCAGCATAAAAGTTGTAAATATTATTGAGAAGATCTAAAATAAATTTAATCGGATTTGATAGTTTAAGAATAGACTAAGTTATGAATTATTTTTGTGCTCTCCTTTTTGTTTCGTTTTTGCTTATTTTTGACTCATATTTAGGTGCGTTCGTAATTATGTAAATACGTAGCACCTATAGTTCTCGTTCAGTCCGTCCGTCTGTCCGCATATAACAACGCAAAAACTACCCAACCGAATCGTTTAAAATTTAAAATATATAATTATTACATAATTTTGTCGAGTCATTTCAAATTTTATGAAAATCGGATGTATAGATCAATTATAGCGACAATCAAAAGTATTCCGTTATATTATTGTTATATTATATATACATTTGTTATTGATTTACAAGGCTACACAAAAGTCTTCTAGTACATAATGGTATAGGAAGAACATTGTTTGGTGCGCGTTTAATTGTAATTAACTATTTAACATTTTATGAGATTGATATACGCTGCTAAGGAATACTACAAGTTATTTCCAGTATAAAAGAAGCAGATAGTATTTATAGGGACACACAGAATATTTTGGCAACTATACTGTATCCTAAATACTGTGTACTATTAAGTCAATTTCTGAATAATTTTAGGTGCGTCCGTATATAAATAACTAGTACCTATATTCGTCGCTCAGCCTGTCAGTCCATCTGTTCGTTCGTCCGTCTGTCAGCCCGCATATAACAAAGCAAAAACTGCCCAACCAAATCACACGATATTTAAAATGTATAATTTTAGCGTAATTTTGTCGAGTCATTTTAAATTTTATGAAAATCGAATGTATAGTTTAATTAGAGGGACAATCAAAAGTAATCCATTACATTACGATCAATAGGAAAAACTAGCTTCAAGTACATTTTAATGATGTTAAACTCTTTCGAATATAATAGAATTGACATGAACCCATGAAGTACATCTGTGCAAAGAAAAATACATTCTCTACAATCTGTGATGCAAAGAATATTTATTATTAAATTACACAAAAGTATTCCACTACATAATGCTATACGAGGAAACATTGCTTGGGGTGTGTTTGAAATATATTAAACTATTTCACATTTTATGAATATGATATACGTTGCTGAGGTGTAATAAATGTTGCTTCCTGTATATTTACAGGAACACTAAAAGGATTTCGACCAATATACTATATCAGAAGTACTGTATACTATAACAGCAAGATCTGAATATTTTTAAAACCTCGTTATCGTACGCACCTCATTTGCTACGCTTCTAGTGCAATTTCCAACTTGTTAAAGTTAATTTAGTTCTGAAACGCATTCAATTAGCAGTTTCCCTAATTTGGGAACTGTGCCGTATTGGTCGGGTTTTTTCATAAATTTAGAATGTATTTCAAAAATATTTGTTGTCTAAGTGGGCATTTTGAGCCAAATTTTCCTTAAGATGATTGTGACAAAACCAGCTCTAACATAAAAATGATATTAAAAATTCTTCAAAAGCGGCTAGATAAAATTGTTAAACTGGGCTTATCTCTAATTATACTTTATTTTTTATTGTTGAAATGAGCACTCATCGAAATCTACCTCCACCTGTAGGCCAAGCCGACAGGGATTTTTGCATTTCATTAAAATGCATTTCATTATATTATGTGTAAATATCAGAGTTACCATTAATATCGTAAATTCACAATCACATTCTATGGTTTGAAGATTTAATTTTTTAAAAAAAAATTCCATAGAAAAAAATCTTTTAAGACGGAATTGCATAGGAAAGTAGAAAAATCCGTCATAGGCTCGATATAATAGACAAGCTGGTTGTAAATGCATAACGGTCTTTTCACAAGTACTATTATCTTCATTTTACAGAGATCAATATATTCTTTTGTATTGTTTTGTTAAACACGTGATTCCGTTATAAGCAGGTTCTTTTTGTCAAGTTTTACCATTGTCTAGAAATGCATCTACCTATCTTAAAAAATAAAAATAAATATACCCATTTTAATTGAGAAATAATAGCGATTATAAATACGTGCATTAAACAAAATGGGTCAGGCCAAATTTATTGATATTTTTACTCAAAATGGTGACAATGGTCCAATGATTTTCATATGAACTGACACTGAAAATTTCTGCTTCTTCAGACTTCAAGAAAAATTCAGTCCCGGCCCATCTGGGTCCGTAGTCCGCACCTCTAGAAAAAGTAATATATCTAAACTAAGCTCGGACCGAGCGTCGGGAAAAAAAAATTGGGTCGGGCCCATGAAGATTCTTTTAGCGAATAATCAAAAGATTAGTTCACAAAATTTTGCAAATTTGAATAATAAAAATTAACACTAATAAAAAAAGTTTACTTTTTAGTGAACTTCGTTCCCTTTTATAAATGAGTTTGATTTGAACGAGTTCGTTTGAAAACTTTTAAACTTGAACGTGAACTTGACTCACTTTTTAGCAATTGAACGTGAGTTTGAATTAGTTCGTTTATTTTGTGAGCATGCCTAACACTGCTCATAATCCTTCATCATTCTCAATAGTAAATTTTTATTACAAATTTTGGGTTATTTAATCCAAGCATTATCTCGATTCTAATAGGCAAAAATTTCTGTTTTGAAAAACCGGTAATAAAAAATTAAAAAGGTCTGTAAAAAACGATCGTCTAGCAGGAGATGTAAAAAGAGCCTTAAAAAGATGAGAGGGTACATTGTGAGATCCACTCAATGCAAACTAGTCTTGAAATGTGTTATGTTTAATTAAAATTTTTTCTAACCATTTTTCATTATAATTATAAAGTAAAGTAAATGCAAATATAATAAAGTAGAAAAAAATGTTTTATCCCAATTAGTTTTCCCAGTTCTCTCCATAACCAATTAGCATGCATGTTTTTAAAAGATGTTTGTTTACTTAAAACATGCTATTTATTTCCAAAGTGCTTTTATAAATTTAATGAAGTTTCATAAACTGTTTTGAATAAAAGATTTAAAGTATAACAGCTAAAGTTTCCTTAAGATAAATTATGCAATATATTGATTAAAGCAAATGTAATTGCAAGTGTTACCTGCAACTTGCAGTGGTGTGACACGTTGTCAAATGTAAACAAATGATTGTTGCCACTGCTGGTTTTGAAACTCTGCAATGCTGGACTTGTAAATAATTAACTGTAGCTTTGACATGGTAAGTGGGTGTATCCAGTTAAACTGGCTTTAGTTTTTGCATAATTTTTGTGTCTGACTGTAACTGTAATTAATCAAGTTGACTTTGACTAAAACTGATTTCATTGTTGATAGTATTTAAAGGCCAAGCTGTTGGTGAGATAGGGTAGCACTAGCCTGGCAGTAGTGATGGCAGCATCAATGAAATGGCACTTATGAGAATTGTTGTTTTTCCCAGAGTTGAATGGAGATGAGTGTTTTTAAGAAAGTTTTTGTGTTTGTGTGCCTTAGAGGCGGATATGAGCTGTGCTCATTTTAGTTCATTTTTAACAAGTTTTTAATGCAATAGTTTAATTATCATAGTTTAAATAAAGAAATTTAGTTTGAAAATTTTTGAATATTTTTCTCTTGCCATGATTCACCAACATATGGTCTCAACATAGAAATGATCCACAGCCTAACAAATCCCATATCTGATTAACCCATTAATACCTAGTGGCATATTTTTAGATCACTTAGACTTAGTGACAAGAAAGCGTCTTTTACACCACTAAATATGAAAATAAATATATAATTTATTTAAAAAGTACAATTTCGTTGATAAAATACGATAAAAATACTCTTCTTTTAAAAGTGGTGTGAAATCTGAAATTTAAATTTTAACGAAGGAATTAATTTGGACATGAATGGGTTAATTAGTTAAATTAGTTTGTTCTTAACAATTTGATATTTATTGCTTTTGTACTGCCGCTCGGCATTGCATTACTGGAATATATCATTAAAAGTTGTTATCTAGACTTTGAAAGTCGATGGTACACAGCGTACGCCACCCTTGTCATTATTTATATCCAAATCGTATCTATGTTTAAGGGTTAATATATAACCAAATTTTCGACGATTTTCTTTCGAAAATTCTCACAAAAAATGCTTTTATAAGTTTGTAACTATAGGTATTTCTTGCGCTTATCTATACATTTGCTGAATGCCCATAAATCGAAACTTGTGTGTAACGGAAAATGCTCTTTTCTCAAAAACTATGTGACCTACGATAATCGCTGTACTTTTCCTGCAAGGTTTAAATTAATGTCCGTGGTCTCTAATTTTTTTCGTAATTTTAATTTCAGTAGATTTGGAAATAAATTGGAGGGAATACATTTTTGCACTACATTTTCGACGATATCTCTGAAAATATATCAGCTAAAGCTGAAAGAAATGTGCTTTTGAGTTCAGCGCAACGAAAGCTTTCACACTATATACAAAACGATTTTTTTCTTCAAGTAACTTAATCAGCCCTCTACCTCCCCCCCCCCCCTCCTAAACACACTTGTAAATGTTTAATAATCCGAAAATATGTGGGTCAGTAGTCTATACTACTTCCCCTAATTAGAACTTTAAATACTAAATCCTAAAAATGTGAACAAATACAGTTAAAAAACAGACAGCTGCTTCAAATGTAGCATAGGGTTCCTTTTCAGTGAACTAGAACTATTGTCCATATGATCAGGGAAGACAGGCAGCGATGTAATTTACATGCTCTTTGAATGACGGCGGAAGTGAGATCGACTAGTTTCGTCGACGTTAGAGGAGGCCGAAGATATTTGAAAAAATGTGGAGTGCTAGAAAGTTCATTAATTAAATTTCAGGATTTTTTTAAGATATAAAATTTAAGCCCCCCCTCCCTGGAATCCACTTTAAAAGAAGTAGAACAATGCTGAACCACGAGTGAATATAAGTTATGAATGATTTTCGATAACCATACAATGAAGAACAATCGTCATTTTATAAAATAATAATTCAGTTATTCGTTTCCAAACTCTATAATCGATTGTTTTCATTGAAACTTATAAAAACTTGTAACTGTACAACGTATCGGGTATTGAAAGAAAAGGTGTGATACTTGTGATGGGTGATTTCTCTGTTATCCTGCAGTATAGCTTGCTGATGAATGAGATTCGAGAAGAAAATATGATTACAGGGACAACTGGCGAGCATAGTTCATTCAGATAACCTTCTTGGTAATAACATCTCGTCTGTTATGTAGAAAGCTCCACAAAATAAACCGCAGGTAAAGGAACACTATATTTACGATGTTACGTTGATAAACCATTATTTTAACACAATCAAATGATAAGTAAAGTTATCAAATGATTTGAATATTTTCAAATAAGCGAAAAAACGCCCATTCCGGGAATCGAACCCAGGATCTTGGTTTACAGGGCCAATGCTATTAAGCTAATTAGGTCTCGACAACCGTTGAGCATATTTCGATCAGATAACCTTTTTTTTAATAACATTTGGTTTGTCATGTAGAAGGATCTGAGTTCGATTCCTGGACTGGGCATTTCTTTCGCTTAGTTGGAAATATTCAATTCGTAGGATATTTTTACCAATTAATTTGATTGTGTTAAAATTATAGACTCAGAATGCGTGAAGATATTGAAAAACACTTTTATCGCTTATTTTTTAGCATAACTTTTATGTACTTTCACAAGAAATCTTAGTGTACTTCTAACCTTGCGAAAATCGAGTAAAACGCAATTTCACCAAATAAAAAGAACATTTAGATTGGCAACGCAGTCAAAGATATGTTTAATGTTGTAAAATGTATTTTATTAACCAGAGAAAAACTAAATTTACAACTTCCAATTTTTATGATTTTCAGATTACCACTACAATAAAATAGCAAAACAACCAAATCAGAGGAACCAGAAATAGGTAATTTGAATGAATAGACAGGTGCACACTATAAACTGTCATCAATTAGTTTTGAAAGACAACGATTCACAACAAAAGTTTTAAAATAAGTTCAGATTTGAGTAATTTAGAGGTAATTTAAACATTGCAAAAATCAATAACTTAAAGTATTGAAAGCAGCTAATCTTTGACTAATGGGATAGAATGAACATTTAGCAGGGGATAGAGAAACAACAAAAAGTTTTTGATAATTAATGTTAAGCAATTTATCATTATTAAGGATGATTAAAATATCCCGAAAAGCAGTACAATTGCTTTTCACAAAATTTAGTACATCGATTGACAATTTTATAATAAATAAATTAAAATGGTTTTCTTAAATGTGAAAATTTCTGAGAGTTCTTAGTCATCAACATATTTAATATAACTTGAAAACGTTATGTAATTAACTCAATATTCCATATTGTTAATTATCTAAAAAATAAATATAAAAATCCCCTTTTTAAAAATACTATATTAAATAAATATTCTATTATTATCTCATCAGCTGTTAAAATATACAATTACTTTTTTAAAACTTACAGTTCTGTACAGCCGTTAGTAAAAAATAACAAAATTAAATTTTGTATTATGCAAGACAAACATATTTTTGTTGCCAATGAAAGAAATGAATGAAAAAAAAAATAAATAAAAAGTCTCTGTCGCTTTGGTCTATAGGCGGAGCTAGATTTCGTAGAGTGCTCATTTCAACAACAAAAAATAAAATATGATTAGAGATAAACCCAAGTAAACAAATTTATTTGGCCGCTTAAAAAAAAATTAAGTTCAATTTTCTGTAAGAACTAGTTTTATCAGAATCATCTTAATCGAAATTTGGCTCAAATCCCCTTTTTGACAGCATATTTTGAAATATATTCTGGCTTTATTAAAAAATCGACCAATTCGGCACATTATATAGTTCCTAAATAAGTAAAAATTGTTATATGAATGCGTTTGAGAGCAAAATTGAATTTAAAAATGAGTCATAAAATAAAAAATTTGTTATTTGAATACATACTCAATTATTCAATCATGATAGCTTTGGGAAATTTTGTCCGAAGTGCCCATTTTGACAGCTTTAAAAAAATATATTTAGCCTTTATAAAAAAAACTGGCCAATACGGCACATTACACAGTTTCTAAATAGCAGAACCTGCCAATTGGATGCGTTTGAGATCAAAACTGAATTTAAAAATGAGTCAGGAAAAACGCAATTTGTTATACTTTCTCAATTTTTCAATCACGATTACTTCGGGAAATTCTGTTCAAAATACTCTTTTTGGCAGCCTTTTTTGAAATATATTCTATTTTATCAAAAAACTTGTCAATACGTCACGTTATATAATTCCTAAATAAGAGAATCTGCCATTTGGATGCGTTTAAAATCCAAAATGAATTTAAAAATGAGTTATAAAATAAGCAGTTTGAATTTGAGGTTTTTTTCTTCAACTCCTATTTTTGTTTAATTTATTTTTGCTATAAAAATTGGTCCTATCAAAAACTTGTTAATATAAAGTTGTAGATATTATGGAGAAGGTGTAAAATAAATTTAATTAAATTTGATAGCTTAAGAATTGACTTAATTATGGATTTTTTTTCTTTTTCGACCTCCCCCCCCCCCTTTTTCTATTCGTATTTAATTTTTTTCATCGGTAAAAGTTGGTCCTATCAAAAACTTATAAATACAAAAGTTTTAGAAAATTTTAAAAACATTTATAAAAAATTATTTGGATTTGATATTTTGAAAATTCACGAAGTTATGAATTTTTTTCTCTCAAAAACCTTTTATTTTTGCATTCATTCCAAAGGAGAGAGGAGATTGTTATGCATTATTCTTTCTGAGGAAGAGCTGAAATAGCCGAAATCTCCAATTAAACAGTGGCATCCCAGACAGTATTTCTAAACACACAGTGCCGTGTGTACTGTTGTGTATGGGCCTATGCAGATACACTTTAAACATTTTGCAGCTTTTGCTGCATAGACACTCCAACGGTTATATGACTATAATATAGAGCAATATCATTGAACAGAATAACGATATTCTATAAAAGCGGTGGAGTGACGGTGTAGCAAAAAATTCAGATTTTTAATAATGAAGGGACTTTCCTGCGCTGACAGCACGTCATCAGCAACAGCGCCTGTTCCATAAACATCGGAATTTTTTCTCGTCCATCACATCAACGGAAGCGTCGCGGTTAAATAGGTGGCTATATTTCAACGTCTCGTTGGTGTATATACATTGTGCATGGTATTAGTATATGCATTGTGTACCTTTTGACATGGATACTATTAGATAAATAGTATGTTTTGTACCTTCCTTCCATATATTAAATATAAATTCCAGTTTTACGATTTATGAGTTTGTGTACTCTTTAAAATCGCCTATATTGAGACCACTGATACAACGAAGCTCAAATATGATTGTAAAAATATATCATACACTACGCTGAAAAAAAACTTCAAGAGGTTACTAAAAATTTTTTAGTAAATTTGTATTCTACAGAATTTTTTTAGTAACCATTACAAACTTTTTTTTTGCAAGTGAAACAAACATTTCTTTTGTAAACTGAACAAAAGAATTTTTTGTATAACTAACATAAAAATTTTTAGTATGAGCCACCAAGCAAATTTTAGTAATAGCTCCAAAAATATTTTTAATAATTATTACGTGCGCCCGAAGGGCAGGAGCTTCCTCCGGACTTCTGAAGTGGAAGATTTTCGGCAAATCCGCAATAGATGGCAGCACCAAATTTTTCTGCCTGCTTCGACAGGATTTTCATAATCCCTTTTTTAACGAGTACTTACACTACATACATCCGGGGCGTATTTGGCGGCGGCCAGTATCGAACCCGGGACCTTTTAGCCTGGAGTCCGTTACTATAACCACTATGCTATCAAGGCCACACCAAATGAGTTTTAGTAATAACTATTAAAAATATAAAACTATTAACTCTATTCGTTGCTAACTTTTTTCTAGTAATTCTTACAGATTTTCTTGTAATTTTCTTGTAATTTTTTAGTAATTACAAGGATCACTAAAGTTTTTTTAGTAGATCGACCCTTTTTTTTACAGTGTATCTACCAATAAGTGTTTGAAAAATTTCGATTTTTGACATTTTCTCAAATATTTAAAAATATAGTTGTCAGATTCTTCTGAAACTGTGATAGAAAAGGAAAAGAGCTTTTATTCTTTTCTATCGCAGATGTCAAGATACTTATTAACAGAAATATTGTATTAGATATTGTATACATTAAATACTAATTTTTTCCTAAAAGTCAGTTAATAAAAAATGTCAATTTGTGGAGAATCCCTTATCATTCAGCCGTTTTTAGAGAGCAATGTAAAAACAGCTTACTTATAATAATGATATCTTTTTTAATTTTCACGATATTTGTTTGGATTTTTTTTATAAGTTACTCCATAGAATTGACTATCAAATGATGTAAAAGAATCGTTTTTATCGCTCGCGCATGTGCAGATAAAAATTATTTCATAAAACTACTCATATTTCATAAAATATTTAATATATTTATATTCCAATTGTGCTATATTTTTTCTAATAGATTTTGCCAATATTTCTGAAATTTGTGTTAAATTTGGTCAAAAATCCTGCATGATATAAACAAAAAACATACCAGAATTTTTGAATTTTAAAAAAATCACTCTTTTTCCATGAATATACATGCTATTCTTACAAAAATCAGTGTACATGTTGTGCAGTATCCACATATTTGTATTCTGCAGAGATAAATGGTTCCGTGCATTTTCATGTACAGGGTGATCCCAAATATTTCTGTTATTCTTTAATTTTTTGTCAGCCCCCTAATTGCACTGCTTATCAAATGGATGTTGATAAATATGAGGTCATACATAATCTTCATAATCCTGAAGTTTCAGAAGAATCCGACAAGTATATTTTTAAATATTTGGGAAAATGTCAAAAATCGAAATTTTTCAAACACTTAAATGTATATAGTGTATACCATATTGCTGAACATATCTTTGAAGCGCATACAAAGTAGCGTTGTCACCCTATGTATTATGTATAGTAAACAGGGAGGCGGTTACTAATATTGTTTCAAATGAGACTTTTCTTTCATGCTTTTTAGGAAATTCTGTTATTAATATGATTTCGTTGCAATGGTCCAAATTTCTGAAATACACCAGTTAAAATCTTTTTGACCTTGATCATAATTAATATTTTTTATTTAACTTTGTCTCATTGTGTAGGACATCTTCTTATGTACAAAGAAATAATATCCCAAATAACTTCGAGATAACGAATGCATTTCTCGATTTCAAACTGACAAAAAAGAAAGTAAATTATAATTAAAATAAAGTAAAAATCTTCTTATAGGAATATTAATGAAAAGCAAATTTGCATAGAAAGAAACCACAGTATAATATATTTTTGTCTTATAAAAGGTACATGCATAACATTTTATATTGCATGTTATATATGTACTCTAAATGTTTACCAAAATCTTCTTTCTTGTTGCTATTTTAGTAATAAATCTCGGTAGATTATTTTTACATTACAGACATTTTCTTGCAGAATTATTTAAAGCCACTTCTAAGCAGATAAAAATCACCCAATGATATTGATTAATATCTATCTGAAAGGATCTATCTTCATCTCTTTCCCTTTAATCGATCGACATGTAATTCAAAAGCAAAAAGAGCTGCCATCAGAAATAAAAAGAAATAAAGTCTGCTTCACTTAATCATAAATTATACATATATGAGGAAACTTAACTGTGAGAAAACATCCCAGATATTCCTTCATTACAGAGAAGTAGCTTTTAAGAAAAAACGTTTAAAATTTGACTAATATTTCAATCCGTAATATGAAGAAAATTGAAATATATGATACAATTAAAAATCATATTTTTCATTACGAATACGTAGTATTTAAACGAAATATGAAGTGTAAATCGACAAAAAATAGTTTTAAAATATTGTTTAAGATTATTGTTTTAGAATTTTTTCTAAAAAATTTTTATTAGCAATTTCTTAACCGTATATTATTTCATGTAATTGTAATGTATAATATGTTTACAAGTATTATGCATTTCGTATCTTTATATTTATACAACGAACCAAAAAATAAGAATAGGTAAATCTTTGCCTTAGATTGTTATGTTGAGGGCCCATTATTATCAAATTCGATAACACAGAGTATTTCTAAATGAATATCGGGGTTTAACGCTTGGTAGTGTTTATTGCATAAAACTTAAATTTATAATTTATACATAAAATGAAAGAGCAACTCAAACAGTTTTTTCCCTACAAGCTTACAAGTATTTAATATGACCACCTAATTTAATATGATTATATAAGTATTTAATATGACACACCGCATACATCAAGTCGATAGCTCAGTTCTTCCCAAATGTTAATTAGCAAAGAAGTTTTGTTCAGATGCTCCGTGGAACGACACTTACCCGATCTGACGCCATGTGATTTCTACCTGTGGGTGTTTGTTAAGGTTCGTATGCATGTGACTCCACTACCAGCTGACCATTGCAGCTGTTAAAATAATAATCCCACAAACACTAATCAACGTTTGGAAAGAACTGGGCTATCGACTTGATGTTCGCATGTGACGAAAGGTGCTGAAATTGAACACTTGTAAGCTTGTAGTTAAAACTGTTTGAGTTGCTCTTTCATTTTATGCATTAATTATGATTTTATGATTTATGTAATAAATACTACCAAGCGTTAAAACTCCGATTATTCGTTTAGAAACACCTCGTATATTTCCTAAACCGGTAGTTAAAAATATTCTTCCAATAGCAATAATTTCCATTTCTTCTCTATCATGTTTAAAGTTATTTATGCCAAGAAAGGTGTTCTTTTGTAAAATTGATACTAAATTTAAATTTTACATAGTCCTTGTTTGTTATAAGTTACAGTCAGTAAAATATTTCACATGCTTACGCTAGAGATAGAAAGTTGTGGAAGAAGATTTGAGTGACAATTTTGGCTTCGGATAAGTAAAATTTCCAAGAGCAAATTTGGAAATCTACATTTTATCCCCAGCATCGTAGTTGTGGTAATGTTTTATATTATGAAAATCCGGAGTTTTAAACTGTAAAAAACCCTTAAAAGTACAGAAGTAGATGTGTACTTTAATGTTTCAGTGTTGTACTGTAATGTTTCATGTGTACTGTAAAGTTCAGTTTATCGCATTAAAATTGCAATAAAAAATTCGTGATTTCATCAGAAGGTACCGATTATGAATTTAATATCATCCTTGGTATATTACAGTTCTGAAAGTACAGATAAATTGCCATTATCACTAAACAAACAAATCCACTTATAATACAGAAATATATTGGCAACCCGATTGTCAGTACAGATTCCTTAGATTTTTATAGAATTTTTTAAGCTTAAGGTATCCGAACACGTTCGGAGCACTTTTTTAGAAAAACATGATATATAAACATTGTAATTTTTTTTAACAATCCTTTTCAGTTCAAATTAATAATCGGCTGTCCAAATTATATATAAATCCTCATTTTTTTTAAAATGGTGAAAATGGGAAGAATTTTTAACAAATTTTGAGGAAACTTTTTTTTTGTTTTCATCAAAAAATATTAAACTTATTCAAAAAAATTTACTACCAAACTAAACTACACACATTTATGCAGGGAATGACCTAAAAGCTTAAAGATATATCAATAAACAAATATTTTAGAACTGATCGAGTAAATTATTAAGATATTTCCACTGTTTTTCAATATAACAATTCAGAAAAAGGACCCAAATTTTAAAAATAATTATAATATCAACATTCTTTTAGGTCGTGCCCTAAAAAACAACATATAGATAAAGTTTACAAAGTTTCATAAAAATATAACTATGCAATTTTAAGTTATCATCTTTAAAATGAACAAATTACACGTAAAAATCACTTTTGAGAAAAATGCATTTGAAGTTTAAAATATTATATTTTTATGAAAATCAGGAACATACATACTTACAATTCACCACATTTGTAAGTTTAACCTTCCTTTTGTTCAGCCTCTGCTAATTTTCCTTTTTTAGCCAACCTATTTTTTTTCTGGCTATTTTTATGTTTGGCAAGGAATGACGCTTTGATTCCGTTACACATTCATCATCAAGTCTAGCAAAACCTTTCAAAGCATGAACACCAGTATGTACTCCAATACTTTTAACCTTCCGTCTACCAGACAAAACACCCATTTATCTACGGCAACACCTAATTTTAATTCCAAACTTGCAAACGGCACCAGTAATATTTTAATATAATTTTGCTTTTACAATGAAAGGTTAAATTAAGGAATTCGTAATATCTAGACAAGTCCTTTATAAATTCCGGTGTCAATCGACAATTTCTTATTTTACCATTGACACCAGAAATATTGCTGTCGGGTCCAATGGACCCGTCTGGTAGACGGAAGGTTAATAATAACCAACAATCCTTCATTTGTTAAGCTGAATAACAGCCATTAATGATCCCGACTGAAGTGTTTGCAGCTCAACAAATACATCTTTCGGTACAAATTTCCAGATGACACCATTGAAACTTTCATTTGCATTTTGTGTTTTTCCATGCAAACATTTTGTCAAGAGTTTTTGATCGCAGAGCTTCATATATATTGGTTTGATAATGTTCATCTTATTTTTTGGAAGTCCTTTTGAATTATGATTATAAATTCTCCCATTCGAAGAAGCTCGTTGAAATTTGCACCAGCTTTCTTTTCCGACAGAACACTGACCATGCATTGGTGCTTTTGCACTTGAGCAGCAATGGAAAAATGCAGCAATTACTGCAGTTTGCATACCATGTAAATCATTTACATTACTGCGGATTGCATTGCCATAATAGTTTTGCAATTTATCGATAAACGCATCGGTCAATTTTCCTCGACCTCCAAGACCCTTTAAATGTTGCCACTTAATATCAGGAAGTTTAATTATTTTAAATATTTTAGTAAATGCTTAAAAATAATTATGTTTCAAACAGCACATTGTTTATTTCCTTTTATAACAGGTGTTTGGTTCTTTAAACACCTACTCCTTGTGATTTAAAAGCCCACTTCCGGTTTATCGATCTTCACAAAATCTTTAATATCTCCCGTTCTAAATAGCGTAGAGGCAAAAACAAACATGTTTTAGAAAGCTAAATAAATGTTCTATATAATAAAATAATAAAAAAAATTATGATTTTTGGCCCAAAATGCCGATTACAACGTGTTCGTATTCCTTGAGATTTCTATTGCTCCTTAACATTTATTTTGAATATGTATTTGATTCTATACAGTTTATTAATTTTATTTCAAAGTTATAATTTAGAAATATTTGATAAAACAATTTCAAATTATAAAATTTTACAAATTTTTGAATTAAAATTTTATATGGATTTTTTTTCAAATTCATGCATAGATTTCATGATATTTTTCTTAAACATGTTAGGCGTTAAAAAGTGAGAGCAAGATATCTAAATAAACCTTTGATATCTCAAAATAAACCTAAAAAAGGGCATTTAATGGCTAGTGAACTTTTTAAAATAGAAATATTTCATTGGTATTGATGAACATCATCACCTAACGATTTTCTCTTGCGTAATTTTTGTTTATATTTGCAACAAATAAGTACTGGACAAGAATATTGGGAATGAAGTGTCACTATATTGACACTTCACTCATTAAGCAAGCTTCAAGCATACTTTTACACAAAATGAATTTTTCTTGGTAGATAAGTGTTTCAAGTCATTTAAACAATAGAATGTTTAAAGACTAACTTAATGATATTTGTAGAATTTCATTTTTTATCTTGCATATGACAGTTTATTTTAAATTTTATAGCAGTAACTTAGTATTAAAACGAATACAAAAGTACTACAGTAATTTTAAACCACACTAATTTCTACACCGAACTTATTCATCTTCATATGCAAAAGTTCAAGTACAGCATTGATAATTTCAATGAGATTCTTGAGCTTGTTTCGTGGGATTGAGTTTCTGTGGATTTATTTTATAAAATTTTCTTTTTTACTGTCAATTTTATTTTCGCAGACCCCTAATCATGAAACGTAGGCGAGAGGTGTATTCAATGGATGTCACTATGCATAGAATAGCTGACCATGGCCAAAAATCAAATGGGCCAATCAAAATTTAAAAACCAAGTTACTGTAAAAATAATAAAGTTCTACAAAAATTTCGAGTGTTGAATACCACAATTTCAAAATACGAGTTGAATAGAAAACAGTGTAACTTTTGACAGTAATGATAATCGAGTATCACACTATATACAGAGGCGGTCAAAAGTTTCTGGCCAGCAAAAATTTTTCAGTTAATTTGTAAATATACCCATGTGAAGAGGAATCTCAAGCGAAACTTATACATTATATTGACATATTAGTTAGGAACTTACTTATTGAAGAACGTGTAAATATCAATAAATTTTATTGACAAAATTAAATATAAAAGAAAACGCATGTTCTCAAAAGCTTCCGGCCACTTATCATTATTTAGTTTTTTTTCTATCCATAAAGTGTTTTTTGGTTGTGTTTATGAATGAATCAACGTGTATAGCATAGTTTGAATTCAAATTTGAAAAGTTCAACAATTATTGTTCATAAATGAGTGATTAGTTTGTCGATAAAAGGCCAATCTTCTCGAAATATTGCGGCTAAGTTATCGATCGGTAAAATCGACTGTAAACAATATTTACAAAATTATATAAAGATGGTTATGGCTTTCATGACTTTCAGAGGTCCGGGAGACCACGAGAAATTACTATTCCTCAGGACAGAATTATCAGGAGAAAAACAGTTGGTAATCCGCATGAAAATTCCGTTGCGATACTGCGATTTACGGAATGAAAATATTGCTGAAATAAGTTAGTCTACCGTGTTATGATGCTGACGTGATACAGAACTTTATGGAAGTGTCGGTGTTAAAAAATTTTCAGAGGTAAAAAAAAAATAACGACGTACCCTACTTTCATTTTCCAAGGAACACAAAGTCTGGTCAAGTGAAAACTGGAAAAAAGTTCTATTTTTCCATCAATCGAATTCGAAACAGTTTTGGAAGTGATGGCAGACACAACGTCCGATGACCTAACAACAAAAGATATGATTCGACCTATGTTATTCCTACAATGAAGTATGGCGGAGGACACATTATGCCGTGGGGAGTATTTTTCTCAAAACGTGTCGGTCCGTTATTTGAAATCCACAGCCAGGTGAATTATACAATGTATAAGGATATTTTGCAAGACTATTTTCTGCCTTATTAAAGAAAACAATTTGGTCGCATCTATTTTTCTTAACATGATAACGACATAAACAATGGTTTGCAAACCTCGATAAACAATGGTTTTCGCACAAAAAATTTCATTTTAGAAATGATCAGCCCAAGCGCCCAGCATGAATCCAATAGAAAATCTTTGAAAAGAAGTTGACAAAAGTCTGCGGAACTATAAATATTCCAACTCAGCCGAAATTTCGCCAAAATTGCAAGAGATGCTAGAAAAACGTACCGTAGATGATCTTTAACCGTTGATTGTATGAATGTCACGTTGCTGCGCCGCAGTACTTATTGCTAAAGTAATAAAATAATAATGCGATAAAACACTAATCGTAAATGTTGTTGATCAGTATAATTCTCTATTACAATACCACTTTTTTACAAACTTGTGAAGGTGGCCGGAAAGTTTTGAGAACTTGAGTTTTCCTTTATACTTAATTTTGTCAGTTAAATTTATTGATATTTACATGTTCTTCTATAGGTAAATTCCTAACTATTATGTCAATAAAATGTATAAATATCACTTTGAGATACCTCTTCATATGGGTATATTTACAAAGTAACTGAAAAAATTTTGCAGGCCGGCAACTTTTGACCGCCACTGTAACTTTTTATTTATTTTTAAACGTGATAACTAATGCAGCTCATTTTTTATCACTGTAAATGGAGTTCTAGACTTCTTAGCACACCTGCATTTACAGAAAAAACAATGTATCGCTTAATTTTAACTTCTCATTTAAGTTAAAAGTTTTGAATTTATTTTTACTCTTTCTTTAAACCGCAAAACATAACAATGGAATTTGAAGACTCTATTAATCATTCTAGAATTAAAAAAAGTGAAACTTCCTTTCTTTCCAAAATGACTTATTCGACTGGGGAAATAAATATGTTTCTCAAATTGCTTAGTGTTCAATTTTTCCTTGTTTCAGAAATAAAGAATTTTGAATGTCTGTTCAATTCCATAGGGGAAGTTTCGAGTTCACAATTCTCTATAGAGACTTCTATTTTTTCATCACAACAATTCGTATTTGATCCTTAAAATTTAAAAACTTTAATTAAAATTTTACTTTAATCAGAAAATACATTTGATAAGATAAACTTTTCTGAAAAATCTGTAAAAATGGAACAAAAATATTTGTAAAGTGAAGTTTTTGATTATAATTCAGAGAAAAATGAAGAAATTTTTTTTTTACTTAGAAGAAAACATAAAATTTAAGAAAAAATACTGGAAAGTATTATAAGTTCCTACGAAAGTAAGAAATTATTGTAAACGGACAATTTTGACAAAATTTTCTAAAAAATCACCTGCTTCTACCGAAAACCGGAGAGAACAGTTCAATTAGATATATTTTTAATAAGAACACTTGCCAACAGTTACGTTTGAAAAGATAAACGAATTAAACAATGTGTCAGAAAATCGAAAGTTTGTATTTGAAAACAGCCTTATAACTGTTTGACGTATCTTGCTAGTTTCTGGTAAAGAACACTACAGCATACTTATTAATCTATTGAGGAAGCAACTTAAATAAAGCTGCGTGTATTTAAATTAGAGAATGCATGCACCAATCATAAATTTTTATCGCATTCATCAGTTTATTTAGACTAAAATTGTATGTACCTAGTAAGTTTTGTTAGAACACCAAAGAATGTGACAATGCAACCAAAGACGTTTGGCATTCTATTCTTTTTATTGTAACAGCCTATAAACGCAACTAAAATAAGTAAGCTAAATCTTTTCCCTCGCATGTTGTTACATAAATATTTTTATCAGATTTGAAGTAGTATCTTTTGATATGTCATTCTTAGATAAACGCAAATTTTCTATCTTTGACCAAAACAATTGAAATTTAATTAGTATAACATGAATACTTTAATTTTATTTTAAGAATTACTTTGAAAACTCTTAAAAAATCAGTAAAAACACAGAAAAAAAATCGAGACTCTCTTTAAATTTACACTAGTTTTTGTTTGCATTTCAAATGCATTTGATTCTCGGTCATCATTTTACAAACATTTCCTTTATCTTACATGTAATTCCCTGTAGGGATTTTCACGTCTATATTTAAAGTATTTTTTTATATTTTTTAAAACTTTTAATTCAAAATACACATTTAAAAAATTCTTTAGGATGTTTTTAGAAATATTTAAAAAGAAAATTTAATTTAAAAAGTAAATTTTTTAAGCTTAGAATAATTTGGAAAGGGAAAAACCATCTCTCCATAATTAATGTTTTTTTTTTTTTTTGAAAATCCTTTTGCAGTTGCTTCCTTGATATTCTTGAAGCTTGGTAATATTAGAATGCTCTTACAAAGTTCAGAGGTTTCGGGTTCAAACGCTAGGACGCCTAGAAACAAACTGTCAAAAAACTAAATGATTGAAAGTAAATTGCGTCATATTACTTCGAAGCTATTTTATTATTACAATTCTACTGTTATTATTATTATTTTATTGGTAAATACTCTATAAAAATATTAATCTTCTGAAACTTTATTACACAAAATCAAAAAAATTATGGAAACGTAAAAAATCACTTTTAAATACTAAATTACATTTTTCTGTTTATTTGTAGCTTAATTTTTACTTAGAAAATCCTTTTAAAATATTTGTACATAAAAAATAAATAGTTGATGAGAATTAAAAAAAAATTCTAAAAGATTATTGTTGCATAAAATGTATTAGTTTCACATTTTTGCATTAAAAAATCATCGATTTTTAAATTTATTATTTAAACTAGCTTAAAAATTAGAATTAATTAAAAAATATATATATTATGTATCGCTCTAAAATAAATTAAAATAAATCGTTTACGATTTTTTAACGAATATATTTTAATTGAAATTTTCGAACAGTACAATAGATTTCTCTCCGGTGAATTATAAAAGACATATTTTTCAGTCGAAATCAACAACTCCTATAGCTCTGTCAAAACGATGCTCATTGAGATATCTGGAGTTCAAAACCCAAGATATCTAGAAACGCAATGTGAAAAAATTAAATGATACAGCATTGCAAAATTACTTTAAAAATTCTGATGTTTTGAAGCTTTCTGTTGTTTGAGTGATTCAACAAGTAATAAAATAAATTTATATTATTATCAGTAAAAATAAATTTACAGTCTTGTGTCTTTTAACAATGTTAATTTACAGAGTCTATTCTAAATTTACCGAATAACGTCCCTTTTATTTAATAGAATCTCGTTTTTTCTGATCTATGCAATTATAGATAACATAATGGATAACCCAAAGATTCTCTGTAATTTCACAGAAATTATTTTAGTAGTGAACTGTATTGTGAAATATTTTAAACAGAGACAAATTGTAATTTGAATGTTTGAATGTCTAAAAAATAACAAAATGTGCAAATATCCTTACCATTCTCTAATATCAGATTTAATATTTCGAAATTATAATCTGCTCAAAAAAATTAGGGGTACAAGCAAAAAAAAAAAAAAAAAAAAAAAAAAAAAAAAAAAAAAAAAAAATGAAGAAAACAGAGTGAGATAGCCATTCATGACCATAAAATTGAGAGTAACATGTGTATAAATGCGCAATACAGGAAAAAAGGCGCAAGAAGTTTTGCAAGAAAGTTTCAAGTCTTTCAAACTATGGGTAGAAAGGAAAAAAATGGTTTAGCGCAGTAATTTGATACCATGTAAATGACAAAAAAAAAGTACTGCTTAGGAAAACAATTCAAGATATTTAATATGGCATGTGGTCCCTTCTAAAAGATAAAACTGATGCATACCAGTGTTTCATGGATTCAATGACACTATCGATAAGTTTTCGGGGAGTGCTGCTCCACTCCTCAAGAATTACAATCTTCAAGCTCCAAATAATAAAAGGAAGCCTCAATCTCGCTGCAGTACGCCATCCGAGTACATCATCCGAGTATGTCCCAAACATGCTTGACCGCATTCAGATCTAGAAGGCATGCTAGCTATTCTTTTTTCTTTCTTTCTTTTTTTTTTTTTTTTTTTTTTGTATTGTTTCAGCATTAAGAATTTTCTCCACAAGACGAGCTGTGTGATGGGTGGCATTATGATGCATGGGGAAAAAAGAGTCACCAATTGCTGTAACATATAATATGACATGAAGTCTCAGTATCTCAGGCCCGGGGCATGGGGAAAAAAGAGTCACCAATTGCTGTAACATATAATATGACATGAAGTCTCAGTATCTCAGGCCCGGGGCATGGGGAAAAAAGAGTCACCAATTGCTGTAACATATAATATGACATGAAGTCTCAGTATCTCAGGCCCGACCAGTGGCCGCGAGGTTCTGACCTCTAAACTGGTAAACGGTAGGTGCTGGGTTCGAACCCAATCGCGACCGTCGGCCTAACCGTTCGAAGTTTTCCGTGGTTTTCTTCGAAACTTGCGTAAATACGGGTTAGGTTCCCTTAGAAAGACCCCCACGGAGGGCAACCCACCCCATAGGGCCTATATCCCATAGCGTAGATAATCGGCCGACAAAAATACAACACCACACCTTAGTATCTCGGCTGTATAACTTTGGACACTAAAATTACTATTTCGAATGATATGCAGACTCGTAAGTTCACCTATGCTGATTTGAGCATAGCATCAAAACAACGCCTCTATAATGTCATTTGTAGTGAATGAATGTTGGATTATTTTCAATGTGCCTTACTCTCCATGCCAAAACACATCGGATATCACATCCAGACTGAACCGGCGCTCGTCTGTAAACAGAATTTGACTCTAACAATGTTGCCTCCAAACTTGCGTTGGATTTAATAAATTTCAATTGTTTATCTTCTTTGGGTTGCACATTTGCTTGAAGTCAATGGAATACAGACGTGCATGCAATGGAATATACACAAGCTTGCGTGTACTGATAGAACACTGAGGATACATATTTAGGACTATTTAGCTGGATACTCTTCATCCTTTTGTAGCATTGCCCGTTCCGTCTCGTCGAGTTGTTAGCAGGATATATCCATCATATATTTCTATGGTAGAACACGGCCGACCTTGTCGTTATGGATGTTTACTATTCCATGTATCTTGGAGTCGATTCAACAGTCTTCACTGTAAAAAAATTGGCCGTTTTGCTGCATCGTCACTCCCTCTCTTTTATAGAATATCTTTTGACCCATGAGAATGCTCCATATTAGAGTGAAGTAATCGTTTTCTATAAAAGCGGTGGAGTGACGATGCAGCAAAAGGGTAAAATTTTTTACAGTGTTATATTGACACTTCCTGACATTCCAAGAGCTTCCGTTATACTTCCTTATGTTTCTGCAGATTGAATCGTGCCTTCAACATGCCATGACATGGATTACGGTAAATGATACTGTTGTGACACTTTCAAGTCACTTTTTTTTAAAACACAAGCTGAAAAAATAAATTTTAAAACTCAAATAGTGAAACAGACGTTTCTGCAAAATCCTTATATCTGCACTTAAAACTTCTGACTAGTTTTTGACGTCATAAACTTTGATTTGAATGTGAAGTTTGCTTCGTCTGTTTTCTAATGTGCTTTAAATTATGTATGTTTTATTTTAAGTTACTTTTCAGTATAAATATTTGTGTAATTTTGTTAAAACCATATTGTCGTAAAGAAATGTCACGACATCGCTTAGAATAAAATAAAAGGAAAGAAAAAAAACAAAGAGAGAGAAAGAATAATAATAAAAATAAATAAAATAAATAAACAAATAATCTAGAAAGAGATAGAAAATGAAATAATATTAATGTATATAAAAAGTATTAAAATAAATTTTTATTTTAGCTTTTGTAAACAAGAAATAATAACAATAATATGTGTTGTTTGTTCGGAAATTTTATTACACTATAAGCTCTTTTTAGTCAGAGCCTGGGAATGGCAAAATCACATGGGCGAAGGGATTTTCTCACCATTAGTTTAAAAAGGAACAAATGTTTACGAGAAGCAATAAAACCTAGAGTCGCCATTTGTGACACTAACGTACACAAGCAACAATGAGAGATTTACAATCAAATTTATTACTCTCGTGTGTGGTCTACGTGGGGTCGCCGGCTCGGAATCGTAGCTCAGGCAATAAATAATGGATGAACAACGTCTGAAAATCCAACCCCGCATCTTTTACTTGACCAATGGACAGTGAAACATATTCAAAGCCAATTGGAGTCCAAATTTTATACCCAATGGGGTCAAAGGGGGCGTACAGGACCTGAAAAAGGAAACCCCACATGAGTCAGTGCATTTTTGGAATTGAAGGTGTAAAGGTGGAAAAAAGATTTTCCTCTCTGCTCCGAGTCTCCCGCTAAGATGATAGGGAAAAGAAGAAATCGAAATAATCTGTGTCATCGGGAGATGCGACCTTATGCCTCCCGAACGAAGTGATGAAAATTTGACTGATAATGCTCTGCGAATCGTCGACTGATGTCCAATTCAAAAGGAACACCTGAGTGCGCAAAGCTGACTAATTTTTCATCAGATGATTCATAAGGATTGCTAAGCTGACTATTTTTCATCAGATGATTCCTAAGTTTAGAAAAGTTGCTACTATTTGTGTTAATTAGAAAAAAATGACTGATAACTCGGCGCGAATCGTCGACTGATTTCCAATTCAAAACGGAACACCTGAGTGCGCAAAGCTGACTAATTTTCATCAGATGATTCCTAAGTTTAGAAAAGTTGCTACTATTTGTGTTAATTAGAAAAGAATGACTGATAACTCGGCGCGAATCGTCGACTGATTTCCAATTCAAAAAGGAACACCTGAGTGCGCAAAGCTGACTATTTTTCATCAGATGATTCCTAAGTTTAGAAAAGTTGCTACTATTTGTGTTAATTAGAAAAAAATGACTGATAACTCGGCATTTGGATATAAGTGTGTTGGTGTACTAATGAACTGTACGGACAGCTATAAGCCAAGGGCGACCAATACCAGCAACATACTTGTAAGGTGAGAAAATTTCATTGTTCATGTGACTGGCCAATTTATTTTAGTGATATAATGTCGTGTTAAAATTTTGGTTTTAAAATTTGATTTTTTAAAATTCGATCACTTAAAATTTGATTATTTTAAAATTTTTAAAATTATTATTATCTTTGTGACTCAAAATTATCAGAATTTAATGCTCAAACTTAATAGTAAAATGAATAAATAAATAAATTAATAATACCAGTAAGATAAGAGGAATAATAAGAAAGAAGGACTCGAGTTTATAAAATACGAAATTTTGGGGCTTTGCCTATAAGTTGTGTCGTGAACTCAAGCGTAATGAGCTGCGAGGATAAATGAAATAAAATATTTTGTATATTTCGCTATAACCATATTTCAGTAGTTATTGCCTTGCATATTATATTTTTATAGTGTTTGCATGATGCTAATTTATGTGTTTTAATAAAATTTTGTATATATGTACCTATTCTTGTCTTTATTCCAGTTTTCTCCCTTTATGTATTTTAAGGTAATTTCTAGATGCAGATTAGGGAATGTTAACATTTAAATTTGTAGATTAATGTCTCAAGTATTTTATTGACTCATCAATCCCAATTTTCACAAATTCATACGTTAAATAAGGCGATCCTAATGTTATTGCAAATGTTAATTTTATGTATGATATTAAGGAATTATTTTAGTAATTAATAATATCCGATCTTCGTTCACAACGCCGAAGGGATATTATTTTCATTTGTCTTCGTACTAACCACGTCAAGATTGCGTACCTAGTAGGAGGTGTTTATTTTCGTCACCACACTACTAAAAGTTTAATGGTGCTCATACCAGGTGTATGAATTTGTATTTGGGATTCAAAATTGAAAATTTTCTGCATTTAAATATAAATAAAGATAGCCAGTATTATGATTTTATTCTTAATTACCTATCTCCTCTATCTTCTCTTAGCTTTTTCTCCTTCTACTAACAAACATTATTTATCCATATTGTGTTTATAAATATTGTGTGTATATCTAAAAATTTACGAAATTGAAATATAATAGTTGAGAAGATGAAACAAAAATATATAGAAGAGTTGGTTTAGTTCACGACACATTAGCTTGTAAGATTGTAAAGAATTTCGTTACTATATATATCCGTATTTCGGAAAATTTACTTTGTCATTATATTTATGTGTATTTATAAAAATATTTAGGGCTATTTCATAATTTCTATTATATATTATTCTTGAATGAGTATAAATTATAATAATTCATTACAAAACTCATATCTTGAGAGTTTATGATAGCATAATTTGAGGTGTGAAAGAGTTAAAAAAAATAAATAAAAATAAAGGAAAAAGTATTAAACATCAGTCTGTGTGAGATTTTCCAAATAAGTAAATAAATATGACAGGTAGAAATAAGGCAAGGCAGTCTTCTCCTGAAAGGGACACATTTAAAATTGGAATAGACACTCTATTGAACTCTTTACAAAATTTTGAGGACAAACCAGACCAAAATATATCATATTTTTTCGAAGAGTTCGAAGAATTAGCCGCAGCGGCACAATTTCCTGATGATTTAAAATTGGTGTTGGCAAAGTCAAAATTTAAAGGCCAAGCGAGAGAGATTCTAAAAAACACAGCTGAATTGCATAAAGCACAAAACTATAACACATTCAAAGAAAATGCGATAACACAATTTAAAAAAGAAAGATCATTTGCTGACGCTCAGGCGCAATTCATAAATGCAAAACAAACACCCAACCAAACTATTGAAGAATTTACTAAACAATTCAACATTGAGGCACAAAAATACCTTGTCTCGTCAGGACATGAACAAAAGAACGGAGCTAAAGAATTATTAGAAACGATTAAATTAACTAAATACCTTGAAGCACTAAGACCGGACATCTCTTTTGAATTAAAAAAATACCCACCCACAAAGTTTGATGAAGCAGTAAAAAAAGCTAAAAATATCGAAAGTGCTTTGAACAGTAAATGTGCAGGAGAAGTAAACAATTTAACTGAAAATAGCGAAAATAAATTATTCGAGGCACTTCTTAGCATGTCGCAAGAACAAAAATCGGAAATACACCAATTAAAAGAACAAATAAAAGATTTAAAAATTCAAAAAAATGAAAGCGAACATAACAACGCTGAAGTAAATCAGATAACACATAATTTTTGTCATATCTGTAATAAATCCAACCACCAGACACAAAATTGTTATTTCAATCAAAAAAGTGCGAATTTTTTTCAACCAAGGGGAGCGCAAAACAATGTTCGGCCACGATTTCAAAAAAATTATTATCAAAATAATAATTATAGAGGCTTTCAAAGATTTCCACAAAATTATGCACAACATTTTCAAGCGCCACAAACATTGGATTTTACAAGACCTTATTACAATCAAACTAGAGTTAATGATATGCAAATTCAAATGCCAAATTGGCAAAATTTGACCCAACCACAAATAGGACAGAATCAAATGTATCCTGGAAATTACAATATGCATAATATGATTCCAACGCAAAACTTTGATCCAACACAAGGAAACAACACACAAATTGCATATACAGGGCAGCATCAGGGTTTCGCAAATATGCAAAATAGCCTAAATCCTTTGCCGCAAAATAATGAGGGAAATAGGGAACATCAGCCCACAATTACTTTTCCTAACGAAAACAGAGACAGGCGAGGCAGACACAATAATAATAATAGGAACAGGGGGCAAAGTCATTTAAACCGGTAAGCGGGCCTACAAAATTGCGAGGAATACAAGCCCGTAGGTCCCGTAACATTGAGAAAAAACAGGGTTATAATATAAAAAATAAATCAAACAAGGAATTAAAAATATTGAAACAAAAGCAAACGAAAAAGACAATGATAAAAAAAAATGAGGAAGAAAAAAAAGATATAACACAAAAATTGATCGCAAGTTGTAACTCGGAAAAAAACAATGAATTACCAATATGGGACTTAAAAATAAAGAAAGATTTAATTATACCCAGCCTTATTGACAGTGGGGCGAGTATAAGTTTAATATCTCCAGGGGTCTTTGAAAAAATAAAAGAGACGGATATAAAGATTAAATATTTAGCTAACGCTATAAAAATTACAACTTTATCAAACAAATCCATTCCTTTTAAACACTGTGTAAAATTTAAGTTTAGATTTAACAACACTTTCTTAAATGGCACATTTTATGTAACTAAAGATGAATTTGACCGTAATTACAAAATTATTTTAGGATATGATTTCTTAAAAAGTAATAAAATAATCATGGATTTTGAAAATAATACTTTTAAACTCAATAATTCAATTATACAATTAAACCCCAATGAAAATCAAATTACGGAGGTGAATAAAATTAAGCCCGTACAACAAAATGATGACTTTCAAACAATACCAAAACAAATCAAATCCTATCAACACAATAACATTCCGAAAATTAATACACGAGTATTTGTAAAGAAAACCATTACTTTGAGACCTAGAGAATCGAAATTAGTAAATTTAATTTTTGATGGGAAATTAACAAACAAGCAACAATTTTTTTTCCAACCAAAATATAACAACAGGAAATTAGTAATCCAAAATTCAGTTCATGAAAACAAGGAAACAGAAAATAATTCATTCACAATATTAGTACAAAATAAATCGAAAACGTATTTGAGACTTCATAAGGATCAGGAAATGGGAAAAATTACCACTGATTTTTTTATAAAAAAACAAAATAAACCAAATACTGATAATATTTACGAAGTAAATAACTTAAATATTACACAAATTAGAGAATTACGAAAAAAAGAACTTTCAGAGAAGGATTTTAAAATAGATCACTTAACACCAAAGGTACAAAAAGAAGTATTGAAAATTTTAATGAGACATGCTACCGCTTTCAGCAAATCATACAAAACTCTAGGAGAAACGGACGTAATAAAACCGAATTTTAAATTAATGCACGACTTTCCTATACAAACGAAACCATTCAAATTAGCGCATGATGTAAAAAAATTCGCGGAGAAAGAAATTCAAGATTTATTGGATGCAGGTATCATAGAGCCTACGAACTCAAGTTATGCTTTCCCAGTAATTTTCGTAAAAAAAAATTCTACGTCAAAAACCAGTGATCAAAACTTAATAAAACTTAGAATGGCTATAGATTTTAGAGCTCTTAACGATATATTAGAAAGCGATCCGTATCCAGTTCCTAACACAAAGTGTATTTTACAAAGCATCGCTGGAAAAAAAATATTTACAGTTCTAGATTTACATTCTGCATTTTTTCAAATCAAATTACAAGAGCAGGACAAGCATAAACTAGCATTTATCACGGAGGATAACCATTTTCAAATAACACGAATGCCATTCGGAACTAAAATCTCAACAAATATATTTGCTCGTCTAATCGATATAGTTTTAGGTGATTTAAAAAAGAAATACAACATTCAATACTTTATTGATGACATTTTACTTGCTGCTGATAATATACAACAAATGCACACATTACTAGAAGAAGTACTAACACAATTAGAAAAATTTAATCTCACAATTGAACCAGCTAAAATAAAACTATACATGCAAGAAATAGACTTTCTGGGATATAAAATTAGTGAAAAAGGATATGCACCCTCAGAAAAAAATATAAAAAAAATAACAAGCTTTGCAGTCCCTACATCTCAGAAAACAGTGCGAGCATTCATTGGATTATGCACGTATTTTAAATCAACTATAAACAATTATGCAGAAATTATAGCGCCACTGACAGATCTCACTAAAGCGAATACAAAATTCAAATGGAATGACAAAGCACAGGAATCATTTGAAAAAATACAAAAAATTATCATGGAACAACCTACCATACATCCCCCAGATTTTAATAAAGATTTCTATATAATTACAGACGGATCAAAAATTGCAACATCAGGTATACTCGCGCAAAAACAAGGAGATAAAATGATACCAATTGAATTTACAGGCAGAAAATTAAAAGAATCGGAAAAGAGATATCCAAGCATGCAGATAGAGCTTTTGGCAATATATGAAACTATAACTTATTTTAGAAATATTTTATTAGGAAGAAAATTTTTTCTCCTAACAGATTCAAAAGCATTAACATACCACTTACACTTGGAAAAACAGCCGGAAATCGTAGCACGATGGTTACTTAAGCTACAGAATTATGATTTTGAAGTATCTCACATTGAAGGTATTCATAACCCAGCAGATTTCTGTAGTAGAGAAACAAATGCCTTAACTATAGCGGACGATTTAAACAAACATCTTTTTGCGGTAAATAAAAATTTGAATGCAGACAATATAAAAAAAGAACAATTAAAAGACCCTAAATTAAACGAAATTATTCAAGCTTTACAACAACAGAAAAAAGCAAAAAAATATGAAAAATACAATTTAAATAAAGAAGGAATATTAATTCTAAGAAAATCACGAAATTCAAATAATAATGATTTATATATTGCGCCACAGAATTTAAAAGAAGATATTATAAAAAGCGCACATGTCCCACACTTCGCTTTTCTAAAAACCTATGGCATAATAAAAGAAAGATTTTTTTGGTATAGAATGTATCAAGATATAAAACAATTCTGTGCGAAATGTATAACATGCAATACATTTAAACAGCATAAAACGATAAAAATTCCACTGAAAACTATGGATAAAAATTATATACCTGGTCATAGATTAACTATTGACGTAGTAGGAAGTTTGGTTACATCTCTAAATAGGAATAAATTTGTTTTAACTATTGTCGATACAGCATCACGCTTCCTACAAGCATTTCCACTTAGATCGACAGATACTAAGGTTATAATCAACGCATTAAATGGTTATTTCAGTACTTTTGGATTAGCGAAATATATCTCTACAGACAACGGAGCTTATTTTAAATCGAAGGATTTCAAAGATTATATGAAAAATTTAAATATTGAACTAATACCTTCGTCGGTGTACCACCCGGAATCGCAATCTGTACTTGAACGAATACACCGGGATTTAAAAGCTTCCATTGCCTCTATGTGTAATAAAACTTACGAATGGGATATAAAACTTCCATATTTCGTACTTATGCATAATTCAACTGTACATAGAATAACAAAATTTTCTCCAAGCATGTTATTTTTCGGTAGAGAGATAAAAACGCCATTCACGAATTTTGAAGCGCGTAATATGGATTCTTACAGTACATATGTACAGAATAAGCTCAAACATATGCACGATATAAGATATGAAGTTATGAAGAATCAAGAAAAGGCGGATTTGGAACTGAATAAGAATTCGCAGTTAAAACACAAAGAATTAAAATTGGGTGACGAGGTCTACATGAAAATGCTGAGAAAACCTAAGGCATTACATCAGAAATTTTCAGGCCCATATTATATTGAGAGAATTTTCAGAAATGATAACTACCTCATAAAGAACAAACATAGGCCAGACCTGAGACCTATTAGAATTCATATTTCTAAATTATTTGCGCCCAATGTGGCAAACAGAACAGAAAACAAATAATCATTCCTTAGAAAATATAAGTGTAAAAAAAAAAAAAAAAAAAAAAAAAAAAAAAAAAAAAATTTTAGACTTCAAGAATTTATTAAAATTGTTTTAAGCGTCTACTGAAACCGTCAAAATCTTTTAAATATACCGTATTTAACATATCAGCCAAACTTAAAAAAAAAATTTTTACACTTAAACACAGAAAATTCTAAAAAATGTTCGAATCTTGCAAATTACATACAAAATTAACGTAAAAAAAAAAAAAAAAAAAAAAAAATATAAAAAAAAATAAAATAAAATAAAACGGAGCTATATTATGGTCTCATACGAAATATGTTTCGTACTTCCCGGGATGTGAGTACTTATTGCTGGTCGATAACTTGCATGGTATGGAAAATATTTTTAGGAGACTATACATAGACAAAATATATGTAACAGAGACAAATAAATATTAAAAATAGGCATTACATGAATAGTCGTTATATATTACCTAATATTAAAAAAATAAACTAGATTCAAACAAAAAAAAATATATACATATATATAAAAATTATATTTACGAATTTTTCATAACACGGTATGTTATACAAAAAGGAAAATGAAGATAGAAAAGGTTTCAGAAAAATAATACAATAGGATCGTGAAATAACGTATGATAACAATAAAAACGGGAAGGAAAATGAAGTCATAAACAGTAGCATGAACAGTAGTGAATTCTAGTGAGTATGCGTCTCAGTAGGAAATTCGAGCGAATAATATAGGTATCGCGAAGGTGAATATGTTTATTATATTTGGTAGTTTTCAAAGGCCTACACATTGCAATGATCATTTTCTCACATTTAATGTATTTGTGTATGTTATTTCAATTTTTGTATTACTATGTCCATTTGTCATTACAGGTATATATTTATAATAATGGTATTGTATTCTTGCACATCTTTTAATTTTAAGTGATTAGATTATAAATCTGTATATATATTATAGCTTATTTTTGGATAGAATAATTTTTTTTTCTTAAAGTAAGAGGGGATAAGCTTGTCGTAAAGAAATGTCACGACATCGCTTAGAATAAAATAAAAGGAAAGAAAAAAAACAAAGAGAGAGAAAGAATAATAATAAAAATAAATAAAATAAATAAACAAATAATCTAGAAAGAGATAGAAAATGAAATAATATTAATGTATATAAAAAGTATTAAAATAAATTTTTATTTTAGCTTTTGTAAACAAGAAATAATAACAATAATATGTGTTGTTTGTTCGGAAATTTTATTACACTATAAGCTCTTTTTAGTCAGAGCCTGGGAATGGCAAAATCACATGGGCGAAGGGATTTTCTCACCATTAGTTTAAAAAGGAACAAATGTTTACGAGAAGCAATAAAACCTAGAGTCGCCATTTGTGACACTAACGTACACAAGCAACAATGAGAGATTTACAATCAAATTTATTACTCTCGTGTGTGGTCTACGTGGGGTCGCCGGCTCGGAATCGTAGCTCAGGCAATAAATAATGGATGAACAACGTCTGAAAATCCAACCCCGCATCTTTTACTTGACCAATGGACAGTGAAACATATTCAAAGCCAATTGGAGTCCAAATTTTATACCCAATGGGGTCAAAGGGGGCGTACAGGACCTGAAAAAGGAAACCCCACATGAGTCAGTGCATTTTTGGAATTGAAGGTGTAAAGGTGGAAAAAAGATTTTCCTCTCTGCTCCGAGTCTCCCGCTAAGATGATAGGGAAAAGAAGAAATCGAAATAATCTGTGTCATCGGGAGATGCGACCTTATGCCTCCCGAACGAAGTGATGAAAATTTGACTGATAATGCTCTGCGAATCGTCGACTGATGTCCAATTCAAAAGGAACACCTGAGTGCGCAAAGCTGACTAATTTTTCATCAGATGATTCATAAGGATTGCTAAGCTGACTATTTTTCATCAGATGATTCCTAAGTTTAGAAAAGTTGCTACTATTTGTGTTAATTAGAAAAAAATGACTGATAACTCGGCGCGAATCGTCGACTGATTTCCAATTCAAAACGGAACACCTGAGTGCGCAAAGCTGACTAATTTTCATCAGATGATTCCTAAGTTTAGAAAAGTTGCTACTATTTGTGTTAATTAGAAAAGAATGACTGATAACTCGGCGCGAATCGTCGACTGATTTCCAATTCAAAAAGGAACACCTGAGTGCGCAAAGCTGACTATTTTTCATCAGATGATTCCTAAGTTTAGAAAAGTTGCTACTATTTGTGTTAATTAGAAAAAAATGACTGATAACTCGGCATTTGGATATAAGTGTGTTGGTGTACTAATGAACTGTACGGACAGCTATAAGCCAAGGGCGACCAATACCAGCAACATACTTGTAAGGTGAGAAAATTTCATTGTTCATGTGACTGGCCAATTTATTTTAGTGATATAATGTCGTGTTAAAATTTTGGTTTTAAAATTTGATTTTTTAAAATTCGATCACTTAAAATTTGATTATTTTAAAATTTTTAAAATTATTATTATCTTTGTGACTCAAAATTATCAGAATTTAATGCTCAAACTTAATAGTAAAATGAATAAATAAATAAATTAATAATACCAGTAAGATAAGAGGAATAATAAGAAAGAAGGACTCGAGTTTATAAAATACGAAATTTTGGGGCTTTGCCTATAAGTTGTGTCGTGAACTCAAGCGTAATGAGCTGCGAGGATAAATGAAATAAAATATTTTGTATATTTCGCTATAACCATATTTCAGTAGTTATTGCCTTGCATATTATATTTTTATAGTGTTTGCATGATGCTAATTTATGTGTTTTAATAAAATTTTGTATATATGTACCTATTCTTGTCTTTATTCCAGTTTTCTCCCTTTATGTATTTTAAGGTAATTTCTAGATGCAGATTAGGGAATGTTAACATTTAAATTTGTAGATTAATGTCTCAAGTATTTTATTGACTCATCAATCCCAATTTTCACAAATTCATACGTTAAATAAGGCGATCCTAATGTTATTGCAAATGTTAATTTTATGTATGATATTAAGGAATTATTTTAGTAATTAATAATATCCGATCTTCGTTCACAACGCCGAAGGGATATTATTTTCATTTGTCTTCGTACTAACCACGTCAAGATTGCGTACCTAGTAGGAGGTGTTTATTTTCGTCACCACACATATTCTCTCCCCATTGTTTTGAGCAGTGTAGTTGAATTGCTCAAAACACTTTCAGGGGCAAAGTACTTGTCTTCACACGATGTTGCAATAATTGACCCAGTATTTACAAGAAAATTTGTTTATAAACAAGTAAAACTGTATTTTAGCGTATTTAATAAAAGTGAAAACTTCTTTAAAAAATTTGGTCGCAAATTTGGCAATTAAGGATTAAAATTATATGATGCCGTAGCGGCATCACCCCCCTTCATGGGGTCACAGTACCTTGAAACTGGTCAGAAAATCTTTTTTTTTAATATTAACTTAAAACATATTTAATTATGAATACTTTGACACCTCATTTTTACCTATACAACTATTGTATCGTGAGATATTCTAAATTTTGTTAATAGATCAAGTATTGGCTGATGAGGGAGGCTTAGGACCTCATTACGCCCTCATCAGCCTCTACTGAATATAGGTAAATATTATAAAATATTAATTATTACTGATTTGTAAGTATTTATATATAGTTAAAGCCCGCTAAGCCTAACATCAATTCAGATAATGGAAAAAAAGTAAATGGCAATTTTGTTAAAATTTGTTTCTCCCTCACATTCATTTCCTCATAACTTTTATTTTGGCCTACACGGAGAAAATCACCATTGTTTAATCAAAATCTTCTATGAGTGCTGTTGCAATAAAGTTTAAAATGAAAGTCTAAGATAGTTTATGCTATTTTAAATCTTCCCAGAGAACAATTTCCAGCGGCTTCATTTATACGTTAAATGGTCGTTTTTATATATCATACTATAAGTAATATATCCAGCATTTTACTGGGGAGTTACGCAGGTTTCGTATACCTCGTGAAGATTGACCACTTCATGTTATTAGTAATATTGTCATTATTTTATTAACACTAGAACGCCCAGAAATTTTATTCGAGTTTGATAATAAAATTATCACCAGAATTTTTATTCAAAACTATTTTACGGATTTATTTAACGCAAACCTACGTGGATTAAATTCAAACTATTTCAAGGGAAATTTTCTGTTTCGAATTAAAATTTAATTAATGGTTGGAGTCGTGTCAACTCCTTCCGAGTGTTCTAGTGTTAAAGAAAGTTTACAATTAATGAAAGTGATCATTACTTTTTGGAAATTGTGAAAAATTATCGAAGACCAAACGAAGGTTTTGTAGCTACTCACATAAGCACCCTTTACTTATTAATTTTTAATATAACCTATATGTAAATAAAATGATCCACAACAACAAAGTGCAAAATAAATGCTTCTAAACTAAACAGAGATGAAAATAATAAAATACGATGCAAAATTCTTGAATAACTATTAAAGAAAAGCTGATACCAAAAGCTTTGTAATAAATAAATGCTCTGATCTTGAATAATATTTGATTTTTACAAATAAAGCTATTAACTTTGAAATGATAAATAAAAAAGTAATGGCAATTTTTCATTAGTTAAATTAATTCGGAGCACTAATACTATTTCAAGAATGAAAATTTCTTACTTCAATAATCTTCTTATACACTTTTAATGCCCAAATGATTAATATTATTTAAACGATAAAAGTAGTCTTATGTATCTTTTCTAAAATGCCGCTGTTATTTATCAGAATATGAGTTTTAAATTAATGGGATGCAATTTATTTATAAATTCACTTTATTACAGAGTGAAAATCTACAGCTATATAGTCTATTAAATGGGTAAAAAAAACTTAATGGGATATAATCTATCATCCGTATGGATTTTTGAAATTAATTAGAAATGGAACAGAGAAGAGTAAAAATGACACCTCCTGTCATGCATGAATTATTAAGAAGCGATGCTTTTTAGGAACGTGATAAGGAATATTTTTTCTTTATTTCTAAGATATATTACTGTAGAGATAGACATTTTTAAGAACCTGATTTTATTAACTTCGATAAAATATCGGATTTTTTACAAGCAAGATTCGTAATAAAATATGTTATGATACAATTGTTGACTTAAGGGGAGGCTTTGAAGAATGTTTCGTTTAAATATGCACTGTGAAAAAATTACTGAAATAAAATTTCTTTGATACTGCTCTTCATTTTTAACACATTAATATTGTAAATCGATTCATGAAATGTTCAAATGTAAACAACCGTCTCTAATTAAAAATAACTGTATCGGAAATTATAAATATTAACGCGTATTACTTAAGTCCATAAATTTGAATCGAAATTGTTTAATAAACATGATTGATTAGGCAATTAGAACATATGTTCTCCATATACTTTTTCTTAAGGAAGCATACGTCTAAATGAACAAAATGTACCTTTTGTCGGATGTACACAATACTTGTGTGAATTCATGCAATTTGTTCAGTTTATATTTCTTGTTCCGCACCTCAATTAGACAGGCCGCATTCGTAAAAGCGAAGTTTATTCTAAATAAAGTAGTATGTGTGTTTTTCAAATCCAAGACTTTAATACTAGCAGAGAAAAAAAATGACTGCGTTCTGCTTATTTTTAAAAACTCATTCTCAACAGTACGTGTAATGATGGCAGACATAACGAGATACCAAAAGTACCGATACATTAGATAAAAAACATCGACAATTTAACAGTTATGTTTGAATTTTGAGATATATCCAAGTTCGTTATTTTATATCCCATAAATTGATTCGTCTCAGACAATAATATTCTATGTATGAAATCAATTTTTAAGCATTCAAGTACATGTTTACAGGGTATACGACATTTCGGTCCCGCCATTTCGGTTCCGCCGTTTCAGTCCCGAGACATGTCGGTCCCTGGCCATTTCGGTCCCGAGACAATTCGGTCCCAAGACATTTCGGTCCCGAGACAATTCGGTCCGTGGCCGTTTTGGTATCCAGCAACTTTGGTCCCTTACCATTTTAATCCTTAATCATTTCGGTTACGTGTTATTTCTTTGCTCGCTACCTTATAAGTCGGATTCTAATTGTTGTGGGCCTGCCAAATGGTATAGGTTCAACATTATTCGGGCCTTTTTTTTTAAAAAAAATTAATTATCCCTATCCCCCCCCCAAGTTAAAAAAAAAAGTTGAATATAAGAATCCGATAACTTTAAACTTTTATAACTCGTGATAATGAAATCACAGCGAGCTGAAAATTTTGTTTAATTAAACAATGTGATATAAGTTTAGGCGATATTGTCTTTTGCTTTTAGTATTATTAATATTAAACAGAATAAATATTTTAAATTTTATTATTAATTATTAGTATCAGTGTTTTATATAAACTTCTATAAACTACTATAAACTAAAAAAGTATTTTATATAAACTGCCATAAATATTTTTTTTGGCTGTTTACACATTTTTTAGAACCTTTAAATTAGCATTAATTAAATAATAAAAAAAACTGTACTTATTTTTTTTCTTTCAATTAGTTTAATAAAAAATGTCATTAATAATTCAATTAGACAGTTATAAGTTATAATGCATACATATTTTCTGAAATCACCCATCTACACCCTCTCATTTCATAATTCAAATATAAGATATATTTACTGAAGAACAATTTTTTTTCTTATTATTTTTATAATACAAAGTTGCATCTTATAAATTAGTTATCATAAGTTACCTTCCGTTATTAACATGTTCGCTTCCACAGGCGAGCCAGCACGTGATAAGGCGCCAATGTTAAGGGGCCACTCACGCACCAGCGCGTGATATGGGATGATGTCCAATAGCCATCCACGCGCTGGCGCGGGAAAATCTTTCACTGATTCTTTGTTATAAAGAGTAAATCGGCTTCTGGGAAAAATCAACTTCTACAGTGCGGAATTAACTTTCATCACATCTTCACGTAAGCGGCAGTGAACGTGTTAACATTGCGAAAGCAATAGTGATTTCGTTACTGGGCATGCTATGAAAAAAATTTGTTTTTAGAAATTTGCCTCCGCCACTTTTTTTTAAAATAATAATAGTATTTATTTATTACATTTTTTAAAAGTCTTCTCACACCATGAAGAAATTTTCGTCTGTTAATTTTATTGAAATTGGGCCTATTTCATTCTAATAAGATGATTATTTTTTATTTTTATTTACATAAAATAATATAATTATATTTTAAAATATAATAATATAAATATTATGTATAAAATATAATATATAATTTAATAAAGTATAGTAAAATGTAATATAGTAATATTTTAAATAATTTTATTTTCAATTTTTAAGAAATAAAACTAAGCTTTAATTAATTAATTTATTTATTTGTATTACTTTTTCGCTCTTACTTTCCCAGAAAAAATAATAATAATTCTTATTTTAGTTTTATTTTTAACTATACTAATTGTTTGAAATTTCTGTAATTTTAAATATACAATAAATAAACAAGTAAAAGATAAATTTCAGTTTAGAACTACTAGGAAATATAATGATGTATTTGAATATAAAATGGATTATGTATTGAGTTTATTTTAAAGTAAAATTCATTATGTAAATAAAAAAGTTATTGATTAATAAATATATTTTATAAAATATTAATTGTATTTTTATGTTAAAATTACTAACTGTTTTGAGAATTAGGATTACCAATTATCATTAGGATTACCACTCATATTTTGTCTGACTTATAACATTTTGTATAAGAGTTATACGTATGTGCAGTTTTCGGGCACTTATAATCGCATTATATTAAAATTTTATGGCTTTCAGTTTAAAAACTCTTCAGTGTTCCCCAAAAAATTATGTCTTATTTCACAAAATTTCAGTTTTCAGGAGAAGGGACCGAAATGTCTGACAACTGAAACATTCACATACAATTAATACAGGTTCATTAAAAGCATAAATATTGCAGTCTGCGGCACTTCTGCATAAATGGGTATTATAAACATGAAAAAAAAAGACTAAGATAAGTTTTTTTCATCTGAACTCTTCCCTAAGTGTAAAGATCAATCTTCTGTAGACATTCACTCGGGCCGAGCTTGGGCTGAAATTTTAACTTTCGGGCCGGGCCGAATTTTTTTTCTTTGGAACGGGCCTGGAAATTTTGGCCCGTGCTGACTTCTAAGTGAGATATCGAGGAAAAGTCTGGCCTGAGAGAGATGAAGTGACAAGCGGGTGGAAAGAACTGCCTTATGCCAGCTCTTTGTCTGTGATATTGGTGCGTTGCTTTTTGTTTTTTTCATAATTCACGACTAGATCTGAGGGGATCTGAGCTATTAATTATACTATATGCTATCTTTATTACTTATATTGCATATTTAATCCAGAGTATTTAGATGAATATTTTAAAATTGTATAGATACATATCCAAGTAAACTATTAAATGTGAAATAATTAAACGTATTTTTTCTTGTCTTTTATGCCTCCTCGCCAAATTCCTACATTTGTTTCAATACTTCCAATAAAAATCGCACTTAAATGTTCACAAACTGAGAGATTAATTGCTTGATGGGTCAAAAAATCTAGTTCTATTGATAAAAACAATCTATCACTTTTAAATGGCAGGTTGAGATACATGCACGGATTAACTTTTTTGGAAAATCGTTAATACAATCTAACAACACCTGTAGTGAGTGCCTTTTCATTACGAAGTTATTCCCAACAAATAATTTAATTGTATATTTATAGCCGTACCACACTGAATCCGTTCATCAAGCAATTTCACCAACATTACATAGTGAAAAAAGAAGTTGATTGATCCTGATGAAGGGGAGAATTTTGCTCACCGAACATTTTCCGCATCGGGCGGAAAATGTTGGCCATTCATTCTACGCTGATCAAATGACCAGTAGGAGCAGAGCGATAAATTAAATAATCTACGAAAATTTTGAAAAACCTCTTTACTTGCACGTAGCAAGCTGGTTGAATAAGTTTTGTAAAATGTTTGCGGAAATGTTCGTTGTTATCGTTCCTCGTGGGATACGGATATGGCTGTTAGGTCAACAAAAAACTTAAAAAAAAAAATTATGAACACCCCGCTAAAATAATTAACCTGTTGCAATATTTAATGTACGTGTAAACATACTCATTTATAGTAAAACGTGTCTCCGAATAAATTGTTAAAAAAAAATAAATAGTTTTTATACATTCTATAGAAAATAAAACATTTCCAACAAAATGTGCTTCTATAAAATATCTTAATTGCTCTTTAAAATACCTCTATATTAAAAAAATCAAACGGACTGATTTTTAAACGAACTGGAACTGCACAATTTGTTTTTGTTTTTTAATTTTTTATATCAATGTTTGCCGAATACATTAAATATATTATGGAATTTATAATATGAAACAGCACTTTAAAATATAAAATTATTCATATTATGCTACAAGTGATACATTAAAATTAAAATGTTAAAAATACCTTTTAATTTTGCACGTCTCGTATGCTCTAACGGCATCTTTTTCAAAACTTTTTCAAAAACAAAAACGATGACAGAAAATTTTCTTTTATCGTTTTTGTTTTTGAAAAAAATGTCGTTCATACGAAACACGTAAAATTAAAAGGTATTTTTTCCTTTTATTTTTTAATGTATCACTTGTAGCATAATATAAATAATTTGATACATTATAGAGGTTAAATAATAAATGAGCTAATAATTAAATAGCTCTGACATATAAAAAAATGCATGGTTGCCAGCTCTTTTGATTTTTTGATCCGGAAAAATTTAGTATAAATTTTTGCCTTATTTAATCGGCAGATTGCGGAGATTTTAAATGGCAAAATTTTCTATAAAATTTTTCCGGACCGAAAAAGAGGAGGATGGTGGCAGCTATGAAAATGTATTAAATGAAGCCACAAGATAGAATTAAACAACTGAGAAGTCTGAGTATTGATTTAAAGAGACTTGCTTTTTCCTAACGGATGTTGATTTAATTAAATAATACTGAGACACCGAAACTTAACTTCTTTCTTTTTAAAATCTTAAAACCGCAAATAGTTTAAGGCTTTCTTAAGGGATGTAAATTAAAGTGCACTATATTTTATATCGATAAAGTAATAAATAATTCTAGAGGAAAAATACAAACAATTCTACGACAATTTAGTTTTTACAGAGATTTTCTCTTTGGTTTTTCTTTAATAAAGTAGAGTTTCAGATGATTGCTGGATGTTAAATTCTTTCAATTAAAAAATTCAGACTTTTTCAAACATAAAATATTATTTTTCATTATCTCTTTTTACAGTATTGGTATTAAACTTATTTAGAACTCTGAAGATTTTTATTGACCATGAGATTGCTTCGTAAGTCACTTTACTTAGCGCACTACACATTTAATGACTAAGACAGAAAATAAGACGACTTTGTTTTTATAACTATGTTATTTGGATTATTATACAATTTTAAAATTAATAGAGAGTGCTTAGATTAATGTTAATATAAACAAAGAATTTATCACATTTTCTGTATGATGGAAGCATACTTTATTCTTCATTTTCAAGTAATTTTTATATGTTTATATGCACTTTACTAAAATAACAGCTTTTAGCTGAAAAGTTATTAGTAAATTTGAAGCCTGATATAAAACTGTTGGTAATAATATCCCTATTTTCAAAGATAGGCAGTCTCTGTTTTACTTTATAAATACATTAAAAGAAAAGGATAATGTTATTAGTCATAACATGATGATCATAAAATCTATCCTAAATTCAAGAAATAAAAGACTTCATCATAGATTTGGGATTTTAAAACTATGCCAGAAACTTTTCAAATAAAGAAAATTTTTTCCGAAATTTCTGGGGACGAACGACATTTGAGCAAATTTAAAAGACCGCTACTGTAGATGTTATCAAAAACTGTTAAAATAAACTCATGTTGGTACGAAAAAAAATGCAATTCCATGAAAAAATTATTAAAACTGAAATAAATTAATTTCACAAATAATTTATTTCGGGACAACTGAATGACTAAACACAATATTACATGTAAATAAACGGTCAAGTGCGAATATTATCCGAGCTCAGAGGGTTCCGTTCAATAGACATAAGAATTATTAACTATATCATATTATTGAAAGAAATCGGTGTTAAAAGACTAATAAGACTTTAAAAAAAATGTATACAACGTAGTGATGGGTATATTTGTATATATTATAAAGGTATAAAAGTCTATATAATAAAATTTCAAAGACATATAAAGCTTTAATAATACCAAATATTGATATTCTGTGTAAGTGTTTTTTTAATCTTGTTTAAATCTGTTTGCTGTGTTTTCATGAACATAATTTGGTACTGGCTAATTCTATAAACAGTTACTTAACCAATGCATGCTTTTTGAAACATTAACGTCTGACATGAAAATAAGTAATCTGTTGTTGATGTAGAATTCTTTTAGATGTAATATGTCGAATGACCTTTAATAGTTTTTTTTTATGTTCAGTTTCGTAATTAAACGTTTGTGCCATAATTGATGTTGATTATTTATCGATTTAAAGCCACTGAACCAATTTAGATTACCTATATTAAATTTCAAATGATTATTTAAAATAATTCTAACAAAAAAGAGCGTTTTTGGTGATTTGTGACGTTAAATACCGATGTGAAAGTTTATTGCATAATAGAATGAAAATTTTTTTTGTTTGAAGTTAGAACTAATGAATGTTGAGTTTTAATATTATTTTATTTTTGAAAATGAACGAAAATAAGAAAAGGAAAATGCCTGGCACGCATCGAGTTATTTTAAATAAACTGGTAAAAGAAACTGAACAGCATTTAGCTGTAAATGAATATTTAATATTTATACAAGAATTAGCCGTTAAGTTAAATATTAATTAATAAATTAACTATTAAGGATCATGATAATAACATTTTAAGTTTATTAAAGGCGAAAAATCTTGAAAAAGAAATCCTAAATATCGATGAATATAATCAAAAAATAATATCTTATAGAAATAAACTGAAGTATAAAATTAAAATTTTTAATCTAATGAAAATATTACTAATAGTAATACTGTTGATTTAGTTTGAACATGTCACGCTGCTGCGTAATTTAAGGAGTAAAGTTGCCAAAACTTCAAATAAACCAATTTTTTCGAAGAACAACATAATTTTTTTAAATTTTGGAATCAGTTTCGAATTATCAAGTTAAAAATCCAAGTCTAAATGAAATCGAAAAATTTACCTGATTAAAAAATCCCTGTCGGCTTGGCCTATAGGCGGAGGTAGATTTCGAAGAGTGCTCATTTCAACAACAAAAATAAATTTGATTACAGATGATTACAGATAAACCCAGTTGAACAACTTTATTTGTCCTCTTTTGAAAAATTTTTAAATTCATTTTTGGGATTTTCATGTAAGGACTGGTTTTATCAGAATCATCTTAAGCTAAATTCGGATCAAATGCCCATTTTGACTACATATTTTGAAATAATTCTGACTTTATTAAAAAAAATCGACAAATACGGCACATTATATAATTCCTAAATAACAAAAGACTGGCCCCACCAGTGGCCGCGAGGTTCTGACCTCCAAACTGGTAGCCGGTAGGTGCTGGGTTCGAACCCAATCGCGACCGTAGGCCTAACCGTTCGAAGTTTTCCGTGGTTTTCTTCGAACCTTGGGTTAGGAATACGGGAATACGGGTGGGAATACGGGTTAGGTTCCCTTAGAAAGACCCCCACGGAGGGCAACCCACCCCATAGGGCCTATATCCCATAGCGTAGATAATCGGCCGACAAAAATACACCTACACCTAACAAAAGACTGTCAATTGAACGCGTTTGAGAACAAAATTGAATTTAAAAATGAGTTATAAAATAACCAATTTTGAATACAACCTGAATTCTTAATCATGATTTGATAACTTCGGGAAATTTTCCGCGAGTGCCCCGTTTGACAGCATTTTTAAAAATATATTCAGCCTTTATCAAAAAACTGAACAATGCGGGACATTACACAGCTCCTGTATAAGAGAACCTGTCAATTAGATGCGTTTGAGAGCAAAACGGAATTTAAAAATGAGTCAGAAAAAACGCAGTTTGTTATTTCAATTTGTCCTCAAATTTTCAATCACCAATCACAATAACGTCTCGAAATTCTGTTCAAAATACCCTTTTTGGCAGCCTTTTTTGAAATATATTCTGTCTTTATCAAAACATTGACCAATACGTCATATTATACAGTTCCTAAATAAGAGGACTTGTAAACTGGATGCGTTTGAGAATAAAAATGGATTTAAAAATGAGTCAGAAAAAATGCAATTTGTTATTTGAATACTTCCTCAAATTTCCCATCACGGTCACTTCGGGAAATTCTGTTCAAAATACCCTTTTTGGCAGCCTTTTTTGAAATATATTCTGTCTTTATCAAAACTCTGGCCAATGTTTCACATTATATAGTTCCTAAGTAAGGGGATCTGCCATTTGGATGCGTTTAAAATCAAAAATGAATTTAAAAAATGATTAGGAAAAATAGTTTGGATTAGAGGTTTTTCTCCAACTCCAATATTTGTTTAATTTATTTTCGCTATACGAATTGATTCCATGAAAAACTTGTCAATACAAAAGTTGTAGATATTATTGAGAAGATGTAAAATAAATTTAATTGGATTTGATAGTTTAAGAATTGACAAAATTATGGATTTTTTTGTTTTTCTAAACCCTTTTTATTTTCGTTTTTAATTTTTTTTACCGGTAAGAGTTAGTCCTATCAAAAACTTGCAAATACAAAAGTTTTAGATGATTTTAAGAATATTCATAAAAAATTTAGATGGATTTGATATCTTGAGAATTGACAAAGTTATGATTTTTTCTCCCCAAAACCCTATTTTTTTCGCCTCTTGAGCCCATTTTTAACTTTATCAAAAATCTGTCATGCATAAACGTTTGGCCCATTATTTAGAAGCAATATAAACTTTAAATTGATTCGATATCTATTTTTATTAAGAAGTTATGGGTTTTTTTCTGTTTTCACAAAAACGCCCCTTATTTCGACCCCCTTGGTCCGATTTTGCCCATTAACGAACTTAGCTGAGATTTTATCCCCTTTGATTTTATGTACCAGTTTGGTGGAGACTGGTGAAGAATTATAGAAGTTATCGTGTCCATAAAAAAGTGCGATATATATATATATATATATATATATATATATATATATATATATATATAAACTGGTGCGAATGCAATAAGTAGTATTTCATACGAAATCTATCTAAAAGTTTAGTTTCCGAAGCAGCTGTAAACACGAATAATTTTACTGGTTTATATGAAAATAATTATTCAGCAATCGTATCACTTTTGAAGAAAAGATATTGCAGACATAACAGGATCGTACATGCTCACTTGAGTAATCCATTAAATATGAAATATATGAAAAGTTCTTCCGTCATTAGTGGTTTAAGAAATTCGTATAATAAATATTTCGTGCAAATTTGAATTTTAGTGTAAAACATAAAGCATGCAGTGAGTTGCTTTGCTCAAAATTACTGAAGTTAATACTTCCAGATTTAACATTAAAGTTTAGTAGAAATCTAAAGAAAGATGAAATGTGGAATATAGATAGACTTCTGAATTTTCTTAAAAATGAAGTTGAATGTCGAGAAAGGATGTCAACTATTCATGATTTAGATGCTAAAAAATTTTTTTTATAAAAATAAAATTGCATATAGACCAAAATTTACAGATAAACAGACGAAATGTAAACCTCGATATCAAAATAATACGAAAGGATATAAGCAAAATAGTGTTTCTGTACTGAATTTATAACTTCTGTAAACAAGAATTCGTGTTTATTCTGTAACAGTGTTGATCATAAAAGTGAAATTTGTAATTCTTTAACGATAGATCAGAAGAAATAAATATTAATAAAGCAGAGAAGATGCTATTTACGTTTACAGTGTAAGAACAGAATTAAAGACTGCGGCAATACCAAAATGTGCGATATTTGCGGTAAGAAATACTACAGGGCTATTTGTTTTCAACTTGAAAATGATTCTAAGATAAATGTTGATAAAAGTGTCATACCAAATATTAGGAAGTTCTGTCCCCTCCCAGTGAGGGGCAAGTTCAAGAAGGCATTTTTAATGTTGAATACATCATGTAACAAAAAGCTGTTTTTGAATACATTTCAATAGAAGCTATTTCTTTTGAGTGTTATTTAATATAAATTCATACACAAATTGTCATTTATTCATTTCTCTTGATTTGAATCAATAAAGTTTACGAAAATTAAATGTATAACAATATGTATATATCACTCCAAACAACAACAAAAAAAAATCAAAAATGAAAATTTCATTTTTAAATATTGATAATGATATCGCTACGGGAGAAGGGGGGGGGGTGTTTGAGGTGTAATATTGTATATCATGTAATTCCTTCGTTTAATTCATTCCCTCCTTTTTCTTGTTATCTAATTTCCAGTAAATTAAAACTGTGTAGAAATCCTAAAAACACTGACAGCTCAATGTTTGTTAAGGGTAATTAAATTTTAAACTGAAAAAATGCATTCACCGATTAAAAAAAAATACACTTGTAAACTGTTCACATCTATACACCTATTTTCTATTTACAAGTGCTTCATCTATCAACTTAAGCCAAACTTATATAAAAAAAATTTAATTGAATTGAATTTTTAATTGAAATACGGAAACAAAACTTTTTGTCGACGGACCTAATTAATGCTACTATAAAATGTAATGCTGAAATTCTACTTATAAAAAATTCTTGAATGAATTTTATTTCAATTACTTCGGAAGAATTTAATGCTTAACACATTCTAAAACAAAACAATAAAAAAATACAATAACCAAAAATCAAAATCGCTGATTGTTTTGAAAATTCATCCAAAAGATTGTACCAGTATTTTGGTAATTTTTTAAAATTTCTTTTACTTCAGATTAAATGAATGAAATATGTACTGTTCCTCTTCCCTATATGATCCCTTATATCAAAATAAATTAATTAAGATTAAAATGAACTTTAACCAATTTAAAACGGCATCATTTTTTTTCCGAAATAGAGTTATAGCCACTATTCTGGGTGACTTATTTTCGGGGGTGGAGGTGGAGAGGGAGACGGGGTATGTATGTTGTAGATGCTCGTTAGGATGGACATGATTTTCTTTTCAGATTAAGACATTGTAGATGCTCGCGTGGATGGGTACAATTAATTAAGAGATTGAGACATTATTAATTAAATAATTTACAGATTTTTATAGTTTTAAAAATCTGTATAATCTTGGGATTTAATTGTATATTCCAGGTTCTTTTTATTGTAAGATCCTAATTTCATTTTTTTTTAATTTAATGATAAACATCTCGAAAATTTTCTTTTATAAAGCCACACAAGTTTATAATACACATTTTTTCTGTAGGCTGCTTTGGTCTAAGGAACTCAAACATGGTATTAAAAGGAAGAGTGTGGGAGATTATGATTTAAAAATTAAAGTTGGTGCAATATTTAACACGTATGCAATTCTTTATAAAAAATTAAACTTTTTACGATTGAGAGAACTTTATACAAGTTAAAATGACAATTGTTTTATTTTTGGAACAAAGACAATAGGAGTTATAGCCACTTTTTGGGGGGATACATGCGGCTGTCCATAGTAAATGCTCGTTTGGATTGGTACAATTAATTTACAGACACATATCAACAAATGTCAGTTTGAAAAATTTGAAATCTTTACAATTAGACATACATTAGAATACTTTTCTAAAATCAACTCGTCCAATCAAATTGCATTCCGTGTGTGCCTCCATGCTGTCATATGTAATGGCACTAGACACGCCTAACAAAGAAGTCTCAGAATTTTTTGGAAAATGCAGGATAAGTATACAGTTTATTCATATTAATGAGCCAGTGTGTAAAATATCAACGTTCAAGTATAAAACAAAAGTAGTAAAAAATATGACTTTCGTCACCAAATGTAACCCTATTGGCATACAGACATATCTGGCACGAATGCTGCCAGAACTTCTCTGTGTAATTTTATTGAGAATTCAGGATAAAGACATTTACTGGATATCACTTACCTATAGTTTTATTTTTTATACCAATAACTCCTTATGGTATTTTTCACTTTATTCTGCAAAAATATTTTCCAAGAATTCCACGATTATACAAGGTAAAGATCACAAATAAAATATTATGTTAATAGAAAATAAAAAAATCTTATGTACCCAATATGGGACATACATATACCACGAGTCTTAAAAGGGCTAGGAGAAAATTGTTTTTGCCAGATGCATTATTTATATATATATGTGTATAGTATATGGCCAAAGGTGACCGGTTACTTGCGATTTTAGATATTTTGTGAAATATTTAGAAACATACATGAGAAATTATCCTGAAATTCTAGGTGTATTAAACGGAATAGTATAAATCATATATTTCCGTGAAGATTTATTCCCAAAACCACATAAGGACCGTCAACAAACAGAAAAAGAACGAATATCTTTTGGATAATCCTGTGAAAACTAACTTAACAAAAGCGTTCAGACAGTAGATTATGGTTAAGTGGCGTATTGCAACTAACTGTGTTAATTTTTATGAGGCTAGCATGAATACTCGTAGAGAAGCATGAATACTCGTTCAGATTTTCATAAAAACAGCTACAAAGTTTTTTTCTTATAATTTGCAGAGTTCTCAATATATATAAAAAAATATTTTCAGAATGTTTGACAAACAATATTGTTCATAATACGTTGTAAGCAGAATTGAAAATTTAAAAAAAAAATGTATGAAGTAGATATATTAAATAGGGTTTGAAAAAATAGTGCCTGAAATTAATCAAAATCTAGTTTGCATACTGTATTAACTAAATGACTTTTGTGAATGTCTCAAAATCGTAGCTTAAAAATTCTGAAAATTATCGTCAATAGAATAAGCTCAATATCCGTTGTTTCCAAAAGAAGCAAAAATATGAGTTGACAATCCCCGATGGGGTTTCGGGAAAAATTCTTCGCGGAAATAGATAACTTGCAGTATTCTATTTACACACCCGGAGTCGCAGGATAATTCCTAGTGTATTTTTGAATATTTGAAAAAAAACGTCTAAAATGGAAATTGACCAGTTACTTTTGGTCATATAGTGTTTATATATATATATATATACAGGGTGTTTCGCCACCAGACCGACAAACTTTGAGGGGTGATAGTACACATAAAGACAAACATTATTAAATAGGAAACCATGGGGCGCAAACGTGTTCTGTAGGAGCTAGGGGCCATTAAAGTTTAAGGTCCAAAAATTCGAACGCTGATAAAAATTAGAAAAAAGGGTCGATTTGTTTGCGGTTTTCTCTAACATCATTCTTTATATCACGATTTTTAATTTTTTTAATTTTAAAACTTAAGTTCAAAAATTGTCGATAGAGGGCGCTTTAGACTTTAGAATAACGAACAAATACTTTTTGCCGTTCTTTTGTGCATGGGGTTGAAATTATTCTAAAGTTTAGACTTTAACTGAAATTTTAAGCCCAAAATCGGAAACATGGGGATCGGTTAACGAGCGAAAATTTAACTGTGAACCGAGGAAGAGATTTTAAACACTCATAAACATTGGACAGACTAATCGATTTTGTTGCGGTTTGCGTGTAGGTCATTCCTTTGGTAATTATTTTATTCAAAATGATGTACAGCTTTCATGTCCTCATTTTCTAATAGAGGGCGCTTCTGACACATATCCGACATTTCAATGGTATTACTCCTGGGTGTTTTACTACCAGACCACCATACTTCCAGGAAGTGTAAGAGATGCAAAGACGACTTGGAATCACAGAGGAATGTAACGTTGAAAATTTTTTTTTGCATGTTACGTTGAAAAAAAGCAGAGAAAAAAACAACAGAAACAAGCCGAAAAACAGCAACATTCTAAAATGACAGAACAAAGTTTGTTTAAAGGTTTTACTGCAAAAAGTGTTCGAAATTATGACCAGAAAATGTCCGGCAAACTACTTGTCAGCGACATTAGATGGCGCTGGGATTTTCTTGCGGTAGATGGCGCTGAACGGTAATGCGGGTGGAAGTTTCTATCTCGTTGCGCAGCTCTATGTGGTTCCAGCACGATCGGGCTCTTCCACTTTTTACCAATGATGTTCACCGATACCTCAACATAACATATGGACAGCGGTTGATAGGTCGTGGTGTCTCGGTTTATTGGCCTGCCAGATCACCGCGCCTATCAAATATGAGCTTCTTCTGCTGGGGTCGCATGAAAAGTTGGGTGTATGAGAATCCCGTACCATCAATTAAAGACTTAGCAGCTCGTATTTCTGTAGCTTCCGGAAATCGATCAAAGATTCCAGGAATCTTTCAAAGCGTGAAGAATTACATGGGACGCCGCTGTCAAGCATATCGAATTACTTCTGGTCGTAATTTCGAATATCTTTTCTAATAAAACCTTTAAATAAACTGTTTTATGTCATATTAACGTGTTGCTGTTTCTCTGCTTGTTTCTGTTGTTTTTTCTCTGCTTGTTTCTGTTGTTTTTTCTCTGCTTTTTTAACCATAACTCGCAAAAAAGACATTTTCAACGTTACATTCCTTTGTGATACCGTGTCGCTTTCGCATCCCTAACACTTCCTGGAAGTATGGTAGTCTGGTACTAAAACACCCAGGAGTAATGCCATTGAAATGTCGGAGATGTGTCGGAAGCGCGCTCTAAGAAAAAATGAGGACACCACAGCTGTACGTCATTTTGAATAAAATAATTACCAAGGGAATGACCTACACGTAAACCGCAACAAAATCGATTAGTTTGTCCAATGTTTATGATCGTTTAAAATCTCCCCCTCGGTTCACAGTTAAATTTTCGCTAGTTAACCGATCCCCATGTTTCCGATTTTCGGCTTAAAATTTAAGTTAAAGCCTAAACTTTAGAATAAGTTCAACCCCATGCACAAAAGAACGGCAAAAAGTATTTGTTCGTTATTCTAAAGTCTAAAACGCCCTCTATCGACAATTTTCGAACTTAACCTTTAAAATTAAAAAAAATAAAAATCGTGATATAAAGAATGATTTTAGAGAAACCGCAAACAAATCGACCCTTTTTTCTAATCAGCGTTTGAATTTTTGGACCTTAAACTTTAATGGCCCCTAGCTCCTACAAAAGACGTAATGTTGATTGTTTTTTGATAATATAAGTTGCAACTCCATGGGGGGTCTATTTTAAAAATTACGAAATATAAATTTTTATACCGCCCCCAGAGGATAAAACTTCTAATTAGAAAATTTTTCCTTATCCATTCCAGATTTGAACAAAAAAAATTTCATCTCGATATCTATGTCTACTATCACCCCTCAGAGTTTGTCGGTCTGGTAGCGAAACACCCTATATATATATATATATATATATATATATATATATACAAGGTGAGTCATAAATATCGAAACAATATGCTATCTCCTTAAATATTGCCCCTAGACCCATACTTCCAATTGCAAAGTTTCATAAAAAAGGTGAATTTTTTGATAATGTAAGTTGCAATTCCATGGGGGGGTCTATTTTAAAAAATACGAAATATAAATTTTTATACGGCCCTCACAGGATAAAACTTCTAATTAGAAATTTTTTCCATATCCATTCCAGATTTTAACAAAAAAAATTCATCTGGATATCTACATATTCCCGAAAGAGATTAAAATCCAAAATTTTCAAAAATTCGTGACTTACACCACTTACGCATACCTCTGAGTGCAGCGAAATCAGTTCATTTGAAATACAATTTAGGGATCGACCATAAATTTACGCATTGTTAAATGTCGATCAAAGACAATACTTTAACTTTTAATATAAAATAAAAGCGTATAGGTTTTTGCTTTAAACTTCCTATAAATGCTAGATGTCTGCAATATCTCGATCTTGGTGCCAACCTCGTAACTGGTACGACCCATTGGCCGGACCGTCTAATTAAACACTTATTAAACCTGTTGTTAAATTAAGTGATATTACTTAAACTCTCATTAAAAGTGTCTTATAAACTTAATGCCGCAGGCAATAGGTTTAGAGAAAATAGTAATAGGGATAATGACACTTCTATTAATGGAATCATTGGAAATATATTTTAAGAAAATACATAGAAATATTTTCAAAAATCTACTTTTTTACTATTCAGCTTCAAAATTTATGATAGTTTTATATCTATTTTTACTTTCTTCTACCTTTACAAGAAAAAAGCATTGGATTTATGAAAATTTTGAATTCCGTTTTTCAACGGATTCACACGTTTGAGGGCTCAGCGATACCGAAAAACATGTTTTTACAAAATGTCTGTCAGTGAGTCACTGCACAAGGAAAAAATTTGAAATCGACGTGATAAAAAATGAAGTTTAAATCAACTGACGCATTTAAACAGTAATTAAACAGGGTGAGAATGACAAAACTTAAACAAAATCTGAAATCGAAACTATACAGGACGGAGTTAATCACCTAGAAACTTTTAAAATGTATTTAAATGTTAGGAGTCCATATTTCATTAAAACTAAATGCACTTTTCTGCATCAAATGTTTTTATTTCAGTATTTCTCATTTTTAAACTGACATAAGTCAATAACCGTCGGTTACGGTAACCAAAAAATTGCATCTTTTTTTTATATTGCTATTTAAATACTTTTATTTTTAATATATATATATATTATTTAAAATGCTGAATCAAAATTGAAAATTAAGCATTTTCATTTAATCAAACGAAAAAAATTCAACGCGACAAATAATATTTTGAGTTATAACAATTTTAATTTACTCTAAATGTTTTGAAAAAAAAATTATTAAAAAGTCTTATGATATGATAATGCTTACAAATTATATGGTTAACCATCATAAAACATTCAAAATTCTAACTCTGTAAATAAATAAATAAAATAAATGTTTCCTGGACCCCATTACAGCAGCATTGTTTCTTCAATTACACGCATTTTAATTTGTGTATGATCCCTTGAAATGTCACGATTTATTAAATTTGTCATAACTCTCTGAGTTTTGAAGATAACAAGATGAATTTTTTTTTTGTTCAGTTCAGGAATGGATAAGGAAAAATTTTCTAATTGGAAGTTTTATCCTCTGGGGGCCGTATAAAAATTTAATTTTCGTAATTTTTAAAATAGACCCCCAATGGAGTTGCAACTTATGTTATAAAAAAATTCCCCTTTTTTTATGAAACTTTGCAATTGGAAGTATGGGTCTAGGGGCAATATTTAAGGAGATAGCCTATTGTTTCGATATTTATGACTCACCCTGTATATATAGTTTCTGAGTAATATGTATAAATAGCTGAGTACCAAGTGAGTCACTGGTGAATGATACCGAGCTTTCTGTTTAGGCCGAGTGAATCACCGGTGACTGGCAATCTAAAATACGATAAAATTGCAACACCGTGAAAGAAAGGAAAAAAAGTTATTTATTGTAGGTAAACAGTATGGCATGAATATCAAAGAATTAAATTTGTAAGTAATTTGGATTTTTACAGGGGTTCAAAATTAGAAGAACCAGCTGCCCCCTCCTGGCAGCTAGAACGGCCCTTACCCAGGTAGGCATGGAGTCGAACATGGCTTGGACGACAGAAACGGGCAAATCATTCCATGCTACTTCAATCCTATGCCACAAATCATCAACCACATTAGCTGGAGTGGTGGGCCAGTCTCTCAGTAATCCATGACCGAATGTTTTCAATGGATGACAGATCTCGAGATCATGCAGGGCAAGGCAGCAATCAAATACACAAATCAGTCCACGCTGCTGTAAACATCGTTAGACATGACGAGCTAATAACAATATGTCTGTCCTCTCGACCGTTCGTCATAGGAGGGCTTTGATATTTTGCATTATGACCCTCAGCAACCCAGTGATTGAATATTCGCATGACAGTGGTTGGATTTCGACCAGTTTTACGAGCGATATCACGAAACGATAATCAAAACTCTCGATAGGGAATGAAACTGCGTCTATCGAATTTCAACACTTGCTGATACGCATTTCTTTTTATTATTCGAGGCATAATACGATATTCTAAGCAAACGCCTACTTTACAAAACACTTTCCGAATGAGTCCGAATGAGTTCCGAATCCACTATGCGATGCTTCTTTTACGTAGTGTTTCAGATGTCGTTTCTCCCACCTGCTTTGTCTAAATGTGTTATAATACTATTCATTTGCATATTCCAACCTTTTCTCCCTTTCATGTAATTTTGACATTCTTCAGATTCTTCTTTCCTAGTGTTTCAATTTTAATAACCAGCAAAGTATATCTGGAATATTAATGACTGGTATGCGTTGCAAAACTCAAACAAACATGTGGTTGACGATTGTGGTTAATTTTGTGTAAAAATAATGTAATCATAATTGATACTTTGTATTATGAATTTATTAATAGTTTGGTTAATAAAAAAATGTAAATTTTCTGAATGTCAAAAATGCCTGGAATATGTCTAGGCTAGGTCTATTAATTGTATGTCAGTATAAAATTAACATATTATTCCGATATGTTTTTGAGAATATATAAGTTAAAGTTTGTTACGTTGACTTAACATTATCATCCTTAAAATTTGATTTTTTTTTCCTACTTCTATGAAGACTAAAAAGTACATATAGTGTGCTTCTTTCTGGGTTGTTCTTGTTCAAGAATCTCACATATTATGTCAAAAGTCGATTAGGATTTTAAAAATTAAAATACGTGCAATTTTCTGATATTTAGATGACCCGTTATTACAAAATAAAAGACACACAATTATAATGAATTTTATATGAATTTAAAGGTATTTGTCGTTTATTTTTTGATTAAGCAAAACTGGAGATATTAATCATTTAAATTTTCTTTGCGGTACCGTACGTTATCATAATTTAGGGAAAAACTTCAATCTGAAAATACACCCTGTGCATAAGTCACAACTCTACCCTGTTAAAAAAATTTCTGTGAAATTACAGGGGACCTACGGGTTATCTTAAGTCTTATATAAAATAACAGAGATTAGAAAAACCGATATTCTGCAAATAACAGAGACGTTATTTGTTATATTTACAATGAATCTGCAAATTAATATCGTTAAAATACACAAGATTCTGTAAATTTACTTTTAACAGGGTTCGTACGGGTCCTGGAATTTTAAGACAAGGAAACTTTTCGTTACCAGCATTTAATTGTAGGAAATCTCTCTTTCGATAAGGTAAAAATTTGCAAGTTTTAACTGGATTTATTTTTTTAGAAAACTGTAATAGTAAATGACGGTAAACCATGTTTTAATGATTATAATTTAATTCAGTTTTTAAAATATATAAATCACTCAACTTTTTGCAAGCTTGAAATAATTTGAATTTTCCGAGGAAATTTGAAATGTTGTATCATTAAACATTAACAAAATTTGTTTGTAGCTGTCCTTGTGTTTAAACCCGAGACCTCTTGACAGTGGAAGAACATTTTACTCCTTAACTAGAGGAGCTGTTGCTATTGAGTACAAAGTAACTCTTTCATTATTCTGCGGGAAAAAGTCCTCACTAACTCCGATTAGATAACACTGATAAACAAGGTTTCTGTTTCTAACTAAGTATGTGGTGATTTTTATATTTTAGGGGGTGCTGTGAAAGAATATGCCATTAAAAAGTTTCCATCACCCACAGATTTTTAATAAATTCAAAATCTTGAAAATCTGAATTTTGTAGTATTTATTCAACACATATACCTTATGAAATTTATCATTTGGTATTTTAGTAATGGCAAACTTTTAAATTAACATTTATAAAGCTTAAAATTAATATTTAAAACACTGAAAGTATGCATTGTTTATAAAGTTTCAGAAAAATATAGAAGAATTTGTAAAAAGAAATGATATTACTAAGAAATTTCATACTTTCTGTAGCGGTAAATGTCTTATCTGTGTCTGCTCTCTTATAGGCCATTGTTCCGAGTTATATTGACAAGTTAAAGCAGACATTAACCCACTTATATAATTAAAATAGCATAAATCATCTTTTCTTGAAAAAAAAATTTAAATATTTCTTATGTCAATCTTGTATAGTTTTTCTTTGTATAGATCTTTGTATAGTTTTTCAGGAGATTCCAGCCTTGCAATCTTGATCAAAGTAATTCTGAATTTTTCTTTGATAAATTTAAGTCTCTCACAAAACCATTTAATTCTTTTTGGGTAATTAGGTGTGGTTCTTCATTTATGCCGGGGAAATAGTTCATATTAGATGTAGAGTAAGTTTCAGTTTCATCAATTTCCATTTCTACTGCTGCATCGTCATATGTAAAATTCTCTGGAGATTTCGGTATTTGTAAATCATCATTACGTAATGCTGGTCACATTGCTGAATCTAAGTTCGGGTACTTAATTTTATGTTTACTTCTTGCAGAGAATCCTTTAATTTTTGTGATACATTACTAGCAGTCAGTTATATGATCCTTCGGCATGCGCCATATCATGGGTATAGCAAAGCTCTTTTTTGTATCTTTCATCCATGCCCGGAGGTTTGTAGCACATCGTGTACAACAAAAATGAGTTGCCCATTTCTTATCTTGTTTACCTACTTTATATCCAAAGTACATATGAATGTCTTTATTAACGGTGTGAAAGCGCATCGATACTTTTTCAAAGTTAGCTCCCCGCATACATAGCAAAAAGAATCGGAGACAGAATAATCGGTCTTACAGAATAAAGAAATATTAGTACACTCGCCTCAAAAGTTTCAACTGTCATAGATTTGCGTTAAAGTCAAATACTGTGGGGGTGGCTAGAGCTGACTGCTTAAGGTCGCTAACATAAAATTTATTAGGGGGACATCTGTTTTGTACTTTCTTGCTGTATCTTCTATCGTTGTACGCCCCATCCAAAGTTGCGGGTGTGACATTTACACAATTTAAATTAGTCACCAGCAAAAATATTTTTGCGCATTGGTTTCAATTTGTATGAATTTCAATGTAAACCACTTATATATACATTTATCCAAGTCCGAAAATTGTCCGATGTATCATTTATTTATTAAAAAAAATAATTTCTACCTGTTGCGGGTGTGACATAAAAAGGACATGCATTTTCATCTTTCAGTGCAAAAACGCAAAACTCTGTGAATTATGACAACTGAGTGAATTGATTTTTTTAAATATTAAACAGTAATACTTAAATAATTATTCTATGAAAAATTAAATTATTTACACAATTCTTGCTTTTGTAGAAAATATTCAAAATTTTCGTTGCGGATGTGACGCCCTGTTGCGGGTGTGACTTGCATAGTCAATAAAATAATGACATACACGAATATTTTCAAGGCAGATTTTTTTTATTAAAGAATTAATCAATATAACAATTATAATATCTAGAGAGGAAACTATCAAACAAATTTTATTTCCAATCTTGAATTTATAATTTCTGGTGGTGGTAGCATTTTTTACAAAAATGCTCTGTTTTTTCCTAGGATACATCTGACTGACTGGGCCAAATATACACATTTTCTTAATTTTTTTTCAAACATTTTAATTCTATATCGTCACCATCCATTTGTTTTATTTGTCCATCAAAGTTTTCACTTTTTTAATGTTGTGTACAAAACAACTTCTACAAAATCTCCAACTGCACATTCATTGTTGGATATCATATGATCCTTGTCAAAGTATGTATACATCTGACTGCCTGAGCCAAATATACACATTTTCTTGATTTGTTTTCAGATACTCTTATTCTATAACATCTCCATTCATTTGTCTTATGTGTCCATCAAAACTTTTACACCCCTTTTTTTTTTTTTTTTTTTTTTTTTAATGTGGAGAACAAAACAACTTCTACAAAATCTCCAACTGCACTCTTGTTATTGGATATTATATTTTTGACAAAATATGGTAACAAACAAATTCCCTTGTGATCACTTTCTGAAGTTATTGCTATGTTAATTGTTCCTACGTCAACAGAAACAACATGATGTATCGATTGAATGTTGAACTTCGATTGTGCTTGGAGCCAGCATGCATGAAGCATTTTCACAATATCTTCTGAATTTTCACATTCAGCAAAGTTCTTTTGTATTTTTTAGGACTTTTTCTATACACATAGCAAAATCTGAAGCTGAATTTATAGTTTCAGAGCGTTGCTAGCGTTACCAATTTCTTGCGAACTGCACCAACCCCGTCGAAAACTCCTTTACCATGAGATGAAATGCAAAAGGATTGCTATCCTTTACCATGATTTTTTTAAATAGTCTCTTCTTTTCTTTCCTTGCTTTGTCTCTTTCCCTCTCTTGTTGTAGCTATGCTTCATATTTAAAAGGGTTTTCTTTAATCTTTTTTCGATGATGTTGTGATCTTTCTGTACTCTTCATTTTCTGCAAAAGAGAAGAAATTAATGTGTAAACTTAATAAATATAGCACTTACAGTCCAAAAATATATGCTTAACAAATTGTTAATATTTATACCTTGAAATTTCCAATCTTACATAAAGTTAATTATGTTAAATTTTGGTTAATTTCAAACTGACTATATACATTTTATGCTAACTTAATAAACATTTTAACAGTTTCTATTATTCTTACTTCTACTTTTTACTTAATTTGAATTAAAAGAGAAAAAAATCTTCCCCTAATATTGTTTTACTTATTTTAAAAAACTAAAAATATATGCATATATAATATATATATATATATATATAAACAAAACAAAATTAACAAATTTAAAAAAAATTGCTAAAATATTGTTTCACAATTTTCTTTTTTTTAATTTCTATAAAAATCTTATCTTTTAAATTAATTTCTTAATCATATATCACTAATAAAATTATTTTCTTGTAGTAAAGCAACAATTTTATCAATCCAAACTGAATAAATAAACTGCACACAGTGTCACATGCTCAGATGATGCAAATTTTTATTTATTAACTGGAATTCACTCTATTAAATCAAAGGATATAGTTAAAGCTGCCAAGTAATGTTTTCCAGCATATTATTCTTATATAAATTTGCATATAATTTGTTCAAATATACATTTGTAATCAATTTTAAAAGATGTTGCGGGTGTGACTTTAATTAAATGTCACACCCGCAACAGGGACATGTCACGCCCGCAACGCTCAATAATTATAATTAAAATATTAATTAATTTTTTTTGTGTGTGTAATTCAAAGTATCTTAATAAACTATTTTTGAATATAAAGTTTCATAACTTTAAGTCAAAAATTTTTTTCTGTTGAGATATAAATGTAACTTTTTGTTGCGGGTGTGACACAATAATTAAGAGTAATTAAATATGCTTACCTTTGGTAATGAAGATTAGTGAACACTTCTCTGCAGACAAAAACTCTCAATAATAGCTGTCAGATCATATATACCCAAGTTTTCAGATTTTCAGAATGTTTGTACAGCTGTACGAGACCACGAAATGTAAAGTCTATTTTACAAAGTCATAGTGTCACTTTATTAATTTAAACAAGTATGTTAATGACAAAAATGTAATTCTTTTTTGATAAAATATGAAATAGTACACTCTTAACAGTTAATATGCAAAACTTCAATCATATTTAAAGAAATTTAAATTTTCATCCTCATGTCCATTTTTTTGTGGATTGGGCGTGTAGTAAGGCGTATGGTGTATGGTGTATTTTTGTCGGCCGATTATCTACGCTAGGGATATAGGCCCAGGGGGGAGTGCCCTTCGTGGGGGTCTTTCTAAGGGAACCTAACCCGTATTTACGCAAGGCTCGAAGAAAACCACGAAAACTCCGAACGGTTAGGCCGACGGCCGCGATTGGGTTCGAACCCAGCACCTGCCGTCTACCAGTTGAGAGGTCCAAACCTCTCGGCCACTGGTGGGGCGGGCGTGTAGTAAGAAAAAGGAATGTTTGTGTGAATCAAATACATGAAAGAGAATAATATAATATAATTATAGTGCCTATACGATGCCTACATACTCCAAAACGTATAAATTAAATTTCTCAAAACTGGAGGGTGATAGAAAATTTTTACAAACATATTTTTTTCAGCAGCTTGAAATCTATAAGAAACACTAAACGTATATAGAGAAACAGAAAATATGTTAAAATTTGTTTATCAGTGTAATTTTTTCATTTTTAAATTATTCTAAGATTAAAAAGATAATAGAATTTTAAGCTAAGTTTTTCTCTGTAATATTTGTAATAAAATTTCAAATTTTTAAAAGTGTGTATTTTGAATGCCAAAATTTAACAGATAAAAATATTTTTCAATAAAGACGTGGAATACAGGGAATTAGGTTTAAGATAAGGGAAATTTGTGTAAAATTATGACCCGGAAACTCAATCGAATGTATTTAGCCGAGAATTAGTGTGCATTTACAGAGAGTCTCTCTTTTCTTTCTGTGAATTCATAGAAATTTTGAATAGTGTAGTACAGAGAGAACCATTTTAATCTAGTCTACAAATTAAGCTATTACAAAGTCGAGGCTAACGAAAGAAACAGACTGAGGCGCCGCACCGATTACGATTGCTTTATTGCTTTTCTTGGTTACATGGACAGTAAAAAATATTTTTAAATTACTTGAAAGTTCATTTATCATAATTTATATTTGTGGTTTGAATTAACAATTAGTATATGTATGGGGAAACTTATATCTAACCATACAAAAGCAATTTTAAAAATGCATTCCTGATTGTAAATAATGCTAAGTTGAAACCACAATAAGATTTCATGATTTCATGAACTGAAATATTGTTCTGATATCCTCCATTACATTTTGAGTCCTGTAAACAACCAATATTACATATCTTGAAGTACTAATAGAACTCAAATAGGAAGTGCTTTGGAAAGAATTAATAAATTTTCATTTTTTATTGGCAAAGACAATTTAAAAATGCGTTAAGAAAGGAAAAATGCTACTTTTCTTAAAATTTGATCAAGAAGATCAAGCTTTTCTAGAAAAAAAATATTCAATGATGGGGCTTTAATGAAAACAGAGCTTATAATTAAATCCATAACTGTTTTACTATCAAGGTCTCACATTGTATAAAGGTATGTTTGTAGAAACAGACGCACAATTTCTTTATCCTCCCTCCTACACACACACACATTGCTTAAAATTTCAGATTAGGTGGAGTTTAATTTTAAATATTTTGATCTATCCATAAAAGATGCCACACATTTTTTCAATATTTTTTATCTCCCCCCCCCTCCTCTTTTGCCACAAAATGTCAAACTTCACCTTACTCTCCCTCCTCCCCCTTCTTGTTACATGTCATGCTATGTTACATAAACATATACTTGCCGTTCAGAATCAAAGCACTACCTTATAGAATGTATTTCACACTATATTTTTAATCTCTAACTGTCTGTTTTAATGACATTTGTGAGCATAACAGTAAAAATTTGTATACTTATTTTGTATGCAATAAGGTTAAAGTTTATAACCAAAAACAGCAATGCAATATTAATATGAAAGAGCAATAGGAAAGATTAGTAATTTGCAGTTCAAAATATAATTTAATATATTTGGCTTTAAATCTTATCTTTACTTTATAAACACAAAATACTTTTAAAATAACTTGAAAATTGAAACTATTGGTCTTACACGCTTTTATTTTAACCAAAATGTGTGATGTTGCATTTCTTTTTACCCCCCTTACCACCCCTTTGTCACAGTTTCTCAAACCCCCTTCCAGGCATGACATAATTTATTGACAGCCTCTGATACAATTTCGTTATTAAAACTCACGGGCAAAAGCTTCATAAATCCCTGGACTACTTGTATCTTTTGGATAAATTATGAATGATGGCATATATTTCCTCGATTTCGATGTGACATATATATTTTTTAATTTAACACTCTATTCTGTAAAAGATCTTTGTTATTCTTTCAAATTAATTTTATTTACATAAGACCAAAAATTATGTAACTATTTAATTTCAAAACATGCATATGGAAAGAGATCTACTTTACACTTTTGCATTTCAGAAATTTATTAATCTTCATATAGAAACATAACAATACAATGAATTTAAGTCTATATTTAAGTATTGCAGTTAAAGAAAAAAATGTACATGTTAGCAAAACTTGTAAAAATGTAATGTTGATGTACTTGACAGAAATACTGCTTCAGAGAGAGGTGTATTTGTACTACTTTTGTAGTAAACAATTTTTATCATTATCAAAATGTTCTATTTTTGAGTGTTTTACTCTATTGGTAAACTTGGTATTAAAAACTTGTTAATAGATTTGAAAATAATTCACCAGTTTTTTAGAAGATATACCTGGTTTAAAGATTTTTTTTTAAATCTAAAAATAAATTTTAATAAGTATAATGGTCCATCAGTCCAAAAAGACACAAGGCATTGTATAGTATTTCTTACAACTTCCTTTTACTTAGTGTTGTGAAAATGATTGTAGAGAAAAAAAATAAAAACCTGAGAGCACTTTAAAGTGTGTCTACTATTTTAAAAAAAAGATTTTGTTAAAATAACCTAATGTCACATCCCAGTTAACTCATGCTTTAATAGGGTTATAATCATAAGTAATTAAAATTTTGAATAGCATATTATTGTCACATGTTTGATATCACTATTGTATGGAGGTATTTTTCTTTATTTCTGAAATTCTGATGTCAAATAATACAAAATTATAATTAAAAGTAATTACGTTTAAATATTTCATACACTTTTCAACCTATGTCAATAATTTACTAGATGAAAATTAAGGCATAATTTACAGTTACTGAAAAAATTACAAATGATCTATTTAAAAGCATAAACATTATGATGGAATTAAATTAACCAAAAAAAAGGAATCTACAAAAGTTCTCAACTGATTATAAATTTAAAAAAAAAATACTGAGAAAATGCAAAATTGTGTAACTAAAAAAACTAATTTTATGTTGAATAAGCTGCAAAAAGTTTCAAAGATAGGTGAGTAAAATTTAAAAAACAAAATTTCTTAAATAAACAGCAAAAAATACTGAAAAAAGGGTGCCATAAAGTCAAAACAAAATTTGCTTAATTGACCTCGAAAATTGCTGAAAATCAACGAAAAAGCAGTAAAAACAAATTTTAGTACATTAACTGCAAAAAAATACTGAATAACTACAAACGAGCAGTTAAATCTGAAAAACAAATTTCAATAAAATAATAACAAAAAATGCTGAAAATCTACAAAAGTACAATAAAATCTGAAAAACAAATTTTAGTAAATTAAAACAAAAAATGCTGAAAATCTACAAAAGTACAGTAAAATCTGAAAAACAAATTTTAGTAAATTAACAGCAAAAAATGCTGAAAATCTACAAAAGTACAGTAAAATCTGAAAAACACATTTTAGTAAATTAACAGCAAAAAATGCTGAAAATCTACAAAAGTACAGTAAAATCTGAAAAACAAATTTTAGTAAATTAAAAGCAAAAAATGCTGAAAAACTACAATAGTGCTGTAAAATAAGAAAAACAAATTTTAGTAAAAAAACAGCAAAAAATGCTGAAATTCTACAAAAGTACAGTAAAATCTGAAAAACAAATTTTAGTAAATTAACAGCAAAAAATGCTGAAAATCTACAAGAGTTCTGTAAAATCTGAAAAACAAATTTTAGTAAAAAAAACAGCAAAAAATGCTGAAAATCTACAAGAGTGCTGTAAAATCTGGAAAACGAGTTTTAGTAAATTAACAGCAAAAAATGCTGAAATTATACAAGACTGCTGTAAAATCTAAAAAACGCAATTGCTGTAATTATACTGCAAAATTTACTGGCACCCATATTGCCAGCATTTTTTGCTGTTTAATTACTGTGATTTTTTTTTACAGTGTGACAGTTGGAGAATTGGGGGTAACCAACCTAAATTGATGAAGTGACAGCCAGGAGGAGTGGATGTATGTGCCCGTCTCGGCGCTGTCAAAATTTAAAGAAGCAAATTCGACAGTGTTCTATCATGTTATATTCACTATAGAAAAAAGAAACGTTCAATAGGAAATCTTTGAAAATTGTGATCGTTTACATTAGACTCCACATTACACTGAAATGAATTATATGTGTCTAATGAACAGAGATGTTTATCGCAAATGATGATAAATGAATAAGGTACGCACGCCTATAAAATAAAATGTTTTATTTCTTTTGATTATGACATTTGAATCATTATATAGTAGAAAAATCCGCATTTCTATTATCAAAATGTACATTAGAACAACGGCAAGAAAATAAATTGATTAAATACTATCGTTACCTTTAATAGACTGAGAAAATATGTTCTCGATATTTCTATCAACATTTAATTAAACACATTGCATTGAATTTTAAATGCAAGAGGTCTTTCTTTCTTCACTGTTGTAATTCTGCAAATAGCTATGCTGAAAAAAAAGATATAAGTACGTAGATTAAACCATTCAAATTGTTTGAACAAACCAATGAACGTTGAATAAATAGTGTAGTTTAATAAGATAAGTTGGTTTTTGAAACACACAGACTGCAGATTTCATTTAGATAATTCTATTTCCCAATGGTGGTTTCTACAAAATTAATGTTAGTCTTTTAAGACGTGTAATTCAGTTTTATTAGAGTGATTTTAAGAACAAAGTACTTGAGACGGTGTATAATAATTAATTTTATTTTCTTTATCCGAATACATGAAAGAGGAAAAACTTTTTAATTGATAAATGTATAACAAAATTACTTTTTAAGTAAATTTTTTGTTCTGCCAGACTTTTAAGGATGTAAAGGATATCCCAAAATTCATACAAGAAATAATTTTGATAGAAAACATAGGTCTAATTTAAAAACTATAATTTTTTATTGATTCGTAACGTATACATTATAGGGATATCCATGAAATAGCATATCGGTTAAACAACTTCACTTTTCTAGCACATACGCACGCTTTTGTCGAAATTTTCTATGACCATTTTGGACAAATGCCGCTGAATTTCGTTCATACAGCGCTAAATTATGTGGGGGATCTTGGGTTTGTTAGCATAAATCCTGAAGAAAACCCAAAGAAACAAATACAATGGTGATAAATCGTATGATCTGGGCGGCCAGTTAAGATCATCAAAACAGGAATCTACACGACCAGGAAATGACTCGTGCAGTAATTGTATTTTTTCTAGGGCTGTATGACATTTGGCATAGTTTTATTGAAATCACAAGCAGCTCACATCCATATTTTGCAATTTAGAAAAAACAATTTAGGCACTGATGATGCAAAATTTAAATCTTGAGTGAATTTTGGCCAGCCAAGCCATATAGACTGTTTACCTGTGAAATTCCATACATAATCCTATACTGTATACTTTATGAATCTATAAAAAAACTAAAACTTTTTATTATAAACCAGTGTTTACTATCAAAATTATTTATTCTGTGAATTTTGGGCTACACTTTAGATATTAATGAAATACATTTGAAGATAGTCAGCGATGTTCCAGAGTGATAAAAGTTAGGTGCACCATTATTTCTTAAAATATCACACTACTGATAAGGGGTTCTTTTGAGCAGTCAAATTACCTACTCTGAATCTTGTATATTAAAAATGCATAAACTAGTATATCTATATTGATCTGCTAAATTAATATAAATTTTAACCTAGGATACGTCAATGCCATTAACTTTTGAATTTTTAAAATGAAAGAAAAAGCAATAAAACAATAAAGGATTCTCAATTAATCTACTTAAGTAATCCCCTTCAATTAGCATAGAATATATTGTGTATGATCATGGGAAAGTAATTTGATACCAGATCTAAATTTGACTTAATGACTATATAATTTAATGAAAAAAGCTCAAAATATTATTATTATTATTATAAGCAAGCCAAAGGAAATATATTTTATTTCATAAATTATCGAAAATAATTTTCAAGATTCTTGGGAAAATTAAAATAATAAGTAAAATTGAATATGAAATCAAATTTCTTGATCATACGTAGGCAGAATCCTATGGGAAATTATCGTAGTGAAGTCAGCTATGGATTATTAGTAAGAAAAAGGATTTTTTCCCCTTTTTTTGTCTTTCCATTTTTGATTATTATCACAGTAATTATGTATATTTGTATTTAGACTTTACTTTAATTTGCAAGAATGGACAGATTTCTTGATTTCATTTTTTATTAACAAATGAGATTCAAAAGGAAACTAGATTTGAGATTTTCCGTCAGGACGTATTTTGTTTGTAAGAAAGATAAATTGTAATCTAAAGCTATTGAGTCATAAATTAGTTGATTTAACAAAAACAAATCAAGTTTATTATTTTCAGCTAATTAAAGTTTCTATAATTATTTTTATAAAATCAAAACTACTCTCTTAATAAAAAAGAATATTTCTCGTATTTAATGCGTTATTATTTTGATACAATTTATAAACAGATTATTTCAAGTCAGTATTGCACTTTTATATTTTATTAAATATTATTATTAAGAACATCTTCAATTTAATATAACAACATAATTATTAGATTTAGATTACACATAGATTAAACTTAGATTTTTTTTAACTCTGCTACACATTTGAGATAATATTTATGCATATTAATATATATAAATATCTGAAGATAATAGAAAGCAAAAATTCAATTTTAAGGGATATTAAATTACAGGTTAATGACTATAGATCAAACTTACATTTTTTTCTCTTTACTACTAGAGTCTTCATCACATTGGTGTTGACAGTGCCACTATCCTTCTACGCTCTCCTTCAACCCATATGCCTGAAATGTGGGTGACACACCAAATTATTCTCGGGATCCGAAACATCAAATTGAACACATAGAATTTTTTGTAAACCTCCACCTATTTCTCTTTATTACAGAAGGAACAAACTTTTCAGACTATTCATCACTCGGGCTTATTTCTAGTCTTGAACACTCTGATAAGGCCAACTATTGCCAAAATTTCAGTCGAACTTCGGACTCTCACGTGGTTTCAGATCCATCGCGGGGCCATCATAATCCTCCACCCCGGAGGAAAAGCTAATTTATTTCCTTTCAGGATTTATCGTGTCTACTTCGATCTGTTCTGTTGCTGGTTCCATACCAGTGTGTTACATACCCAAAAAGTGTGTAATCTTTTCGATACACACACACAAAAAAATTAAATATTAGGGACTGAGGACAGAAAGAGGAATTTTTGGACCCTGCTTGTTATTCTCACATCTCTTGCCTATTTATATTAAAAACACAAACGTTACTGCTTCGTAGCACTAACAAAAAATCTTCCCCATTCGCCGGACTCATTGGAAAAAGGAAGCAAACATTGCTCTACTTCGCTATGACGAAACCACTCCTGCACAACGGGCTATCATATAATATCGGAGGATGTAGAAGTAATCAGGTTGGTAAACCAAGTGGTATTAAAATTGAAGGAACTGCACGACCACTTCACTACATGCACTTATTTTGAGCCGTTGAACAATAAAACTTGCTATGCTAGGGAATATTTTTTAAGTGCATCAAATAAATCATATGTGCATGTACAAAGAAATAAAGGCAATACTATAGATACTTGCGTGGGAATCTAAAGTTTCTCACAATAAGAATGTGGCTGGTCAACTCGCGTCGTCTTGTTAATTACACTTCTATTATTTATGCATTGTGCAATTTAAGTTATGAGTGCTAAAAGCATTTCCTATCTAAATCGTTATGCTGCTGTAGACATCGAAGATGTCATGGTGCTTTTAATTCTGTAAATTTAAATGTTGAAAAACGAATATAAAATTAACAAAATAAATTTATATAGAGAGCTTTTATTTTATTTTTATAACATACACAGCACATTTGAATAAGCAGTATACAATAAAATTTAACAAATAAAAAGGGTTTTACATAGAAATATTCCTTTTAGGGACGGGTTCTTTTTGTGATGAATGCATATAAAATAAATATGAATAAACTTACAAGGAGAAGGCCAACTTTTAATAATCAGAGATTTTGTTTATATTTATATATGTTGTTGGGTTGAGTCCGCTTAGTCCCAGGCTTTTAATAAAGGAAATGAATAAGATGAAAATACGGTATGATCGAAATGCGCTACATTTGTTTTCTCCTTCATTGTTTTATAAATATACTTGTAATTATAATTGAATAATCTCAAATTAAAAATTTATAAATCGTACATTAATTACAATTTAAATATTAAATTTTTTATTTAGCCTTTTTGATTTTTTTAATTATTATTAAACTCTTCTCAACATTTAAAGAATTTTTTAAAAAATTAGGTCTATTATGATTACAAAGATGCCAACAAAAATTTTAAAATCTTTTGTGGCGGCCTCCAATTGTGGCGAAAATAAAAATAAATGTAAAAGGAAGATAAAGATGAAATCAGTATAATTAAAAGCGAAGCATATACATATTACAAAATTAATTTTTTTTATATTACAAAATTAAAAAAATTAATATGCAAAAGAAGAGGTTATTTAATTCTTATGCTACTTTTTAGTATTAATTATGTTTCTTAATTTGATATTAGAGCAGTATTGTCGTCTTATTTTCCTCCCTCATTGAGGCAATATATGAATGGGGTTTCTTTAAATTCTCGAATTGACACAATGGTTAAATATCATTACATTGCCGAAGTATATATGAATTACATTTTACAAGTAATTAAAAAAAATAACAGTTTAAAGAGTATGTGAAATATATTTTAAACGTCATAAAAAATAAGTATCATGATGTTTTATGAAACGATTTAGTTACAATTAAAAACAGATACATTAAAATTATAAATGATGCACAATTTTTAATTAACAATGAGTTTATTAAATTATTACAAGTACATTTATAAAACAAAAAAATAAGAAAAACAAACGTAGCGCGTTCCGGTATTGAACTAAAGACCTGTGGAACAAAGGGCTAATGCTCTATCGAACGAGATACGCCAAGGCAAAACTTGCATAACAAAATATGTACTTAAGTTGTACTAGACCCCCCCCCCCGTTTCACTAAAACTAAGGATCATCGTATAAAATTTCTTCTGTGTGTTTGACCTGGATACAAAATTCTAGAGCATCTTTTGTTTTGTCTATATCTTTAAAAATGGCTGAGTAATAATACTTTGAATTTCTACCCACACATTAGTGGGTGTTATTTTGGACGGTTGTATACTCCATGATTGAAACTAGAATTCTTCTATATCTTTTAAGGACTGTACTTTTGAAACGGAAATTCATTTTGGTTCCAAACGGCTGCTTTCTGAAACTGAATTTAGATAATTTATCCCAGTCATGAAAAGTGAATGATAATTCATAAATGTGAAAAATGGTAGAATATCCAAATTGAATCTTTCGTACGTTTCAGATGTTTTATATTGTATACATCGAATCGAATGGCAGATTAATTGTAAATTACGTGTTATTTGGAACAGGAACGATGATTTGTATGACATTTCCACCTGAACACAATTATTGTGGAATAAACTGTATCTCTGAATAATGATATGGTAAATTGTCTACATGTTGTAAGGAATGTATTAATTATAATAAATATATACTGCGTGGTTCGTGGATTTTGATATTAATATGTAAATGATAATAGAACATTGTATATCTTCAACTCATTTATATGAATTCAAACTTTTTTGGAAGTTGTGTTTCGTGTTAGTATTATTCAATTTTAAAATACAGTTATTACCCGAGATAAAAAGGGATATTATATAATGTTATCATACTTCATTGAGACCTTTAAGATGATTTCATATTTGGTATATCACGTTTTTCTACACTCTTTAAACACGTATATCAATTATTACAGAATGCAAAATTTCCTCCAAAAACAAACACTCCATACTACAAACAATTGACTACAAACAATTCATAATATGCAATAATTTTAGCCACATAAAAGATTTTAAAGTGCAACTTAATGAGATAAAATATAAAAACTCCTAAAATATAAGAAAAGGAATTTTAATATTTTTCTTATTTTAACATTATAAGATTAAATGAAATTTTAAAAATGTACGCAAGCCGATACGATCATTCATTACAAAGTTATGGCAATTTGTAGGTGGATTTTGACAGCCTAATGACTCTGGAGTTAACGCAAATGATTTAATTATTTTTATTTTGAGAACATTAAATGATTTTCAGATTATTTAATAATGATAGAAAGTATATATTGTGGAATAAGAATAAATGTGACAAAACTACGCTAAAAAAAGTATAATTTTCCGCATTATAGCCATAAAACCTGCTAGAATTTTCTGATAAATAGTCATATCGACTTGTGGATAGTGTTATTCGAAACAGAAATAAAAGATACTCAAGAAACGATACCACTTGACCTATTTATACAAATTTGAAATCTGCTCCACCTCTCTCGAGTGAAAATGCTCACTTTTGTCCCCCAAACACAAGAAAACAAATAAAGTATGAGAAGGTAGCAAATAGCTATTTCGAATCTACTATCGAGATTCTTCATCAGTGCAAAACTCAGCTAGCTAAAAAAATAGCAAAACTGAGCAAAGAGACAGAGAGACGCAGGCTTACATACCCGCTATGGGAACAATCCTGCCTGAAGAAAAGCAACCAATGAGAAGAAAGCAGCCAAAACAACTGGGTGGACAAGTAGCGACATATATCGGAGAACAAGCAAAACAATAAAAAGTATTAAATTAAAGATTTCCAAATACTTGGAAAATAAGGAGTACTAAGGAGTAATTTTTTATGATGTGGTAAGCTTCCCAAAAATCAAGATCAAGAATGAAAGGACATTTATGGATGATGGTGGCTGAAGAAAAGTTATGTTGTGAAGACCAACAATGTTGAGCAATAGAGGAACGTTTAAGCTCTTGATTTTTGACATACCTTTTATGTTCCATTAAACGATATCTCAGAGCAAGTTTAGTCTGACCAATATAAGAAAGATCACATTGGCAAGAAATTTGGTAAATACCCCAGTTATCTAAGCGATCAATGGGGTGCTTAAGATTAGAAAAAACAATTTTATTAACAGGAGAAAAAAATAACATTGCAATCGAACCTTTTTAAAATTTTAGCAACTTGCTGACTGATTTTGGGGAAAAAAGGCAAAACAACCAAAGCATTGGAGTTCGAATTAAAGTTTTTCTTTCAGATTGGGTGGATTTTGTCAATTTTCTATGAATTGAATCTATAATATTAAGGGAATAATTACGATCAACAGCAATAGATTTTGATAATTAAGTTCATCACTGAGTAACTGAGGAGTTGAACAAATACTGGAAGCCCGGAAAACAAAAGTTTTAAAATCCGCAACTTTCTGGTTAGGAGGATGAGAAGAATATCTGTGAGGTGGAACACTGACCGCAAAAGGTTTGCGAAAGACAGTAGTCTGAAAATTATCATCATTGCGAATAACAAGAACACCCAGAAAAGAAAGGCAATTGTTCGATTCAGTTTCAAAAGTAAATTGAATGCAAGAATAAATAGAATTCATGACAGAGAGAATATGATTTATATCTGAATTCACTTCAACTAAAGCATAGATATCATCTACGTAACGAACATAGAACGGAAATTTAAGACTTCAAACAATTTTATTTCAAAATAATGCATGTACAAATCGCACAAAGTCGGACTAAGAGGATTACCCATAGCCAAACCCTCAATCATACGGAAAGAATTCCCGTTAAATACGTATTTAACGGGAATTTCTTTCGTTAACGGGAGGCGCCATAAAATTTTGGACCCTAAACTTTGATGGCGCCTATCTCCTTCGCAAGACGTTTGGCACCCTTAGTTTCCCATTTAATATTATTTGTCTTGATGCGTATTTTCACCCCTTAAAGTTTTGCCCAGTAGTTTAGATACACCCTGTATATTAAAGATCTTTCCTTCCTCTGAAAATTTATTTATTTCACTTTTGTGCCTTTATTTATTCCAAAAAATACCCTTGAATAGATCAGAATCCTGCTAAAAATTCATTTTAGAAATGTTGAAGATTTTTCGAATGTTTTTCTGTAAATTAAGAACATAAACAAAATAAAATTTGTGTTTGTTTATTCTTCACTGATAAATAGATAAAAAATACGGTAACCGCAGAGAGGAGTTTTTAAGATATCTTTTGCAGGAGAGACTTTTAAAATCTTAAAGATGTTTCTTCATTTTATCTTAAATATGGATAGTAATCTTTTTAAGGTAAGTAAAAGTGTTTACGGGGGGGGGGGGGTGTGAAATGCTGGGGAATAAAAATTCACACATCTTCTGGTTTAAACAGTTTTCATAAACAAAATCGCTACTTTTATGTAGTGATACCTCTGAACAAATATTATGCATTAAATAAGTGAAAGATAGTATTTTCACTTTTGAAAGATACTTTTCACTTAATACAAATAGCATTATCGATTCTGTAACACTGGTGAAACTTTTTAAATTTCCGGTTACTGATATGCACATATCCCGTGTGCAAACATTTCCGTTAATACGCAATTTATATAAAATATATTTTATTGGAGATAGAGGAACTAGAGATTAATTATTATGAGTTACATTTCAGTTTGTTTTTTCCTTTTAGGTGATTTTGTAATTATTTAAATATGTACCACCTATAGTCGCCATTCAGTTCGTACGTTCGTCTGTCCGCCGATCACAAGTAAAATCAACTCAACCGAATTATTTGAAATTTAAAATATATACTTACTACATAATTTTGTCGAGTTATTTCAAATTTTAGTTGTATTACAGGGGCAGTCAAAAGTATTCCGTCTGATTACGGTCAATGGGAAAAAAATAGATTCAAATGCATTTTGATGATGTTACATTCTTTCGAACATAATAAAATTCATATGCATCTATGAAATACATACTGAATATACACTCTGTATAATCTGTGGTACAAAGAATATTTTTTAATATTTTAGAGATCCACACAAAAGTATTCTATTACATAATAGTGTAGGGGGGAAACATTCTTTGAAGAGCATTATAATTATACTAAACTATTTAACATTTTATGAAATTGATATATATTGCTGATGTTTATTAGAAGTTAATTCCTGTACAATAGAAAGCATATAGTATTTAAAGGGACATACAAAAAATTTCGGATACTGTGCAGTATTCGAAGTACTGTATATTTTTAAAACTTCGCTACACTACGAAGGCACCTCATTCGCTACGTTTGATGTGCATTTTCCGAGTTTTTTATTTAGAAAACACCAGAATTGTCATATATTACAAAGTATCAAAAGTTATTTTTTTCTGCTTGCACAGTTTCATTTTGTAGAAAAGGAATCCCATAAAATAAAATATATTTTCATTATAAAAATGGGGAAAAAATCACGTTTTCCATATATATGAAAAAAAAAATATGAAAACATATATCATTCAATATTTGTTATATTCTAGAATAAATATTTCAAACAGTCTAGAAATTTCATAACTATAGATAATATTTACGTAAAAAAATATGAAATGTTGAAATAAAAAAAGAATAGACGCGAATACATTCTGGATATTCTTAGAAAAAAAGAGTTTAATTGACAGATCATTTATCATGTTTCAAAGAATAAAAAACCGGGAATAAATAAAAACATAACCTTCTCTCGAAAACTCGTAATTTTGAAAATAAAAATACTTTCTTTTAAAACAGTGTCCATTCTTTTTACCTTTTTCAGATTTAAAAAATTTAAAGGAAACATAACATGATTTTCTGTGCGGACTATAAAAATTTTCTGTTTGTACTTTTATCATTACTGTTATATTTTCTCCTATTTTACAAAGATCATTTATTCAAAAATGAAGTTCCTTCAACAGAACTATATAAGAAGTAAAGTTAGCCGGAAATTTTTATTTAATTTGTTGTTCTCGAAAACGAAAATGTCACAAAAACATAAAATGAGTAAATTTTTAAGAAATTTGAATAGGTGCTCATAAAGCAAGATTGGTTTCTCCTCGAGAAGTTTATTTTCTAAAATTTGAATTTTAGATAATTACATTAATTTAACGGCTTAAATTTTAATAAGATTTATAAAATATTCGAAGCAGGCAGTAATTAAAAAATGTATATATAATAAAATATTTAGAAGAGCTTCAAATATACTAAAATTCCTTTTCTTAATTTCTTTCCGTAATTTTAAAATCGACACTTTTGAAATTCTATAGAAAACACTGGAACTGATGTACACTTTGTATCCAAGAATCAATTATTTCACCTACTAAAATAATTTGTACGATTTTTTATAAATGTAGTTTGGGCAATAGCAAAACTATAAATTGGTCGTTTAAAATTAAATAAAAATAAAAAAAGATAATTGTTAAAGAATTCAAATTCTAGTTTCCTTTTTTTAATTAAACGTTACTAAGCAGGAATTGATTTTCCTACACACACTGACACACGCACATACATTTATACATGTATTTTATTATAATAAAAAAAGACCACAAATCTCTCCAGTAGCTTTCGAGAACGATGCCAGACAATATTACCTGTTTTTCAGATGACTTCACAAATGTGATTGTCCCTTAAGTATATGATATGGAATGAAAGAAAACGTTTATCTATACTAATAGAATAAAAGATTTTATGACTGTGAGCCATGAGCATAAGCCCCCTAGTTACGTAGGAAGGGTAGACAAAGTGCCGACTATAAAAAACATGTAATTTTATATCATAATAATAAATATATACATCATAATAATAATTTTTTTAATATAATCTTCCTTAAAATCTGAAAATTTTATGACATTATACTATAATAAAATAAACTGCGTGTTTACAGATGTAGCTAGTGGTTCCGTGGCAAACTATCAATTTTATAACGATTGTAAAATCATAAGAAATTAATAATTGATATCCGAGAGAGAAAAACATGCATTTAATAAGTTTTAAAATCTTAATAATTCTGTTACTATGCATCCTCGTATCAAGCAATTGAAAGCATATTCTCGAAATTTCAATTTAGATTTCCACGTTAGTTAGAAAAGTGAATCTTGCTACCTAGATGCTTCGTCTTTGTGACAGCAAGTCACATGCTTATTTTAACTTCACTTTATTTTTGTAGTACATCGATGTATTTTGTTGTACATAACAGTACATTGTATATTATTTTATTGATTTTGGCAAATGTAACCTTTCTGATCAATTTATCAAAATGAACTGCTACACCATAATATAATTTCGTGCATTGTCTTTCTAAAAGTCATTTCGTAGGAATAATGATTCGGATTTAGTTTTTTTTTTCGAACAGCGACTATCATTATACAAGTATCTCTATATATTATAATACACTGCAAAAAATCTGTAAAGTTACTAAAACTGTTCTAGTAAATTTGTATTCCAAGAATTTTTCATATAAAGTTAACAGCAAAATTTCATGTTCCTGAGGAAGGTTACATGAGTTTTTACCGTCACCGTTACATGCAAATTTCTTGTAATACAAGTTTACTAAAAAAATCTTAGTAACTTTACAAAAAATTTTTTACAGTGTAGTAAGAAACATAATATATTGTCATATTGTTTATTTGTATAAAATTTAAAATTTCACACATTTTTCTGAGACTCCCTGTAATTACCAGATATCTTATTTCTTATAAAGTGAGAGTATCGCATTATTTTGTTAATAAAAAATATTGCAATAAAAGTTATAAAAGGATGTTCAAAATTTAACAGATTTCCCATCAATATAGTTACAGTGTGATATCAAAAATCCTAATACAATCAAAGTTATCATCCCTACTTCTTTCACTTATGACAGAAAGAAAAATGGCAATTATTAACCCATTAAAGACCATGAACATTTATGGGAGTGTGAGATTGCTGACGCTGTGCTAAGTGAAACTACACATAACGCTTGCCGCAGGTCTGAAGTCTAAGACGAGGAACCAGCAGAAAAAAAGGTTATATTAGAAAAGTGCATAAATTGGACTAGGGAATTAACACCTTCTTTACTGGAACATGTCAGTCGTTCGGAAATAGATATTTTTCATGGCAAAAAGCAAAAGTAAAACTTTTAATAAAACAGAAAAAATTGAAGCAAATAAAATGACATAGATGTTTCGAAGGAGAAATGACTTTTTGATATTTTTTTTAATATGTACAATTAAAATAAGTTTTTTAATATCTATTTTTCTCTTTTTCTTACATAATTATCACTTGGTTATGACTTAATAATTTTGACTAAAGGCAACTATTAAGAATAATGGATGTGTTTTTCATATTCAGAAATTCAGAGTTTTCAAAAATCCGGCTTACTCTCGGTGCCATTAATGCCGGATTTTTGAGGTTATATTGCATCTCATTATACAATTCTATTATAAAATACCTCACATTATCAAATGTCGCATCATCCATGGTAAAAAAAATAACTTACTTCATGTTTTAACTTCTGCTTTGAAGGCAGAATCCCAAAATTCCATTATCCGAAAAATTCTGAATTTAAATATCATGTAATTAAGAACATTATACTTTTTGCATAAAAATTTAGAAAAGTTGGAATTCCTTTTAACAGAATGTTATATTTTATAAAAGTAATTGACTTTTTAAAAGATGTGTCATTAGATGGCAAAGAAAAATTGTCCTGACGTTATGATGAAATATATGTTTCAAATTTTGCATGAAATTTATTTTGAAAAAGACATAGTACGTATTTTAACTAATTAAGAAATTAATGCTTAAAAAAAAAAAAAAAAAAAAAAAAAAAAAAAAAAAAATGTGATGTAAAGGATAATTCTGAGAAGTGAAAGCAATGTTTAAAAAACATTAAAATCTTGACAGTTATTATTGTTGATAATGATGGATATTCCTAATTAGAATTCATTATTTTGTACATAATATGTGACTAAAAATTTGAAAACGAATAATGACCAAAATTTAAATTATTCATTAAAGCTAAATGCTCATTGTGATATTTTTAATGAATTAAAACTTATTTGTAAAGTTAATTTTATAGTTAATTAGTCATCTAATTTTAAATTCATTAATATAGAAGCTCAGTAATATTATCAAGAGTGAGTAAATTTATCTTCATATAAGTTACATACGAAAATCGATTAGAAGGTATATAGATATACATATTAGCCTTGATAAATTATAAAAATACATAATTAAATTATAAATTAAATGAATGTGCTAGACAGAATTTAAAGTTGCACATAGATTGCTTAAACTTTTAAAAAATCTATAAACCTCAGTTTTAAATATGTTTTTACATTAAAAACTCGCATTTCGGATTTACAATCTTCATTAGCTTAATTATAAGAATAATTTTTAAAAATATATATGCATATGAAGATATGAAAGGCTGTACGATTTTTCAACAATGCGATTTTATTTAAATAAACTAGCAATCTTCGCTCGCTACGTTGGTCGGTTACTCTAAAGAAATTTTGAATCAAATAAAACACATCTAATTATGATCATTAAAAAATTAATATTTAATCTAACATCCATAATTGTCTTATTCGTATAGTCTTAAATTATCCTGTTAAAAGCCGATGATGACGATATAAAATACAAAACAGCTCTAAAATGATTGAAGCACATTTGTTTAATTATTTGTAGTAGGTGTTATCTTGAATTCTCGCTTCTACCTAAACCTTCTTCTGAGATACGGCGAAATATCCTAAACGCGCAACCATTCTATTTAACCCGCTCGACTGAGAATTTCTAAAATATATAAAATACATATTTAAGTTTATTTTAGTAGTTTAGGTAACCTCAAATTCATCTCTCTATCACAAACTGCTGAGGTAAGACAGAATGGCCTAAATTTTTGTACATCTGGTTAATCCTTATGAAAAGGGAAAATTATAAAATCGCTGGAATAAATGTTTAATAATTTTTAATAGGTGTATTATCTTGAAATTTATGCTTCTACCAAAAACTGGTGCTAGGATATGGCCAGTGATGGGCGATTCTCAAAAATTTACTAATTGAAAAAAATCATCATCATAAAAAGCACAATCGATACAGTCATCGATTATTTTTGAGAATCTACAATCACGATGTTCTATACAATCGATCATTAAAAAATTGTTGTTAAAATTTATGTATTTTTTATGCTTAAAATGACGTTTCAATCATGTTCCTATTTTAATTCGAAGATGAAATATAATTTTTTTCGTTTTCATTTGTTTTCATAATCTGATCTTTAAGCAATGAATGTCATGAATAGACTTGTGAAATTTCGTTTTTCTTCATGATGGATATTTTCAGGAATTCTGAGATATTTTCACATAGAAGAGATTTAAATCAAGGACCGTTAAAAGTAAATGCTTCAAACATAGAGCATGTTTTAGTTGATTGTTTTTCTTTAATTTTGATTCAGCAAATTTGAAAACTAAATACTTACTTTTTAAGAAGTTACATCTTTTTTTTCAATTTTTTATTTTAAATATTTTTTAATTACTTTTTTTAAATACTGAATCAAAATTTAAATTTATATATTTCTATTTATTTAAATATAAAAAAAATGAAAAAGATACAAATTATATTTTGAGTTATAAGTTTTTAAATTACGCCACTTTATAATAAATTATAAATTTGCGTGTGCACGAATAGAGCACTACGTCATTCTAGCGATCTGTAAAAAAAGATACTTGGCATGCATCGCGGTAGCCTGTCTGTTTCATGAGCCTCGGTTAGTATGTATATGACGTCACGTCTGGTAATGTTATTTTCAAACACTTAAAGTTGTGAAGCTCTGGGGGAAAAGTTCATGCACTCAGTCATTCATATACCACATTTTTTGTATCAAAACAATTGGTAAAGAAAATAAAATAGATTACAGCAACTGTAATCTCCATGAGTGGCCATTGATTCACATTTCTTTCAAATTCTGAAAATTTTCTTTAATAACGATAAGTAATGTTGCAGTCTTTGAGCTTTTTTATTACAATTAAGTATATGAGGAGATAATTAGGAGCCCATTTTTAAAATATATTCTTCAAAATTGAAGGTAAATTAAAAATCTACAAATAAATTTACACAGAGAATCAAATTTTAATACAATAGCTTGTGACAGAATATTTTCAGAAGGTGGACACTGGCATAGTCGGTTTAAAAGAATTTATCCAAACCTCAATCATATTGAACATTTACAGGTTTTCTATTTTTATATGAATCACCTAGATGTTGTTGAACAGTTAATATTGATTTCATATAAAATTTGCTTATTTGTTTTATTCATAATAGAATGTGCTTATATATTGGTATACCATATTAGATACATCAATGTAAATCACATAAAATATCATTATACGCTGTTTTGGGTATAATAATGACTTCAGAAGCATTGGATTATTTTGTTTAATTTTATTATTTAAAATACAACTCATATTGCTTAGAAGAAATTTCGGTTAAAAAAAAAAAAAAAAAAAAAAAAAAAAAAAAAAACGAAATGTAATGTAATTTTAAATAATTGTAATAGAATATATTTTTATCGAGATATTAATTTTACTGGAGCGAATGTACTCTTAAGACTAAGATGAACAAATTATCTTAGGATTTCAGTATATTAGAATTAAATGAAATTGCACATTATAAAGTAAATTTTAAGTGAGCTGTATTTAAAAAAATTGGTAAAAATGAATCTACTTTTTTAGAAATCGGAATAAGAAATTGCACGAATAAAGTACTTCTTTGCTATTTATTAGTATATTAGCTTTGAACGACAAGACTTTCATTTTTAACAGAGAAACTAGTTTGAACAATTTTTCCTTTATTCATCAAAAAGCTCATACCATACTGGCTTGAAATACGTTAATATAAGTATCACATTTCACGGTGTTTAATCAGTGAGCTATTCTGAAATACGGTGATTTCGTTGTAAAAAGTATAGTCAATGCTATATGTAACTAGAATCTAATTGAAGTTAATTTATAAAATTACTTTTCATAAATTGATTTTTGTATTCAGTGAGCCAACTGAAAAAACACATTCTTAATTTATCTACTGAAAAATACCTGAAATTATTGATGTTCATAAATTATATACGAAAGCTCTTATCTTTTAATAAAATAATGCTTTTGACGCTTTAAGAACCAAATTAGGTATCAGGAAATTGCGTCACATTTATAAGCGTCTAAGGATGTATTATTAAAATTATTATAATAAAAAGAATATAAAATTCAGATATGTTTTTTTTTTATTATTAAAACAGGTTGGATAAATTAGTTACAGCTTATAACTAAAATATTCAAGATAAATTTGATTAATTAACATTAATTTGCTGCTATGCAATATAAATAAAGCAGCAATGTAAATAAATGTACCTGTTAAAATTTTATCGTCAGAAAACGGTCATTTGAACGGTAACATTCTGCCCGGTACTTCCACCGTATTTAGAAAAAATGGTTACTTAACCGTATTAAACATGTATTGTCATATTGAGCGTAATATATATATGTGTGTATATATACAAGGTAATTTGACCGTAGTTGTGCAAAATGGTAATTTGACCGTAATTGTATAAAATGGCCATTTTACCATAATTACATAACATGGTCATTTGACCGCATTTTTAAATAAATGGTTACATAAGTATACATATTATTACTTAAATTTGACATACGAACGAAATGTACATACATACATGGTATGGTCTTTTCATCGTATTTTTAAAAAGGGTTATTTAAGCATATTATGATTTTATTAACGTATGATTCTAAACGGCCATTTGTTAATGAATTTTCCTGAAAGAGTTTAGTGCCAATTACTATAATTGTTAACACTTGCTACCAACGATAAAAGTAATAATAATAGGTAATCCCTCCATTTGTAAAATAAATTTAGAGAATACACTGTTAAAAATAAATCTGTGAATTCACGGTAAAACTACTGACAGTAAAGTTAAAGGACTTTTTTCCTTCTATTAACAGATTTTCCATTTTGGGAAATAAAAGAAGACAAATTTTGTTTGGAGAAGCGGAACTGAATTGTGCATGAAAAATAAAAAAGGACGCTCGTGGCGCCATCTATGGAGAGTTTTGGAAACACTTACAATTGCTGGTGATTTATATAGGATTTTTTTAAATCTCCGACGGGGTCAGAACTCACTGCCTACTGTGTGTGAAATTAGTGTTCTTTTTTCCTAGCTACTGTGGTTGTGGTTGTAAATCATTTTAAATGAGGTAATAGGTGATAAAGCTGATTCTGGTGTGTTGATATTTTTATAACAGAGAGGGTAAATTTATCGATACTATTGTAACTCATCAAAGTTGAAATTAATAAGGTTAATTTATTATTAGATTTTTCTGTGAATATATATTTAGAAATGGTTGAATTAATATAATTGATTATCGGAACTTCTTTTGCATAATGACCTGTTTGATTATAGCATGAATTATTTGTGGCGAAGAAATAAACAATTTTGTTATCCATTTTGGATAGAATCTATCAATTTCAAGTGGAGATTAAAGTTTTAAAACTAAGGTTTTAAAATTTTTGTATTTATTTACGTGAGAAATTAATTATAGACATTTTCATTTTGATTTTTCTGAACGAATTTCTTGAAATAAAAAGTGGTCCGTGAATTTCGAAATTGAATGGATTAAATTTTCTATTTGACCAATTTTGAAAACTACAGTATTATTATTTATTTTAATCAGTAATGAAATAATAATGAAACACTAAAAGAATGAACAGCTAAGAATTTTACGATGAAGACGGGACATTCTTTCTCTAAAATTCTTCATAAACATTATTAAAAAAAAAAAAAAAAAAAAAGTGTTTCAAAATTTTATTTAAAACAGGTGGTCTAAACGATAAATTTCTGATTTACTTTCTAAACGAAAGTAAATCAACAGTTGTACAATAAAAAACAAAGTATGACAAAAATACGAGGTCAATAAATACTGATTGTATATTTTTTTATTCGCATAATTTGATATACATAATTTTAAATTGATGTCGCATAGTCAGCTGTATATATAATGAATAGTTAACTTTGTCTCTCTCCAGTTATACGCCAGTAACATTCGTGAAGTTTAAACATGTTTTCACTTTCGCGCAGAAGAACAATGGAGGCAACACGCGATTAACAATAAAGGGATAGATCTGGCATGTAGCGTCATCAGTAACATGATTTTCAACTATGAAGAAGCAAGAAGGCAAACGTCCTATTTTTCGGACATGAGAAGTCTCAGACCTACCATGCACAATCAGGTTTCATGAGCGGTTTTTCTGTTAACAATGTGTGAGTTGAGAACAACATCTGCAATATTTCTAATTGTACCTATAATGTTATTCTACGATCTTCTCTGATAAAAGCAGCTGTGGAATCTATGTTGATATCCGTAAGAATAATTATTGAAACTTCTTCTTGTAACTTGGAACTACTTCTTCTTGTTGTAACTTTCTTTTATAGTTGATTGTCTCCCTTTCATAATCAACCTAAACTATTTTTGACTATCCTTATTCTTAGATAAATTCACAATAAATTTCCGGTGGCATTTCATAACCTTCGACTGAAGATTTCTTCAAGCGGAAGCAAAAATGAAGATTACTGATCACGTATTACTTTCGTCGTTTCCTTAGGCAAAATTCAACGTATCTCAAGTAGTACAGCAACTACTGACATATCACCAAAATGAAATAAATATAAATTTAGCGATTATTTATTATATATTAGGCTAATAATGAAACAGTAAATGAAATTTGTGTGCACTATTGAAAATATTCAGCTGGTTTGATACAGATTTTGGTACTTCACTAGTATCCATAAGACGGTGAAACCTCGTTCCAACATTTAAATATCCTGTTGAATTATAGGTTCAAATGCTGGAACAAAATTTCATCATCTTAAAGTTGAAACTAGTGAAGCACCAAAGTTTGATTCAAATTAGCACGAAATTTTTAATAGTGTACAGTAAATTATGAGTCTAGAAAATGAATTTTCTTTATTTATGAGAACTCATGCATTGATTGTCTAAATTTGTAACATATCTCGTATAAAGAAAACAAGTGTAAATAATGCATGAGAAATCGTTACACATAATCTGTTAAGTTGCATATCATAAAAGAATAGAATATCAGAAAACAAAAATTAATTGCTTAAATCTCAAACTTATCTAAGGGATAAATACATAATTTAGGCATTTTAATTTTTCCAAAAAGTTTCTTTGTATTCCGGAAAATAGATAATTAAATACATGAAATAATTTAGAGATATAAATTAGATTGTAATCCTGAGTGAGTATACGTTCCCTGAGGAAAGTTTTACAGAATTTGTAAAAGATATTTACACAGGGAGTTAGTTTTAGCTTCAATTAATCTAAGCATAACGGATAAAATATTGTTCTTTTTCCATTTCTGCCAAAGAATTAAATGGAAACCCTACATGTTTCCAAAGGCATGCTGAATGATCTTACACTTAAAGTTTGTTTTGGGTTCTAAAAAATAATTTTTATTAGTCCATATTTAGCTAAATTGATTATAAATCAGATGAGAGTATACAAAAGTCAACATTTCTTTGAAATATATGTATACGTTTGAGGTAATTTCTAATACATTTTACAGTTCTTTTGACAAAACCAAAGTAGAAAAAATATGAAAAGATGTAAATTATTCTTAGAAAGGAATGGACATTTTAGAAGCATAATAAGAAAAAAACAGTTGAAGAAAAAACCCTCACAAATTTAACACTAGGTTTCACATTACATTAAAATTCACTAATGTTAATGTATTTCTTTTAATTTCTTTTATCAAGTTTGGATTCGCTTGTTATGACGGGTGGCGTTGTCAACAATCTTCAAAAATATTAAAGTTACTACTTCAAAATTATTTACTAAAAGAAGTAAAATTATTAAAATAAAATCCGAGACAAATCTTTTGCCTGGTATTTCATCGGCGTGTCCATGTGACCTCGGTGTATTTTCTGTAAATAAAGGAAATGCGGTCTTCTTCTCCGTGAGGCGTTGTGTCTCGACATTTGTGCATCGCTCAGTGGGTCTAAGCAAACAACTTTGATTACTTCTAATATAGTTTTGTGCTTTTTAGGGTTCCATACTTAAAAAGTAAAAAGTAACCATTATTAGATTGCTCCCGTCTCTGCGTGTCACAGCCATTTTACTTGTAAACTGTCGAACGTGAAAAGTTGAAATCGGGGAAAGTAATAACGACTATTTAACTACATATTTACAAATTATTAAACATTCACAAATATACTTAGGGAAAATGCAAAGGGTATTATTAAGTTACTTGAAAAAAAATTCTTTGTGTATTGTGTGAGATATGGTATGAAACCTTTCATAACCCTGAACTTAAAATCACGCTTGTTTTAATTTTAGTTATATTTTCAGAGATATCATCGAAAATAAAGTGCAAAAATATGTTCCCTTCCATCTAACTCCGAATCTACTGAAACTAAAGTTCAGAAAAAATAGAGGTAGTAGATGTTAATTTAAACCTTGCAGGGAAAGCATAGTTATTACTCCAGATCGTATAGTTTTTTAGAAAAGCGCATTTTAAAAATACTTAAGTATGTATAAGTAACTTACTGATATGGAGATATCTAATCTAAAAAATATTTGAAATATCTAAACATAGTACTGCTAATTTTTTTTAAATTAATAAATCTTATATCATTTGAAAAGAAAGTGGTTGAATTTTAAATATCTATAAATAAATTTTAAATATATATTTTAAATATTTATGTAGTGAGACTCCCACAAAGTAAATGAATATATAAAATACACAATTTATTCTTTAACATCCGATAGTATTTGACAGTGATAAAAGATCATAAAAAACTTTGCTTAAACTTTGCAGTAATTTGGAAAAAATACAACAAAACACTTTTTGGCATAAAAGTGTAGATGCAGATTTTCTTTAACCTCTTCAGTTCCTGAGTACCCAAATGGGTACATCACTTTTGTCCCATTTTATTATTGATACTCAAATATAAATGAAATTTCGATATAAGAATAATATGTTTCGAGTTCTAAGATTCGAGCTAATGAATTATAAAACAGAAATCTCGCTCTGAAGTCAAACGAGAGAAGAAATAATTCAGTAATAATTAAAAATACTGTAATAATCGCCAGTAGCGAAGAGGTTAAATCCTCCTTAATTACATGCATAGAATTATATTAAAACACGTATGTGACAAAGAATTGAGATCTTTGGAAAGTTAAAAAAATGTAAAAATAATAATTTTTAAGGATCTGTTTGAATTTCCTTTGGGTGAATATAGTATTACATAATAAGAGCTATAACTATGTTACAGAATGTGAGCAGGTGTAGAATCGTGGTTTTCCGTATGCGATGATGGAGCGTGGGCAATTAAATGTTGGGAATCACTGCCTTAAAGACACAGTTGATTTAGACATATATAATTATAGGGTTGGCGTACTCTATGCACCTTTGACTTTTAAAACCTAGATGACAACTTTGAAAGATATATTTGTTTAATGTAATACCACGAAACAGTATAAAAGCAAGAAACGTCAAATTGTTGAAAACAAATTTATTTAATTTTAATTATTTAGATAAATACTATAATATTAGCACCGAGTTTGCATTGAGTGGGTCCCTCAATACACCTTCCGTTTCTTTAAATGTTAATTAAAAACCTATTTGGAAAAACGCGACACAGACCAACGCGGTGATGCAGCTATTTGACCTCCTTTCTAAGCGCGCTTAACACAATGCTAATTGTGTATCACATTTTTTACACTACATGTATTTGTTAAAAGATTTCTGAATAAACAAGAAATAAAATAATTATATTATGAATCTTTAATTTTGCATTTTAGACTTAGCTTTTGAAATGCCATCCATTCACATTTAATGAATACCTTGTAAATTCTACGTATTTTCGTTCATTTTTAATTCACTGTATTAAAAATGTACTTGAATTAAACTTAGTAATTATTTCCTTGACGCAAGTGCACTATCCGGAAGCATTTGAAACACGCATTTATCTAATTGAAAAACAAAACGGAACGAGATTGTGTGAAACAACCCGGAGTACTTCTAGTATCGGTAAAACTGGAGAAAACGTCTTTCATTAAATTACAAAATATAACTAGTCAAAAGAGAAAGTATATGCGGAAAAGAAATGTGATTAAATATTTTTATGTTACATTGAATAATCTATCATTAAATCATGCATAACACAAACTTTTTGCATTCATTTAAATAATTTGCGCCAACTAATTAATAAATTTTCCGCGGATTTAATATCATCATGGAAAGTTCTGATTCATTTTAAAATAATTTAACCCTTAAACACCGTGTAATACCTTTCGGCAATACACCCAATTTACGCTTCTAAAATACTATATGAATAATATTGAAGTTCTAATGTCTAATGTTGCCAATACGATACATATTGAAAATTATTTTAAATAAATTTTCAGCATGTACATAGCAGCATTAGTTATATTTAATAATAAAGATAGATTTATTTCTTCAGTTGTTGCTCCATGTGCTTTACGTTTTCTTTGGAAGCTTGAAAAATACTACATTTTGTTCTACTGTGAGCAAATAAATTTTTTTTTTTATCATAGTTCTTAAAATTCAAGTGTATTTAATGCTAAAAATTTTATCCCAAATCTCAGTGTTGCTGATTAGCAATAAATTGTTTTTTAATAGCAAACCATGCATAAAATTAAATACGATTTTTAAGAGTAGTTTATACATGGTTTCGTTAAGAAATGAAAGGCGAAAAACATTTTAAAATAGATTTTTACAAATAAGGCATTTAATGGTTAAACTGGTTAGAAAAATAAATATTTATCAAACAATTATAAATGTCCTTTTCATATAGTAGAATAATATCTTCTATTGAGCAAGTATTTACTATTAAAGCTTTTGAGATTACAAACTAAAAGTATTAAAAATTTAAAAATGTATTATATAGCTACATACAGGGGAGACTAAGGAGACTTGACTTCCCATATGTGCTCATATGGTTTTGACAATTGAAAGAAATTCAAAATTTTGCCAATAGGTGGCAACCAAAGTTATTCAAATCCTCACACAATAGTCTTTGTTTCATGTAGATAATTGACACAGGTGTGGAAACAATTTTTGAAAATTTTCAGCTTAAAAAGAGTATTTTTTAGAAAAATATTGCAAAATTTTTTTAGATAAAATATATCATAGGAACTTAAGTAAGAAAGTTTTAAGCAATGTAAAAATAGTGAGTTTTTATTCCATGTATAAATATGGTACAGTAAATTAGGATAAACGTAACTAAGTGCTGTAGTTTAAAAAGTTGCTGCGTGGATAGCCTTGACTTAATCCATATACGGAAATGTTGACAAAATGTTCAAAACTTCCTTAATTAAATGTTTTAGAATATCTTTTAATTACAAACTGTACATAATGAAAGTTTTATGGTTACATTTCCAAAATAATGCAAATGTATTCTGTAAAGTCTCAACAAAATGATGAGATCGAAAGGAAAATGTTTAAAATTGATCAAAGGAAGACTTAAAAAATTGCTACAGAAAGATACAGAATTTTAAGGAAATATAAATTGGAATGTTAAGAGGAATTCATTTAACGGATTCATTTAACTAGTATTAAAAGAGGGATTCATTTAACTAGTACACATTGAACGTAAATAGTAAGAATGGATACGACTAGAAAGTATGAAAGCAGCAGCCCTAAAAAAATGTAAAGTGTTCCTACCTCTGCAAAAGATCGTAACATTGAATAAAAACTTTAGGAAGACGTGTAGACATATTCCTACAGAATGAATACAATATTAAGCCGAACAAACTATTTGGAAACTAGTAATGCCAGGTTGTCACGAAAAGTGGGTTGTTAAATCGAACTTTTACTTCTAGGCCTTGAATTCCGTCTATAGGTTTATTGATGCATAGCATTTCCCCCAAATATTTTAAATAATTATTAAACAATGCAGCATAAAGATTTTCTGCCTTTTTACTTTCTTCATTTCTTTTTTTTCAATTTGACAGATTTTTTTTTTATTTTAAACTCTAAATGTAGGCATGTTCTAAAGTCCATAGTACAAATATTTTGTTGTCCGATTTCTATGTGGAGACTGATTATAGTTATTTCTATGAAAATGTGTCAACCATTTAAGGAAATTAAAATATTTTCATTAACTTACCGAGAACTTAACTTCCTATACTGTATTTTAAATTTCTTCTATCTTTACAAGAAGAAAATGTTAGATTCATGAAAATTTTCGAATTCCGGTTTTCGACGGATTTACTCCTTTTAGGATTCAAAGATTCCAAAAAGCATGTTTTTATAAAATGTTACTGTGAATCTGTCAGTCTGTTTGTGACATAAATTTCGTGGGCGCTCTATCTCAAGAACTCATGCACAGAATTTCGCAAAACTTTAGATTCTGTTAGACCTTGATTTAAGCGGGATCTGATTAGTTTCTGGTGTATATCGCCCAAAGATAACGCTGTTAGGCTGCCTTTTTCACGATTCCCATAATAGCTACATCTCAAAAACTAATGAATGGATATACATAAAACTCCATATTTCATTAGTCTTTTATATAATATGGTTCTGATAAATTTTTGGTGTAAAACGCACAACAGGTGGCGCTGATATACGAATAATTCATGATTATCTCAATAGACTCCATGATTATCACAATACACTCTATCTTAAGAACTGACGTACGAATTTTCATTAAACTTCAGGTTGAGTTAGTCTAATATAGATGAGAATTCTTTAGCTTTTGAAGTAAATCGCTCAACAGGTGGTGCTGCTATTTAGATTTTACTTTACTATTTCTGCGATAATTCTATCTCAAACACTAATCTAAGGGTCTTCATTAAATTTCAGGTTTAGTTAGTCCTTAATATAAATTAATATTCCGTAGTTTTTGGAGCACATCTCTCAACAGGTGGCGCTAATATGCGGCATTTTTCATAAATATTTCAATAGCTCTATCTCAGGATCTAATGCACGAATTTTCATGAAATTTCAGATTCAGTTAGTCTCTAATATAAATGAGTATTACTTAGTTTTTGGAACTAATCCCTGAACAGGTGGAGCTGCTATCTAGTTTTATTTTACCATTTCTGGGATAATTCTATCTCAAATACTAATATACAGATTTTCATCAAATTTCAGATTCAGTTAGAAATTGAAGCAAGTTGTTGCAGATTAGATTTTGGTGTAAAATTACCTAATTGTTGACGCTATTGTGTCTCATTCTTCTGGAAGTATTAACGTATATGAAATCGAATAAAGTTTTGGGATTGCCACATTCGACTAGTTTTTAAGTTGATTTCATTTGCTTTAATTATGTCAATATAAAAATAAAGTGAGTTCCCTAGAGTCTTGGCCCATTATTTTGTCATGATTAAAATCAAACATGTTCAAGTTTCCAATACATTACACTTATGTCGCAATTTTATTTTGATAACTAATTGAATAACAAATAAAATGACATGTGAAACTTTATTCTAGGCTGAGTGTTTGAAAATTAAAAAACTATTTTGTAAAAAATGGGTCAACCCTCCCATTTCGTCTCTAGGTAGTTAATTTGTTTACAAATCGGTTTTCATTTAAATTTCAAAAAAACTATTTCAAAATATCATAGTTGAATTTGGTTTTCTTCCTTCTCTTAAACCGAAGTAACGGTGATAACATAGTATATAACGCTCCATTAGATTATTAGATATATATATATATATATATATATATATGTATATATATATTGGTTTAGGTGCACAACTGCAACTTCAGTTTTGAGTAAGGTTGTCTGTCTTGCCCTTAATAAATACTATACAAACTTATTAATATTATATTAATGTACTAGTATAGTATAATAATATAAAATGTATATGTATTAGTGTAATATTAGTATGAGGGTCAATCCATTTCAAGTGGTGCAGAACTAGTCACTCGACCATTTTTTTACAATCTGAAATTTTTTATTAAGCAACCCTAACATGATGAAATTTCGAAATCACTATTTTAATTTTATTATATTTTTGTGCATAGCTGCCATGTTGGTTTCACTGTGTACAGAAATTTTCACAGACTGAACGGTTTACGGAATTGTAAATATCTCATCTTTTATTTCTCCAGTTCATGAACGGCTTGAAGCAATTTGTGAGAATGAAATAGGCTAAAAATTTGGTAATAGAATACTAATTTCCTAAAATAACCTTTATTGGTGAAATTTAAGCTTAAAGTTTAAGATATTTTTCGAAAATCTGTCCGTTTACAAAAAAAAGTTTCTCCAGCAAAAAAAAAAAAAAAAAAAAAAAAAAAAAAAAAAAAAAAAAAAAAAAAAACTTTCAACATAACTTTTTTTTTTTTTTTTTTTTTTTTTTTTTTACAACAGAAAGCGTTTGTACTCACATGCCAAGTTCCGGATCTGGGACTTCAATTCCTTTAATTAAAAAATTCTGTGGTGTCGATTCCCAAATTAAGATGGGTACACACGAACACGTGGTAGAATAAAATAGATTCTACCGAACTTCAACGTAAATACAAACTGAATTTAAATAAATCTTCAATTATCATATCAAAAGTCGGATCGTATAGTAATTATTAAATAACCTCGTTAGCATATTCAAAAATCATTCTAAAAGAAAATAAGTTGCTGTGGGAAAAGGTAAATAATGACTTAAATCATGGAATAAATTTATAATTTACAATTTATTTAAATTTTAAATGAGAATTAAATTAACATTAAAGAAATGCAAAAATAATACTAGTATTTAACATGTGCTAATATTATACATATGCATTACGACCCCGGGGAAGAATAAAAAATATTGATAACTTTTTTTTTACATTTTTAACATTGTTGATGACTGCCTGCAAACTGATACAAATATTAGTACTCTTCGATCAGGATCCTAATGAAGAGACATTCTCGCCGGCTCATTCCTTGCAACGCATCAGGTATATCTTCCGATGAGACTTCCGCTCGCAGATCCTCCTCCCGATCGACGATCGCTAGCTCACATCTGCCGCTCCGTAACCTCAGACTTCCGAAGCCGCACGTCCTCCCGTCACTAGCCGTCGAATTCCTCCAAAAGCGTCCTAGTAGTAACTTTCCTTCAGGCAGCACACTTTCTCCTCGACGTTCGCCGAATTCCAGACCTCCTTTCGCTCCTTCCCGTCACGCTTGACGAATTCTCCCTCCACCGTCGCCGTTTCGCACTGAAGTCCGGAGTCGCTCGTCTTCCAATCATTGGCCGAACTCTCAAAAGCCTCTCGATCTCCATGTGTCTCCCTTTTTATTTACGTGCCGCTTCACTTCATTTCCATCGCGTAGGCAAAATAATCCACTTGATGTCCGACATGTATGTTAGATATTTGAGTGGTTCAACAAAATTTCCCATTTATTTAAACAAAAGAACGGCATTGCCGTTTACAATTTTTCTTTGCTATCAAAAAAATTTTTTATGAAAAGAAAACCAAATTGTCCTTCAAAATATCGGACACCTGCCGTGTATGAATACATTATTCGATGTCCGGACCACGTGCGTCTTGAAATATTGAAATATGAAATATCTTTGTATATTTTCAAAATACACATTACTAAAAATTTCCAAAACAAACATTTTTTTCTTATTATTTTAAATCAGAATTTCACATATATTTTAAATATCTTTCGAGGGAATATCGATGTATCGTCCGGCGCCTTGCCGACACAACAAAAACCCCTCAAAAATATTAAAATATTATTAAACATTAAATATATTTACCAGATATTATATGGAGTAATTTGTAAATTATTTGATAAAAAGAGATATATCCTATTAGCAAGCAAAACTAAATTATTTAAATAAAATAACCTATTATTATTATTTTTATTTTATAATTTTAAATTATTTTAGACCCAAAATAATCAACAGAACACATTACATTTCCGTCCCCTCAAAAAAAATTTATTGCCCAAAGAAAATTTTTTTGGAAACAAAGCGAAAGTACGTCTATTACTAAAAGAAACTATAATTGCAAACAAAAAACCGAGAAACTAAATTTAATGAAATTCAAATAACGCTGATCTATTTCACCCACTATCTCCAACAATTGACCCAACTAGGATTCAGATACAATGTACACAATATGAAATATACAGTTGATTATAAGCTAAATTTGTTCCTGATTAACCAAAATATTACACAAAAAAACATGATACAAATACACTAGTATAAAAAATATATATATACATCATACTATACAATACATTATTATTACAACTATACAATATGTATTTAATACAGCTAAGAGAACTATTGTCTCACAACAAAACCATGAGTGTCTCTGGGACGTAACTGATAATCACTAACAATTTCAGTACTCCTATACTGCCTCGACTTTTGCCCAGACCCCACATGCGACTGAGAGGGTACGTCTGTATTTATTTGATCATTATCAGTAATAATATCAATATCTAGCAAAAGATTATTATTGTCCCTAACAACAATGTTTTGTTCGTTATCATTGCTACTATCAATATCTAATATGCGATTGTTGTTTAACATGTGATTACTGTCCCTAGAATTATTGTTATTGTCACAAATGTTACTGTTATATATGACATCAAATACCGGGAGTTGGTCATCAATGTCAACAAATTGAAAATCCCTATCATCCCTGTCATCTATGTGTTGATTTGTGTCCTGTTCATCGTCTTTAATTTCTTCCTCAAAAAGTGCAGGAAATATAATTCTCTCCATGATTCGGAATAGTCTATCAACATGTACTAATTGTTCATCTTTGGGGTTTTGTATGTGTACAATTTTAAAGTTCACTGTATTAGTTTGTTGAATAATACGATAAGGTCCTTTGTTGAACTGTGAAAGTTTTTTGCTTGCCCCTGGCTTAACTACTGGTGTGTATAAAAGTACTAAATCCCCCACCCGTAATTTTTTATCAGTGGCAAATTTTAATCTGTACTCCTCCTGCTTTTCTGCGGCTTTTGTTAAATTTTGTTTAACCATACGAAAAACTTTGCCTAGCCTTAATTGTAAATCTTCGCTAAGCTCACGGGTATCTGCATAAGATCTCTGAATGGGCTTAGCTATGAGATCAACAGGTAAAAGCAGATCCCTACCATATACTAAATGTGCTGGAGTATCACCTATAGCCACGTGATAAGCTGTTCTGTAAGCCAATAGTGCAAAATGTAGAAGTTTGTCCCAATCTTCATTTGAAGAATCTACTAAATGTTTTAGCATATTAACTATAGTACCATTTGCTCGTTCCACAACCCCGTTAGCACTAGGATGATAGCTAGTCGTAGTATGCTTTTTTATGCGAAGCTTCTCATATACTTTTAATATTGCTTCAGATAGAAATGATTTTCCTTTGTCTGTTGTGAGATGTTCCGGAATACCATGAGTAGAAATGAATTTTTCTAATACTGATATTATGGTTTCTGATTTTAAGTCAGGTACCGGATACGCCTCAGCCCATCTTGTAAAATAGTCTGTTATGACAATAATGTGTTTGTTTCCCTCCATTGTAGTACTTAGTGGACCCACTGCATCGACCGCAATCTTTTCAAACGGATGTGAAGTAATTTCTACTCTCTGTAATGGAGCTTTCTGTTTAGATTTATATCCCTTTCTAATAGCACATTGGACACAAGATTTGACATGATTAAGTGTATGTTTATATTGTCCCCACCAAAAATAATTCTTCTTTGTCTTAATTAGAGTTCTTTTAAAACCAGGGTGTGCTGACGTGACTGAATCATGTGCTAAATTTAATACTTGAGAAATTAAAGTTTTAGGTATAACTAATTTAGTGTGATTGTCGTTATACGAATATCGTTTGTTAATGCAATATAGTAAATTATCCTTTAAAAAGAAAGTTAAATCATGTAATTGTACTTCATTCTGATCTTTCAACTGGTCAATTATGTCTTTGCATTTAGCATCTTGATTTTGTGAAGACCTAAAAAATTCTGGTGAAAAATTTGGATTAACATTTACTTCCTGTATTACATTTACATTTCTAGATAGTCCATCAGCTGGAATATTGCATTTCCCTGGAGTATGGCAGTATTTTATGCTATAATTTTGCAGAGCAAGAGCCCAACGGGAAACCCGACTACTGTCCTGGATTCTCAACACCTGTGAAATTGCTTGCTGATCACAATATAAAGTGAATTCCCTCCCGTAAAGGTAGTGTCTAAAATTACTAATTCCCCATACTACTCCAAGGAGTTCCCTTTCAAAAGTACTATATCTTGTTTCAACATCTTTTAGGGTTCTGCTCGCATAAGCGACAGGATGTAAATCACCTGACTCATCTTTTTGGCTAAGAACTGCACCTAACGCGAAGCCAGATGCATCGGTATGTAAAAAGAAAGGCTGCTCAACATTTGGTAATAATAAAACCGGGTAAATAGTCAAACATTGTTTTAATTTGTTAAATGCAGAATTTGCTTCCTGACTCCATATGAAAGGAGTTTTCAACTTAGTTAACTCTGTTAAAGGTTTTGCGATATCAGCGAAATGATCAATAAATTTAATATAAAAATTACATATTCCTAGAAAACTACGAACTGCCTTTTTATTTTTTGGAATGGGAAAGTTTTCTACAGCTGTTATATTTCTTTTATCTGGAGAGACAACACCACTTTTTATTTGGAATCCCAGGTAAGTGATAGAATTTTTTGCTATTTGACAATTTTCAGGATTGATTTTTAAATTATGAGAATTTAGTCTCCTAAAAACCATATCTAATTTATCGATGTGCTCTTCAAAAGTTGCCGAACCAATAATTATGTCACCAATGTAAGTATTCGTATCTAAACCTAGTAAAATCGTAGTAACTAGCCGTTGAAAAGAGGCAGCGGCATTGACAAGACCTTGAGGTAAACGTTTTCACACAAACAAACCGAATTCCGTACAAAACGCAGTCTTGTGTCTGTTCTCGGGATGCAAGTCCATTTGCCAGTATCCCGAGCATAAATCTAAAGATGTATAGTAATGAGCACCATTTAATTTATCTAATAAATCAGAAATATGCGGGAGAGGAAACGGTAAGGGCTTAGTCTTTAAATTTAATTTCCTGTAATCGCATACTAAACGGTAAGTTCCATTTTTCTTTTTTACTAAAATTACAGGGGATGCGTAAGGAGAATCAGAAGGAGTATAATGTCTGCTTCGATTAGATCATCAATTTGTTGTTTTAATTATTTTCTTAAGGCATACGAATTCCTATACGGTTTGGAACGGACAGGAATATCATCAGTAAGATAAATTCTATGGCTAGTTGTGTTACAACCCGTTAAATCCTTGACAGACTGTGCAAAAATGGCTTTGTTTTTATTTATGATCTTCATAACCGCCTGCTTCTTGGAATCATTTAAATGATTTAAATCAAATTTTCTTCCACAAGGGTTAAATTCGGTAATCTCATTTTCTACTTCTAAATTATTTACCGTAGTATTCTGAACATTAACTTCCTCAACAAATTCGATTTTAGCTATCTGACAATTTTTGTTGATATGAATTGTCCTTTCAGTGACATTGGCTATTTTAATCCATATATCTTTATTGCCCTCATAGTTATATATTCCATTCGCTACTAACCAAGAATTGTTTAGAGATTTAGCCGAAGGTTGAACAAAAATTAACTTATGCGTTTGCGGAAGGCCATTAATTTTAATTTTAACGAATTGCTCAGATCTAGGCTCAATGACATTTTTTGTTACAGTACTTCCCACACCTTCGAATTTATGTAAATTTATTGAATTAACTTCTATGTTTTTGATATTGTTCCATACAATTGTGTGATTTAAATATTTTAAGGTTTCATCTCTATAATCCATAATGATATTATAAGATTTTAAGAATTCACATCCTAGAATTGCGTTATAATTAGCCTTTAAGGTATAACTGATAAAAAATTTACTTCAAATTTAACTTCTCCATCATTTAAACAAAGTTTAATTTTTTTGTCTAAATTCATTACATCATTATTGACCCCGACTACTTGTATTGCACAAAGCTCACTCTTTTCCACCCAATTTGGTAAATATTGATCTAAAAATTCATTCGAAATTAAATTTATTGCAGCTCCAGAATCTACGAGACAATCTATTTTCTTTTTATTTACATGTAATGAAATGATTGGTAATTGTCCCACTTTTGCATTAATGGTATCTATGCGTACCGTTTTAGGGGTAGTATTCAAAGACAGCGGTACATTTCTGTTTTGCCCCTCTACTGGTTTAAAGAATCTTCATTGATACTTTGCGTCAACACTGTGGTACAATTTCTTTTTAAATGACCTTGTTGATTACATCTATAACAAGTGATTGTTCTCCTCGGTCGAATGTGTCTTTGTGAAGGACCAGTGTTAGAATTTTGAGAACTTTGTCCTTGTGACTGTGTGATTTGTAATAACGTTTGGACTTGGTTGCTTAACTCGGCGATTTGTCTAGCCATAGTAAATTCGTGTAAATGGCATGCTTCATCTACAGTTTTGCTAAACCTGTTAGTTAAAGCTTCCCTCAAAATTAAGAAACTTTGTGTTTTTTCAAATGGGGTTGTGATTTTAGGAATTTTTGCGCTTCCCCTATGCATTTTAACTTAATGTCAAAAACGCATTGCGCTTCTTGCCATCCTGCGAAGTCTTTAATTTCTAAAATTTTGTCAATAAAGTCGCCCACAGTTATGTCAGTGTTTTCCCCCCAAAAATTTGGAATGTTACCTATGAATTGGTTAAAATTAAATGTGAGGTTAGGTACCAGAGACATCTGATTATTTACACTTCTAATCATGTCTGAATCCTTTATTGGGGACAACATTGGTGGAGATAATGACTGACTATACTCATTTCCCGCTAAATTTTTTTGCTCCTCCGTATTTGTCCCTATACTATTCATATTAGAAACTTTATGAGTCCCATTCTGCCCTGACCCACTCTCTTCTACCTCATGCTCAAAAATGTCAGAATCTAATGCCATTTTAACCTCAAAATAAAAATTTTACCAACAAAATACAATAAAATATCAAATAAATTGCAATTAAAAAATTCATGCAACATATAAAATAAATAAAAATCGTAACCATATTAAAATTTCCCCTATTCAAAATTTCATTTTTTTTTCTCAGACAAATTACTCCAGTTAAACCATTAATTAATCCTAGACAAATTACTCCAATTAAACACCATATTTTAATAACCACAGCAGCCGAAAGTGAAAAAGAAAAAAAAATCTACCAGGTGACGGCGCCGAAAATGGCTAAATCTGCGGTACCATAAAAAAAATTAATAAATGAAACAAAAAAATTAAATCACGACGCCAAAATGGCAAAGGTCACAAGACACCAAAATGTGTTGTGTCGATCCCCAAATAAAGATGGGTACACACGAACACGTGGCAGAATAAAATAGATTCTACCGAGCTTCAATGTAAATATAAACTAAATTTAAATAAATCTTCAATTATCATATCAAAAGTCGGATCGTATAGTAATTATTAAATAACCTCGTTTGCATATTCAAAAATCATTCTAAAAGAAAATAAGCTGCTGTGGGAAAAGATAAATAATGGCTTAAATCAGGGAATAAATTTATAATTTACATTTTATTTAAATTTTAAATGAGAATTAAATTAACATTAAAGAAATACAAAAATAATACTAGTATTTAACATGTGCTAATATTATACATATGCATTACGACCCCGGGGAAGAATAAAAAATATTGATACCTTTTTTTTTTTTTTACACTTGTAACATTGTTGATGACTGCCTGCAAACTGATACAAATATTAGTACTCTTCGATCAGGATCCTAATGGAGAGACATTCTCGCCGGCTCATTCCTTGCAACGCATCAGGTATATCTTCCGATGAGACTTCCGCTCGCAGATCCTCCTCCTGATCGACGATCGCTAGCTCACATCTGCCGCTCCGTAACCTCAGACTTCCGAAGCCGCACGTCCTCCCGTCACTAGCCGTCGAATTCCTCCAAAAGCCTCCTAGTAGTAACTTTCCTTCAGGCAGCACACTTTCTCCTCGACGTTCGCCGAATTCGAGGCAGACCTCCTTTCGCTCCTTCCCGTCACGCTTGACGAATTCTCCCTCCACCGTCGCCGTTTCGCACTGAAGTCCGGAGTCGCTCGTCTTCCAATCATTGGCCGAACTCTCAAAAGCCTCTCGATCCCCGTGTGTCTCCCTTTTTATTTACGTGCCGCTTCACTTCATTTCCATCGCGTAGGCAAAATAATCCACTTGATGTCCGACATGTATGTTAGATATTTGAGTGGTTCAACAAAATTTCCCATTTATTTAAACAAAAGAACGGCATTGCCGTTTACAATTTTTCTTTGCTATCAAAAAAATTTTTTATGAAAAGAAAACCAAATTGTCCTTCAAAATATCGGACACCTGCCGTGTATGAATACATTATTCGATGTCCGGACCACGTGCGTCTCGAAATATTGAAATATGAAATATCTTTGTATATTTTCAAAATACACATTACTAAAAATTTCCAAAACAAACATTTTTTTTTCTTATTATTTTAAATCAGAATTTCACATATATTTTAAATATCTTTCGAGGCAATATCGATGTATCGGCCGGCGCCTTGCCGACACAACAAAAACCCCTCAAAAATATTAAAATATTATTAAACATTAAATATATTTACTAGATATTATATGGAGTGATTTGTAAATTATTTGATAAAAAGAGATATATCCTATTAGCAAGCAAAACTAAATTATTTAAATAAAATAACCTATTATTATTATTATTATTATTATTATTATTATTATTTATAATTTTAAATTTTTTTAGACCCAAAATAATCAACATAAGAATTCCAAAAGTTTTAAAAATTAAAAAAAATTACGCTTTCAAGGCTAAGATATTTTTGGTGGAGTACAAGATAAAAATCTGAAGTTCTGTTTTGTCTGGTAATTCCGGTGAGTTGTCTTAAGGTCTGGTAACCTGAGTAATTTTTTATTGCTCAGTGTGATAATTTAAAAAATTATATTTTACAACATTTTTTGCAGTTTTGTGAGATATAGAAAATTTTACCACTACATCACAATAATTCTGATTGGGAATACTAAAGAACAACAGTCATCTGTTTTGGAGCCTCGAAAGTGCTTAATGGTGTAATGTTTTCTTTTCTTTTATTCCTATCATTTACAATTTATCAATCTCTAAATAAGAAAAGTTACACCAATTTTTTTATATAGAAATTATGAACAAAACCTGTTTAAATTATTTTTAATAAATTTGTTTAAGAAATTGTCCGCAATACACAAAAAAATGTATGCATTAAATGATAGAAAACGATTATAAGCGATTAGAAAACGATGGGGATAACGAAATTTTCCTCATTAACATGTGATATGCATTAAGCACATTATCCACAGTTCACTTTGATCTCTTTATGCTGCAAAGTACTAGTTCCAGAGGTCTTATAATAGCTGGGTTTGCTTGAAAATAATTTTTTGATTATCTTTTGTAAATTCTTCTGAATTTCGTCAGCTGCCAGATATCAGTGATCTTTCAGCTGCATTTTCGTCTTTAAGAAACAAGTCTTTGGATGCTGAATTACATAATTAATATGAATGAGGGAGACCCAAAATTTTGTGATGGGTAATAAACTCAGGAAATACAACAAGTTATGCTCAATACTTAAAAAGATATGTGGCATTGTTTATAAAAATAATATTTTTGGGGAACTGCGAGCAAGTTATGCATTGAGAAATAACCAATTGGAGTTAGTATTGTTTAAATGTTACTTGTGAATTCCGAACTGATTAAAATTAAGTTATTGTTTTTTTATTTTCACGTGGTTACTAAAGTTTTAGTAGCACATGAATAAATATTTCTTAAGTCTTACTCATTTGGGTTACTGACATGCTATCGGTTTCACATTTGATGCTTAAAATTCATGGCAACGTCAGTGTCCTTTAATGATCGTTGCCAAATTAGAAACCTTTGACTCGCAATTATTGATACGTTTCAAAACTGACTTTTGATGTTACCACTAAACAACTTTTAATTTATAATTTTTTTAATTTTAAACGGAAATAAATATTGCGTTTCAAACAGTTTTACGTTTTCAATTTTTATGTTGAAGTGAGAATACTGACATAGATAAAGAAAATGGGTTGTAAAAAATATAACGCAATAAAATTTTAACATATTTTATTGTATCATAACAGATTTTAAAAAAATTAAATTTTCACAGAAAAATACTTTTATAAAAGTTCATGAATGAAACGAAATCATGTAAAGATGTTGAAGCTATTAATTTTTTTTAAATTCTACAGTAGCGACTCTAATATATAAAAATACTTTCATTTAAATATCTGATATGTTTAATGCATCGAAAAAAAAACTTCCTGTTGCAACATGATTCTTTTTGAAATAAAAGAAATAACAATGCTGTATAATGTGTAATTGTTGTCAATGAAATTTGTTTTAATCCGATCAGAACAACACGTTTTAATTTTCCTCGGAAACTTTTATTCAAACCCAGAATGAGAGAATTTATGAACATTTCAGTCAACAAATGTACCGTAATCCCCAAAAGGGCACATTATTTTAGTAGGAGTGTACACTGTAAAAAAAATTCAAGAGGTTACTAAAAATTTCTTAGTAAATTTGTATTCCACAGACTTTTTTAGTAACCATTACAAAGTCTTTTTTTGCAAGTGAAACAAGCATTTCTTTTGTAAACTCAACAAAACAATTTTTTGTATAACTAACTTAAAAATTTTTAGTATGAGCCACCAAGCAAATTTTAGTAATAGCTCTAAAATTATTTTTAATAACCATTACGTGCGCCCAAAGGGCTGGAGCTTTCTTCGAGCTGCATCCAGACTTCTGAAGCGGAAGATTTTCGGCAAAACTGCAATAGATGTCAGCACCAAACATTCCTACCAGCTCCGAATGGATTTTCATAATCCCTTTATTAACGAGACACTACATACATTCGGGGCGTATTTGGCGGTGCCAAGTTTCGAACCCGGGACCTTTTAGCCTGGAGTCCGTTACTATAACCACTATGCTATCAAGGCCACACCAACTGCGTTTTAGTAAGAGCTATTAAAAATATAGAACTATTAACTCTATTCGTTGCTAACTTTTTTCTAGTAATTGTTACAGATTTTCTAGTAACCGACTAAGATTACTAAAATTTTTTTAGTAATTATAAGGATCACTAAAGTTTTTTTAGTAGATCGACCCTTTTTTTTTTACAGTGTAATCTCACACTCCAAAATTTCAACTTACAAGAAAAGAACCTCTAGAATCGGAAACTGACCGGTCTCTGATAGGCCATTCATCCTTTTCCGATGACACAGTGATTGACCGATAATTAGATACACCTGAAAAACCGATTAATTATCATTAGAAACTAATCGAATATTGTCTTAGTAGAGCAAAACTTAGAGATATCGGGAATCGATCAATTTGCTTTCCAATTGACGTAGGTTCTGTCTGACATAGCTTTCAATGGGTGTTTGATTAAGTGTATTGCACAACAAACATATGGGTATGTAAAATAAAACCTATTACTGATTTAAATAAGATAAATAAGGAATTTTCCCGATGAATGTACCATACATTTTTCATGAAGTTAAGAACTATTAAATGAACACATTACATGAAATTTTATTACATTACATATTGAATGTATATCAATGCTGTATATATATACTATATTTTATAAAATATATATATTTATTTTAATAGAGTGTTTATATAATATGTTAAACATCTTAAACATGTGTCACATAGCTGAAGATATAAAGTTTACAGCAATTTATTTTTGAAATGTTTCTGTTTAAACTATTACATTTTCCTGTCAAAGTTTTCTGTTTTAATTTATGCTTACAACTTCAATCGTAGGCAAAATACTTATTCAACAAGGAGCTTGAATATAAGCCAATCCCTCCTGCTTTGAAATATATTTATTTTTTATTTTTTCACTTTTCTTTTTCTTTGTGTGATTTTGATTGTTGTTAACAATAAATTATGCATTATTCCTACCGTGCCTTAGAAATTCAACATATTCTTTTAAATGACATTTATTATTTTTGACCTTATCAAATATAATTTAAAAGTTCAAGTTCTTATAAAAAGGTATCTCAAGATAAAAATAAAATAAATATGTATAGATTTTTTAGTCAGTTTCTATTGTTTGCTGGAATGGAATATAATTTTTTCAAGTTATGACATCAAATTATTCTCTGAAAACACTGAAATATTAGAGCTGTAGATATTAATTTTTAAAAATGAGGCCTTTTCAGCTCACTGGTTAGTGCGCTGGTCACAAAAATGAAATGCTTCTGCGAAGTTCAAGGTTACAGTCCAGGCTAGGTTTCTGAGGATGATTTTTAGATTTTTCCTTGTAAGATAACAATAACTTGTGAGAGTTTTCTTTCAAAAGTTCACCTTGAAGACGCCTCTCATCTAACAATGTGGCTAATCATGGCTGATGCTGAATAAAATATCAAATCTTAATCATAAATAATCATGAAATCTTTTTTTAAGGAAAAGAATTTTTTAGCTGATAAACTTGAGTATAAACAGTAACTTTGAAAGTAACTCTATCATATACAATCTTCTATACATATATGAAATAGAATGTTCTGACTGTCTGATAATCAACGCGCAACGCAAACTACTGAACCTAGAAGCATGAAAATTGGGAAAGAAATACTTCTTATGATGTAAACGTGCACTAAAACCGGATTTTGAAAATTCCGCTCCAAAGGGGGGGGATACAGGTTGTCGAAAATTCTGGAAGATCTTGCTATATTTCAACATCTGTTTAAACATTCTTTAATTTGTTTATCATCCATATCAGTATAATTATTGTTACATTTGACAAAAAAAGGAGTCTGCAGCTTTTTACAAAACAAACGATTTTGAAAAAAGTCGAAAAAATGCATAGAAATTTTTTTGAAATAAGAAATTTTAATTAGAGAACACTTGTAAAAATATTACGGCATACAAATATGTCAGAACATATAAAAAACTCATCTATCTTGCGCGTCTAACCCCGGAAACCACAGACGATGTAAAAGACAGCAAATGGCATTTAACCTTTCGAACAAGGAACGAGAGTGTGCCGAATAAAATGACCATTTTGACCAAATGACCATTCTTATAGTCAGTCTGGATTAAAAAATTTAACTTAAAAATTTCGTAGTACACTGTAAAAAAATTTGCAAAGGTACTAAACCTTTTTTAGGAAACTGGGATTCCAAGAACTTTTCCTGTAACGGTAACAGCAAAAATTCAAGTTTCAGAATCGATTACATGAATTTTTTCTGTTATCGTTACATGAAAAGTTTTTGGAATCCCAGTTTCCTAGAAAATGTTTAGTACCTTCACAGATTTTTTTTTTTTTACAATGTAGTCCTTAAATGTGTACTTTAGATGAAACATGCGTCCGAGAAAATTAAAATGGCTTTGACATGTACATACATGCCATGCGTAGCGTACAAATATTTATGTCAATTGCTGTAGTAATACTGAAACACATGTCAGGCCATATTGCTTATTTTGCATTGAAATATTTTCATATAGAAAACTCCACTCTGGTTGTTTAAAATTGTTAAAACTTAATTTCACATTGAAAGCATACTATAACAACTCCAATTAATATAAGTATTAGTATACAAAAAACAATTATATAACATCTTTTCGGAATACTGCTGAAAAACCATTAGTAATAAAACTGCAAAAATGTTTTGTACAGTTACATATATATTTTGGTAAGTTCAAATGAAATATTTTAAATACAACACTAAAAAATCAGTATTAAATTTATTGTATTAACTCTTGTAGTGTTGCAAAGAACTTTCTGGCGAGAATACAAAAACTGGCTTAAATACAATACAAAAAAATTATTGGTAATTTTTCTGACGGTACCTGATTAAAGTAACAGTTATTTTTTTCATAAAGTACATTAAAAGTTTAACGTGCAAGCCTAAAAAACTCAAAGTAAATGTGCCATAAAGTCCCATGCAAATGTACAACAAAATTCTCAGTAAATGTACTACAAAATATTTTGTAAGAATACTAAAAATCATTAGAAAACTCACAAAATATTGTTTAGAAAATTCTTCAAAAAATCCTAAGTACTTTTACCAAATAATCCTCAGTAAATTTACAAAAATATATTTAGTAATCGCCCTAAAATAATCCTCACTAAATTTACCAAAATATATTTAGTAATCGCCTTAAAATATCGCTAGTAAATTTAATAAACAATATTTAGTACATTTATAAAAGCTAATACGTGAAATTCCCTTAAAAATCATTAGTAAGTTTACTAAATAATATGATGTAAGTTTGCATAAAGTTCTTTAGAATACTCCCTAAGAAATCATTACTGCATTTACAACATAATCATTGGTAAATTTATTAAAAAATCTTTACTAAACTCCCTGAACAATCATTAGTAAGTTTACTAATTAATAGTTAGTAAATTTCCAGGCGATTCTTTGAGAAATTCACTAAAACTCATTAGTATGTTTACTGAACAATATTTAGTAAAATTTACTAAAGCAACTTTTGTAATTCTACATGATTTTCTTCTGTTGCGGTTACACAAAAAGTTCTAGGCATCCCAGTTTCCTAGAAAATTCTTAGTAACCTTACAGAATTTTTTTTGCAGTACAGAGAGAGTCGCAGGCTTACAGACTCACAGACAGATATTTTATACAAATAAATTATTGACTTTCGTTATTGATTTTTGACATCATAGCTTTGTTTCATTTATGTAGTGTTTCCTAAAGAAACTCCCCCAAAATATCACAAATCAATGTAATATAGTATTTGTATTATCGCTTTGAATATAACATTAAGTGCACTGTAAAAAAAAAAATCTGTGAAGGTACTAAACATTTTCTAGGAAACTGGGATTCCAAGAACTTTTCATGTAACGATAAAAGGAAAAATTCATGTAATCGATTCTGAAACTTCAATTTTTGCTGTTACCGTTACAGGAAAAGTTCTTGGAATCCCAGTTTCCTAGAAAAGGTTTAGTACCTTTGCAGATTTTTTTTTACAGTGTGATAAGCATAACATAATTGTGTAATTCGTATTTTTTCTATAAGGATATGCGCATAGACTTATTGACAAAATCAGCTTATAAAATAAATAAATATTTCAAAAAATATAAAAAATAAACGCATTTCAATTGCTTTGCGATTACAAAAAATCCGTTAAATACAGTATTTGATTTTAGACAAGGTACCAAAAATGTTTGAGGTACACTGTAAAAAAAAATCTGCAAAGGTACTAAACATTTTCTAGGAAACTGGGATTCCAAGATTTTTTCAAGTAACGATAACAGGAAAAATCCATGTAACCGATTCTAAAACTTGAGTTTTTGTTGTTACCGTAACAGGAAAAGTTCTTGGAATCCCAGTTTCCTAGATAAAGTATAGTACCTTTACAGATTTTTTTTACAGTGTATAAATATTAATAGTTTAAATAATGTTTAAAATTTATATATTGTTAAAAATTGAAAATTTTATTTAAAGAAACTCATTAGAACAGTCATAGAAAAATTTCCAAGTTTTGCATTGAAATGATTTTATTTAAAACAGCACTGTAATAAAAAAATCTGGAAAGGTACTAAACTTTTTCTTTGAAATTGGGATTCCAAGAATTTTCCTGTAATGGTAACAGCAAAAATTCAAGTTTCAAAATCGATTACATGAATTTTTCCTGTTATCGTTACATGAAAAGTTCTTGGAATCCCAGTTTCCTAGAAAAAGTTTAGTACCTTCACAGATTTTTTTTTTACAGTGAGAGAGTAAGTGCATCCAAACTTGGTTCATATCCGATAATCGGCTACAATATAACTTATATGCATATATATATATATATATATATATATATATATATATATATACAGGGGGATTCTAAATTACAAAAAAGAAGGGTGATAGTACACATCAAGACAAACAATATTAAATAGGAAACCAAGGGTCCCAAATGTTTTCTGAAAGAGATAGCCGTTATTAAAGTTTAGGGTCTAAAATTTCAAATAATCATAAACATAGGAAAAATCTGTCGATTGATTTACGGTTTTCACTAAAACTATTATTTATGTCAGTATTGTCTTGAAAATAAATTATAACTGTGTTCAGAGGGTTCAAATTTCAAATGATTATAAAAAACGGAAAAATTGGTCGATTGATTTGCGGTTTTCACTAAGACCGCAAAATCGCTTTATGTCGGTAATTTCTTGAAAATTAATTATAAAGTTAAATTTCAAAAAATGCCAATACAGGGCGCTATAGACTTTGGAGTAACGAACAACTATTTTTTCCTGTTATTTTTTGCATCTCATTAAATGTTTTCGGAAGCTTAAACTTAAATTTTGAGTTCAAAATCTGAATAGTAGGGAGTGGTTGAGTAGCGCAAACTGAACTGTGTTCAAGGAGGGCGGGGGAAGGGGGGGGGGTCAAAACTCAAATAATTACTGAAAACAGAAAAATTGGTCATTTCGTTTGCGGTTTTAAATAAAACTATTCTTTAAGTAAGCATATTCTTGAAAAAGGTTTTAAAGATAAATTTCAAAAATTCCGTTAGAATCCGTTAGTCCTTTAAACTTCAGAGTAACCAACAACTGATTTTAACCGTTATTTTTTGTATCTAATTAAATGTTTCCAAAAGCTTGTTAAATGTTTTCGGAAGCTTAGATTTAAACTTAAATTTTGAGCTCAAATTCTGAATCGTTGGAAGGGGTTAAGAAGCGCAAACTGAAGTGTGTTCAGGAGTTGAAATTTACCCCCCCCCCCCTCCTCGAACACAGTTCAATTTTGCGCTATTTAAACACTCCCAACGATTCAGAATTTGAGCTCAAAATTTAAGTCTAAGCTTTTGAAAGCATTTAATGAGATAAAACAAAATAACGGTTAAAAATAAATGTACGCTACTCCAAAATCTAAGGCGCCGTCTATCGGCATTTTGTAAAATTTATCTTTAAAATTTATTTTCAAGAAAACACTGATTTAAAGAGTAGTTTTAGCGAAAACCGAAAACGAATCGACCCATTTTTCCGTTTTTTATAATCATTTGAAATTTCAACCCTCTGAACACATTTCAGTTTGTGCTACTTAACCACTCCCAACTATTCAGATTTTGAGCTCAAAATTAAAGTTTAAATCTAGTCTTACGAAAACATTTAATGAGATGCAAAAAATGACGGCAAAAAATAGTTGATCGTTACTCCAAAGTCTAAAGCGCCCACTATCGGCATTTTTAAAATTTATCTTTATAATTTATTTTCAAGAAAATACCGAAATAAAGAATAGTTTTAGTGAAAACCGCAAGTCAATCGACCAATTTTTCCGTTTTTTATAATCATTTGAAATTTAAACCCTCTGAACACAGTTAAGTTTGTGCTACTTAACCACTCCCAACTATTCACATTTTGTGCTCAAAATTTAAGTCTAAGCTTACGAAAACCTTTAATGAGATGCAAAAAATCACGGCAAAAAATAGTTTTTCATTACTTCAAAGTCTAAAGCGCCCTCTATCGGCATTTTTCGAAATTTATCTTTATAATTTATTTTCAAGAAAATAGCAACATAGAGAATAATTTTAGGGAAAACCGCAAATCAATTGACCAATTTTTCCGTTTTTTATGTGTATTTGAAATTTTGGACCCCAAACTTTAATGGCGGCTGTCTCCTTTGGAAAACGTTTGGGACCCTTGGTTTCCTATTTACTATTACTCGTCTTGATGCGTTCTGTCACCCCCTAGCGTATATACCATTTGTTTAGGGACACCCAACACCAAACAAGGACAACAGCAAAAAATAGCCGTTCTTTACTCCAAAGTCTAAAGCGTCCTCTATCGGCATTATTTGAAATTTATCTTTATAATTTATTATTAAGAAAATATAAACATAAAGAATAGTTTTAGTAAAAACCGCAAAACAATCGACCAATTTTACCATTTTTTATGTTTATTTGAAACTTTGGACCTTAAACTTTAATGGCGGCTGTCTTCTTCGGAAAACGTTTGGGTCATTTGGTTTCCTATTTAATATTGTTTGTCTTGATGTGTACTATCACCTCTCTTTTATATGTAAAAACAATTTAGAATCACCCTGTATATAATATGTATGTATATATGTATGTATATATATATAGTATATACATATAAAACCATTAATTGTATTATAATATATGAACCATTGAATTTGATAGAATATACACTGGTGTCCAAAAGGTAAGCATAGTTCGTAAAATGCTAAAAACGTGGAGTAAATATTCGTAAAATTATTCAAAATTACTTGCGGAGAAGAAGATTGGTTGAAGAAGAAACATTGGGTTTATGCAAAACTTTTCAGTCGACTAAATCATGCGCGAAATAGCTGCGCATGTCGGAACACTTATAAACCGGTTCACGTAATATATAGGTAGTTCAGACGAATTTCGTACAACGGATGTGCCAAGAAATATTGTTACGATCAAACAAGATTAATGATGGCACAAAGACGCCAACTGGACATGTTTGCGAAAGGAAGAATCGTTGGAATACTGGAATCCGGACGATCACAATTCACAAACCGAAGTGTATCGAATTCTGAACGTGGACCAGTTTGTGTTCTCAAGACAGTGACAGAAGTTTCAAAGTACGGGAAATGTTACCCGACGACCAGTACCAGGTTGACGAAGAATCAAAATCCTTTTCCAAGGCCGATATCTGGCGATAAGTGCGCGACGTCAGAGGGGTAGTACTGCCAGGGAAATGGGTTCGCGAATCACAGTCGTGACGGGAACAAGAATTTCGAGACAAACTGTTTACAGGAGACTCATTCATGCTAGCCTGTATGTCAGAAGACCAACAGTTTGCATTCCCCTCACATCTGCGCATAAATGCGTTCGTTTAAACTGGAGTTTGAAACATCAACATTGCAGTGTGGGAGAAATGACCAATGTGATGTTCAATGACGAGTCCCGGTTTAGTTCGAGTAGTGATTCTCGTCGGGTATCGATATGGAGAGAACGTGGAACACGTTTTGAACCAAGAAACATAATGGAAAGACACGTTTTTCCATCAGGGCGAGTAATGGTATGGGCAGGCACTATGTTGACGGCCGCAAAGACCTCCATATCTATTGACACGGGGTTCTGTGACTGGTAAAAGATACAGAGTCGAAATTCTTGAGCCTTATGTTCGCTCGTTTCGAGGTGCTGTCGGTCTTGATTTCATATTCACGGTTGATAATGCGCCTTGTCTCCGTGCGTTATTAGTTGATGATTTCCTTGAAACGGAAAACATCCAGCGCATGTCGTAGCCTGCGAACTCTCCGGATTCAAATCCTACCGAGTATGTATGGGATATGCTCCGGAGACAACTTTCAGCCATTTCGCACCCACCACGCTCCGTTCCAGAACTGAAAGGAGTTATCAAAGAAGCTTGGAACTGTTTGAGCCCATAACTCATTCATAACCTCATAGCAAGTATAGGAAATCGCTGTGCAGCGAGGCTCGCTGTCAGAGGTGACAACACGCCTTATTAAACTGCAGCATCACTATTTTATTTAATGTTTCTTTCATTTTTCCTTTAAAGTGTGAAGCCTTACTATGCTCAATTTTCTTTCAAACTGCTACTTTGGATAATAAAAGTAAATATTATCGTTCTTTTGAATTCTTTCCTTACTTTATAACAGTTTTACACTCGCATATCACATTTCACCACATTCCGATTTACATTTCTTTCATTACTTACTTAATAGCTTAACTTTTGGACACCAGTGTATATATATATATATATATATATATATATATATATATATATATATATATATATATATATGTATATATATAACCATTAAATGTATTACAATGTATGAACCATTGAATTTAATAGGATATACATATAGATGGTTTATACTTATTTAACCTAAAATATATTTTTTGCACGCGCAACTGCCTTCTATATATCTAGTAGAGAATAATCGATACATATGGAAGCATATTTATTTATTTGTTTATTTGCATTACTAATTTAGTATATTTTGTTATAAGTGGCAGATTAATAAAAATAATTGGCTGACTTCTGGTATTTTTCTCTAAGAATTTTTTATAAATATAAAGAGTTTGGTTCACATTTCAAAGAACATATTTTTACTGTTTAAAGAATAAATTAATCATGATTGAAAAGTAAAAAGAAAAATTGCTAATGAGATATATTCCTTCAAGGAACTTCATATACGTTGAATAACAAAAGAGGGCATTGCAACACTTAATTAGCATTGCAAAATAGTGCAATGTCTTAAGTGATAAATATTGACAAATTTAGTTTTTTTATTGGCATAAAATGACTTAATTACAATATGTAACCTGAGGATTTAATCTCATGAGCTTTGTCTTAAATACCTGTGTCAGTTTAATTACTGATATAAGCTTAAGAGTCATGAATTGCTAATAAAAATGTTTACTTTTTGTAAATGTTTCACAATACTTTAATAATTTAGTTTTATGTTATTAAAATATTGCATCTCATTTAGTAATATATATGACTACAATCTTTTCTACTTTTGAAACCGTTGTGCAGTTAAAATTTTTACCTAAGTTAAATATGGTATTTTTTAATAAATTTGAATTAGAAAAAACTTATTAACGCAACCACGAGTAAATAAAAAAAGAAAAAGCTCTGTGTTTAATAAAAATAATAATCGTAATCATTACGAATACGTTTTAATGAAATGAATATTTATTTAGCAAATTGATCAGTTTGCTTTTAGACTTTTTTTTAAACTCTTTTATAATCTGTCTAAAAAGTCTGGCAACTAAATCTCATATTTTCTACTTGTATCTCAGAAAAAGGAATGCAAGAAAAATATGCGCTTATTTATTTATCAAAATTACTATTTTAAAATTTAAATTATTAATGTGTATTAAATTTAGATTTAATACACACGGTGAAAAGAATTCGATAAATGTATGGCAAAAACTGCTGGCAGCAATGTTGCTAGCAGTTTTTACGTAAAAATCGCAGTTATAATTATTTGTAGATTTTATCGCATATTTTCTGGTATTTCAACGGTTATAATTAAAGTAAATTTCGCAGACAATTTTCCGTACAAATTACTACAAAAAGTACTGGAATTTTAACGGCCATATTTTCGTACAAATTACCTCAAAACCTCCCTCAATTCTGATGTCGCCTGTGGGCGACACTGATAATACCCTTTATAATAATTTAATGTTTTTATAATTGTTTTAATTGTTTTTAGACCCTCTCAATAAATGCGTACAGATTATAAGCACCAATATATAGAATAAGGTACATCTTTGGAGATGTTGTATGGTAATTTAAACTACTTTAGGGGTTTCTCGTATTGTCTCAGGACTGAGGAGAATATATGCAGTAATTTTAACAGCAATATTTCCATACTAATTACCACAATAAGTGATCTAATTTTAACAGTAAACTCTGCGTAAAAGAATTGAAAAAAAGATGTGATTATAGCAACAAAATCTCCGTAAAAAATACTTAAGATTTGAAATTTTACCTGCAAAAAATACTGAAATTCTGTAAAAATTCTGAATTTACTACAATAAAATTTCCTGTACATTATACTTTACATTTACACTGCACAGTAAAATGCCTGAAAATCTGTAATAGTATTCACATAAGATATTATTTTTATTCTTATACAGAGTTGCCAATTGCTCAAGATAGTGGTCACCATTATTTTTCAATATAAGCTATTTATTTATTTAATCAGTGTTTTTTAAACACTGAGAATTAAAAGAAATACATTTTTAATAATTAAAAAAGTAAAAGAAAAAAAAAAAAACAGAAATACTGACGACAAAAATCCAGAGGAGTTAGCAACTCTGGTGATATTATTCAACCGTGATTATTAATTATATAATAAAATATTGTTTATTCATTTTTTGGTGAAGTGATGAGGAAGTTGTTCCTACATCACAATAAATCCAGTAAATCGCTTGCGATTTGTAGCAATTTGTACGAACAAATGGCTGCAAAATTTACGTTAATTATAACCTTTTAAATAACGGAAAATATGCGATAAAATTTACAACTAATTTTACTGCGATTTTTACGTAAAAACTTCTGGCAACATTGATGCCAGCCGTTTTTTTTTTTTTTCGTAAATTTAACGGATTTTTCTTATAGTGCACTTTGCAAAGCTTGAAAAATCATACTGTATGAATTGAGTTAAAATTGAATTATTATTGACATGTGACTAAACTGTTTAGATTTAAAAAAACTGTGATAAAAATAATACTTCTTAAAAACAGTTTTTTTTCTCTTTACGTTTTGAAAAGGAGGAAAAGAAACATCGTAATATCTTTTTGTTTTTAGATAATTTAGATAATAGGAAAAAAGTGCGGGCAATATAGACAATATTTTTCTTTTCTAATAAAATGCACAAAAAAAGTAAAATAAAAGAAAATAAATTAGCTGATTTTTTTTAATGCCATACATAGTATTTTTATAGAGATTAATGTGAAGATGACTTTATACATTTTTCTAAAATTTATCACGTACAAAAATTGTTATTTATAAAACTTAAATACTTTAAAATATAATACAAACATAATATTAAAGATATAGTTTCTGTAGAAAAGAGAAAACAAGGATAAAAAAATTAGATAAAACTAGATAGGAAATATTAGCTTTATATGACGATGCGTATTTTTTTTCTTTAAAAAAAATTGTTATTTCAAGCATAATTTTTTTTACGCAAAAGAAGAATAAAAACTTATATTGTAATATATATATATATATATATATATATATATATATATACAGGGTGTCCCTAAACTAGGGGGTGATAGAACACATCAAGACGAGTAATAGTAAATAGGAAACAAAGGGTCCCAAACGTTTTCCAAAAAAGATAGCCGCCATTAAAGTTTGGGTTCCAAAATTTCAAATACACATAAAAAAGGGAAAAATTGTTCGATTGATTTGCGGTTTTCACTAAAATTATTCTTTATGTTGGTATTTTCTTGAAAATAATTTATAAAGATAAATTTCGAAAAATTCCGATAGAGGGCGCTTTAGATTTTAAAGTGATGAAAAACTATTTTTTGCCGTGATTTTTTGCATCTCATTAAATGGTTTCGAAAGCTTAGACTTAAACTTAAATTTTGAGCTTAAAATCTAAATAGTTGGAAGCAGTTAAGTAGCACAAACTTAACTGTGTTCAGAGGGTTTAAAATTCAAATGATTATAAAAAATGGAAGAATTGGTCGATTGATTTGCGGTTTTCACTAAAACTATTCTTTATGTCGGTATTTTATTGAAAATGAATTATAAAGATAAATTTTAAAAAATGCCGATAGAGGGCGGTTTAGACTTTGGATTAACGAAATAATCCATCCTAATGCTATTTTTTGCTATTATTTCTTGCATCTCATTAAATGGTTTCGTAGGCTTAGATTTAAATTTAAATTTTGAGCTCAAATCTGAATAGTTGGGAGTGGTGAAGTAGCAAAAACTGAACTGTGTTCAGAGGGTTTAAATTTCAAACGAAATGGAAAACTATAAAAAAACGGAAAAATTAGTCGATTCGTTTGCGGTTTTTGCTAAAACTACTCTTTAAATCAGTGTTTTCTTGAAAATAAATTTTAAAGATAAATTTCACAAAATGCCGATAGAGAGCGCCTTAGACATTGGAGTAGCGTACAACTATTTTTAACCGTTATATTTTTTAATCTCATTAAATGCTTTCAAATGCTTAGATTTAAATTTTGAGATCAAATTCTGAGTCGCTGCGAGTGTTTAAGTAACGCAAAAGTGAACTGTGTTCAAGGGGGGGGGGAGTAAATTTCAACTCCTGAACACACTTCAGTTTGCGCTTCTTAACCCCTCCCAACGATTATTATTTGAGTTTAAAATTTAAGTTTAAATCTAAGATTTCGTAAACATTTAACAAGTTTTGGAAAGCATTTAATTAGATACAAAAAATAACGGTTAAAATTTGTTGATGGTTACTCTGAAGTTTAAGGCGCCCTCTAACAGAATTTTTTGAAATTTATCTTTAAAATTCATTTTTAAGAAGATACTGACTTAAAGAATAGTTTTATTTTAAACCGCAAACGAATCGACCAATTTTTCCGTTTTTTATTATCATTTGGAATTTGAACCCTCTGAACACAGTTCAGTTTCGCTATTTAACCATCCCCAACTATTCAGATTTTGAGCTCAAAATTTAAGTTTGTCTAAGTTTACGAAAACACTTAATCAGATGCAAAAAATAACATAAAAAGTAGTTGTTCGTCACTCCAAAGTTTAAAGCGCCCTCTATCGGCATTTTTTGAAATTTATCTTTATAATTTATTTTCAATAAAATACCGACATAAAGAATAGTTTTAGTGAAAACCGCAAATCAATCGACCAATTTTTCCATTTTTTATAATCATTTGAAATTTAAACCGTCTGAACACAGTTAAGTTTGTGCTACTTAACCCCTTCCAACTATTCAAATTTTGAGCTCAAAATTTAAGTTTAAGTCTAAGCTTACGAAACCATTTAATGAGATGCAAAAAATCACGGCAAAAAATAGGTTTTCATTACTTCAAAGTCTAAAGCGCCCTCTATCGGCATTTTTCGAAATTTATCTTTGTAATTTATTTTCAAGAAAATAGCAACATAGAGAATAATTTTAGGGAAAACCGCAAATCAATTGACCAATTTTTCCGTTTTTTATGTGTATTTGAAATTTTGGACCCCAAACTTTAATGGCGGCTGTCTCCTTTGGAAAACGTTTGGGACCCTTGGTTTCCTATTTACTATTACTCGTCTTGATGCGTTCTATCACCCCCTAGCGTATATACCATTTGTTTAGGGACACCCTGTATACATACTAGCGGACCCTACAGGCGTTGTGCTGGCACCGACTCCAAAAAATCAAATAAATGTACATAAATATAATAATGCGCATGATAAATAATACGCTTTTAATTTAATTTCTTATTACAATTATGTGCGGAAATTATTTTTCTCTTTGCAGTATTTTTTGAAGTCGGTTCAATTTTTTATAAAAAAGTACATTTTTCTGTTTTTAGTTAAAAGTCAACGAATTTTCTTTAGTCGGCTAATTAAAATTATAATACAGAAAATATTACTGCAAATCATACACGTAAGTCAGGAGTGGGGTTCGAACACACTATCTCGAGGACTCGTATCACTTCTTCGAGGACCAGAGTTTAAATCTGGCGCCCTAGACCACTCAGCCATTTTGTCCGCACTCTATTCAGCGAACTTATTCAAAACTTTTGATTAGCGAAAAATAACTAACTTAATTAGTTTTTGTCTAATTACTAAAAAAGTACTGAATCAATTTCGATGAAATGTGAACCTAAACCATTATATAATTTCGGATTTTAGAATGGTAATTTCTGGAACACACACACAAAATTTCATTAAAATCTATCCAGTCGTTTAAGAGGAGATCAGTGACATGCACACACACGGAAGATTTATATATATATAAAGATTTGCATTGGATACTTAATTTTAATTTTGAAATTGATTTGGCTGTCACAAAGTCCAAAAAATCAAATAAATATACATAAATACACTATATTGCCATTGTTTATGGGACACTTGCGATTTTAGACATTTTACTAAATATCTAGAAAAATACATGAGGAATCATCTCGAAACTCTTAGTGTATAAATATAATAGTATAAGTCATACATCTCCGTGAAGATTTTTTCCCGAAACTCCAAAGGGGACCGAAAACAAATTAAAAAAGAATGAATATCTTTTGAATAACCCTGTCAAAACTAATGTAGCATAAGCGCTCAAACTCTAGATTGTGATTGAATGCCTTATTGTAATAAGCTTTGTTCATTTTTATGCAAATAGCATGCATACTCGAAGAGTAATTAAGGTTTTTATAAAAATGATCCCAAATTTTTCCAAGTTTTTTCCTTATAATTTTCAGAGTTCTTAATATAAAATATTATTTTTTCAGAAAATATGACAAACAACATTGCACACAGTACCCTGTAATCAGAATTAAAAAATAATAAAAATTGTATAAAAAATGAGTTGGTTTACTAAATAATTTTTTACTGCGCATGCGTCAACGATATCAAAATTTCATTTGCATATTATGTTAGCTAAATGTATAGAGGAACTTTTGTGAAAGTCACAAAATCATAACTGGAAAATTCTGACAATAATCGTCAATTGAATAAGTCGAAAATCCGTTATTCTCAAAATGAAGCAAAAACAAGAGGGGTTGTATCCATATATTCATTGATTAGTGTCAATATTGAATACACAATATGGGATGTACTACTGCGTTTGGATAAAATCCCTCATTTTTTTGCTTCATTTTGGAAACAACGGATTTTGTCCTTTTTCTATAGACGATTACTTTCAGAATTTTTAAGCTATGATTTTGAGACTTTTACAAAAGTTGCTCTGTACATTTAGCTAACATAATATGCAAATGAAATTTTATAATCTTTGACGCATGCGCAGTAAAAAATTATATAGTAAACCTACTCATTTTTCATACAATTTTTATTATTTTTTAATTCTGATTACAGGGTACTGTGTGCAATGTTGTTTGTCATATTTTCTGAAAAAAAATATTATTTTATATTAAGAACTCTGAAAATTATAATGGAAAAACTTGGAAAAATTTGGGACCATTTTTATAAAAACCTTAATTACTCTGCTAGTGTGCATGCTATTCGCATAAAAATGAACACAGTGTATTACAATAAGGCATTCAATCATAATCTAGAGTTCGAGCGCTTTTGCTACATTAGTTTTGACAGGGTTATTCAAAAGATATTCATTCTTTTTTAATTTGTTGACGGTCCCCTATGGCGTTTCGGCAAGAAATCTTTACGGAGATGTATGACGTATACTATTATATTTATACACTAAGAGTTTCGAGATGATTCCTCATGTATTTTTCTAGATATTTAGTAAAATGTCTAAAATCACAAGTGTCCCATAATCAATGGCAATATAGTGTATAATAATACGCATGATAAATACTACGTTCTTAATTTAATTTCTTATATTATGTAAGGAAATTATTTTTCACTTTGCAGTAGTTTCTGAAGTTGGTTCAATTAGGTAGATTTCGTATGAAATACCACCTATTGCATTCTCTCCCATGTTGGAATTTCTGAAAATTTTTTACAGATCTACTCCGATCATGACCTCTAGACCCCAAAACTACCATCAGTAAAAATCTTTATTTATCTATCTATCTATCTATCTATATATCTATCTATCGGTGTATATCAGTTTCTTCTAGACACAATAACTTCCATAATTATGCTCAGATCTTCAAACTTTTACATAAAATCAAGGGACATAAAATCTCGGTCGAGTTCGTCAATGGGCAAAATCGGACCAAGGGAGTGGAAATGGGGAGGGTTTTGTGAAAACCGAAAAAACGCGATAACTTCTGAATTAAAATAGATATCGAATCAGTTTAAAGTTTATATTACAGTAGAGCGCCGATTATCCGAACTCCAATTAACCGAACTTCCAATTATCCGAACCGTGTTTTTCGACTTTTAAAATTTTTTAACCGAACTTCCAATTATCCGAACAGCGTATTTCTCTTTTTAAAATTTTTTTCCGAACTTCCAATCATGCGAACGGCATATTTTTCATTTAAAAAAACCCCTCCAAAACCTAAATATTTTTTTTCTGTCCCTTCCAATTACATTTCTCTTTTTTCACCCTGTTATCTATCTTTTTTTCTTTTCTTTCTTGGCATACAAAATTTAATCCGGAAACTGCAAGGTATTTTTGGGGAGTTTTGTTAGTGGGAAGAGAGAACACAAAAGGTTTGAAGAAAGGGGTTGAGAAACCGAGGTCAAAGCACAAAATTCCTGTTTGTATTTTTCTCATCTCACCCTCGATGTGGACACGTGTTGTAATCAATGTCTATGGTTGCAATGGGGGTGGGAGGGTATTTCTTTGAAGTTTCTTATCGCAATGGATAGGTCACAGATCCGGTGTGAAGCCAGGACTAGAGAAAAGTAAGGGCTACGACATTTCTTTGACACCAGGTCGGGAGTGGAGAAAAACTGGTTTGTGTGACGTAGCTACGTTGACAAAGGTTTCTTTTTAGCGGTTGTTGATTGCACCAGCGATCTAGCTCATTTTTTTTCTGCAACGAAGGAGAAAAGATGTCTGGAAAGCGAAAAAGAGTTGTTCTTTCGCTAGGAGACAAAGTAAAGATATTGAAGAGGCTGAAAAATGGTGAAGCAGGTACAAAATTAGCAGTGGAGTTTGGTGTAGGAAAGTCTACAATATCAGATGTAAAAAAGAATGAAGAATCAATTATGAAGTATGTAACGGGACTTGAAAGTGAGCAAGGAAGCTTAGATAGAAAATCGATGAAAAAATCCTTTGATTATAAAGTAGATAAATTTTGCACATGTGGTTTTTGCAGAAACGCTCATCTGGTCATCCCATTTCTGGACCCTTATTATGTAAGAAGGCTATATTTTTCAACGAAAAGCTGAATGGAGAAAATACTAATGCATTTCAAGCAAGCTCTGGGTGGCTTAGAAATTTTAAGCTACGGCATGGTATACGCGAAATCGGATTGCATGGTGAAAAATTATCTGCATCTACAGAGGCTGCTACGAAATTCGTAAAAGAATTTATTGAATTTGTTGAATCAGAAAAATACAAAGAAGAATTTATTTACAATGCAGATGAGACCGGCCAGTTTTGGAGATTTTTACCCGAAAATCATTAGCATCTGGGTTCGAAAAAAGTGCTTCTGCAACTAAATTAAACAAAGAAAGAATCACAATTCTTAATTGCGCAAATGCAACCGGTAACCATCGAATACCATTGTTCGTGATAGGACAGTCAAAGAATCCTCGATCTTTTAAGAATTGGAAAAATCGGCCAGTAATTTACACTTCTCAAAGGAAGGCTTGGATGACATCAGAAGTTTTCATTGATTGGTATGATCACACATTCATTCCTAAAGTTAAGACACATCAAGAAGATATGAAGAAAGAGGGCAGAGTACTCCTACTTCTTGATGATGCACCTTCACATCCGTGTGCAGATACCCTTGAACGGGAAAATAGGAAGTTCCGAGTAAAGTTCTTGCCACCTAACGTTACATCGCTGATACAGCCCATGGATCAGAGTGTAATAGAGACTTTTAAGCGCTTTTATAGAAAGCAAATGTTGAGAAAGATGCTTCTATCAGAAGACACTGAAGAGCCTGATTCCCAGAATGCCATAAAAATTAATTAAAAAGATTGTTGCATTATGGCTGCCGATTCCTGGAAGCTTGTAAAATCATCAACGTTAAAAAATGCCTAGAATAAAATTTTAAACAGAGAAAAAAGTGATACTGGAGCAGAAGCATCTGATAAGGAAAATGAGGTGTGTAAAACTATGAAAGAGATGGGAAGAATCCTAAATTATGAGGAAAAAGAAATTGATGAATGGATAAATTGTGACATGCAAGACCCTGGATATCAGATTTTAAATGACAATGAGATTGTGGCTGAGATTGAAGACGAAAATGAAGAAAATGAAAATGAAATTGAAAATGAATGCTCTGAAATTGACCCAGATCCATCACATAGCGAAGCCTTTGAATGCTTGGAAACAGCTATGAAATGGCTCGAAAGGCAGAAAGACGCTGATCCTATTCAAGCAATGCATTTAAGAAGCATTAGAAATATGGCAGCATTGAAAAGAATGTCTTCTTTGAAGCAAGAAAAAATCAAAAGCTTTTTTACTTAAATTATAATCTTAAAAAAAGACAAAAAAAAGTTTAAAAAATGAAAAAAAGACAAAAAAAAAACGTTTAAAAATGAAAAAAAGACAAAAAAAGTTTAAAAAATACAAAAAGACAAAAAAAAAACATTTTTAAACACCAGCACTAACAGTGTTGCCAGTCCTAAGCCTGGATAAAGTGTGAAGGTTTTTGTATAGTTAGGGATATCCTTTAAATTGTCTGTCCAAATATCCGAACTTTTGCTTATACGAACTAGGGTCGGTCCCGACGTGTTCGGATAATCGGCGCTCTACTGTACTTCTTAAAATGGGCTAAACGTTTATGCGTAACAGATATTTGATAAAGTTAAAAATGGGCTCTAGGGGCCAGAAAAAACAGGGTTTTTCAGAGAAAAAAATTCTTAAATTCGTCAATTCTTAAGGTATGAAATCCAACTAAATTTTTCATAAATGTTCTTAAAATTATCTAAAACTTTTGTATTTACAAATTTTTGATAGAACCAACTTTTGCCGATGAAAAAAATTAAAAACGAAATGAAAAAGGGGGGAGGAAAAATTAAAAAATCCATAACTTAGTCAATTCTTAAGCAATTAAATCTAATTAAATTTATTTTACATCTTCTCAATAATATCTACAACTTTCAGGCTAACAAGTTCTTGATAGGACCAATTCTTATAGCATAAATAAATTAAACATAAATAAGAGTTGGAGAAAAATCCCCAAATCCAAACTGCTTATATTCTGACTCATTTTGAAATTCATTTTTTATATTAAGCGCATCCAAATGGCAGATCCTCTTATTTAGGAACTATATATTGTCATGTATTGGCCAGTTTTTTGATAAAGGCAGAATATATTTTTAAAAAGGCTGCCAAAAAGGTTATTTTGAACAGAATTTCACGAAGTGATCGTGAATCAAATATTGAGGTAGTATAACAAATTGCGTTTTTTCTGAGTCATTTTAAAATCTATTTTTGTTCTCAAACGGTTCCAGTTTACAGGTCCTCTTATTTTGGAACTATATAATGTGACGAATTGGCCAGTTTTTTTGATAAAGGCAGAATATATTTCAAAAAAGGCTGCAAAAAAGGGCACTTCACACAAAATTTCCCAAAGCGATCATGATTAAAGAATTGAGGATGTATTCAAATAACAAACTGATTATTTTATAACTATGTTTTAAATCCTATTTTGCTCTCAAGCGCATTCAATTGACAGTTTTTTGTTTTTTAGGAACTACATAATGTGCGTAATTGTCAATTTTTTGATAAAGGCTAAATATATTTTAAAAATAAGTTGTCAAAGTGGGCACTTCGAAAAAAAATTTGCTAAAGCGATCATGATTAAAGAATTAAAGCTGTATTGAAATAACGAATGGGTTATTTTATGACTCATTTTTAAATTTAATTTTGCTGTCAAACGCATTCAATTGACAGTTATTTCCTATTTAGGAACTGTGTAATGTGCCGTATTGGTCAGGTTTTTGATAAAAGCTAAATATATATTTAAAAAAAGCTGTCAAAGTGGGCACTTCGCACAAAATTTCCCAAAGCGATTTTGATTAAAGAATTGTGGATGTATTCAAATAACAAATTGGTTATTTTATGACTCATTTTTAAATTCAATTTTGTTCTCAAACGCATTCAATTGACAGTTTTTTGTTATTTAGGAACTATGTAATGAACATATTGGGCGATTTTTTTATAAAGTCAGAATATAATTCAAAATATGTTGTTAAAATGGGCATTTGAGCCGAATTTCGTTTAAGATGATTTTAATAAAACCAGTTCTTACAGCAAAATGAAATGAAAAATTTTTCAAAAGTGGCCAAATATAGTAGTTTAACTGGTTTATCTCTAATCACATTTTATTTTTTGTTGTTGAAATGAAAACTCTTCGAAATATACCTCCGCCTATAGGCCATGGCCCCACCAGTGGCCGAGAGGTTCGGACCTCTCAACTGGTAGACGACAGGTGTTGGGTTCGAATCCAATCGCGGCTGTCGGCCAAACCGTTCGGAGTTTTCCGTGGTTTTCTTCGAAAACTTGCCTAAATACGGGTTAGGTTCCCTTAGAAAGACCCCCACGGAGGGCACTCCCCCTGGTCCTATATCCCATTAGCGTAGATAATCGGACGACAAAAATCAAACAATCAAACAAACCTATAGGCCATGCCGATAGGGATTTTTTTAATAGAAAAGTTTATTTTTCTCTTTTTAGTTTAAAGTTAACGATTTTCTGAAGTCGGTTAATTAAAATTATAATACAGGAAAAATTATTGTAAATATACACGTAAGTCAGGAGTGGAGTTCGAACACACTGTCTCTTTCTTCGAGAACCAGAATTTAAATCTGGCGCCATAGACCACTCAGCCATTCTGTCCGCACTTTATTCATCGAACTTATTCACCACTTTTGATTAGCAAAAAATCAGTAACTTTATTAGTTTTTGTCTAAGTACTAAAAACTCATCTGAATCAATTTCGATGAAATGTGAATCTAAACCATTCTCAAATTTACTGGAACACACAGAAAAAATTTCATTAAAATCGGTCCAGTCGTTTAGGAGAAGTTCAATGACATACACACACACAAAAGGTTTATATATATAAAGATATATATATATATATATATATATATATATATATATGTATGTTCTTCATTTAAAATAATTTTTTAAGATAAGAATCTTCTTTCAAATTATATAGAGAATTGAATTTTTAAAAAAACTATTTTTCTGATTGTACGCACATGCATGTTTTTCATCAGATGATTAAATAAAAGTAAATAGCATTATGTAACAATTTATGTGTGAGAAAATTTCAATTATCAATTACCATTTATTGAAAAAAATTATTATTATTATTATTATTATTATTATTATTATCGTTTTACAGAGAGAAAGACATTATTATTAAATATTATTAATATTAAATATTAATATTAAATATTAATTATTAAATATTATTATTATTATTATTATTATTATTATTATTATTATTATTATTATTATTATTAACTTAGAAGAAAGTACACTATATGGCCATCGATGACCAGACACTATCAATTTTACACGTTATGTCGAATAGTTAAAAAAATTCTTATCGGATTATTCTGGAACTTCAGGATTGTACAGATTGTGTTAGACTTCATATATATCGACGTTGATTTATAAAGAGGCATTTAAGAGGACAAAAACAATCAAAGAAAAGTAAAAATATTTGGGATCACACTGTAAATTAAAATGGTCGAAATGATCTACCGCTTCAGAATAGAAATATGTGGATATTATATAGCATGTTAGCTAATTTATATAAGAATAGCACATATTTGCATGCAGATATAGCGATTTATATTAAAAGTCCGAAAAATGCTCGCACATATTTAGCTTATCATGCAGAGTTTTCAAACACTTTTAATACCAGTTTCAAAATAAACGGTCAAGTACAAATATTACTCACGTTCATAGGGTTACGTAGAATAAATACATAAATTATAAATCCCATTGGGACGAGCAATTGTTATACATGATTCTCAGATGCCTTCATTATTTTCACCCGTTATTTTTAGGGCACCATACTTAAAATGTGATAACGGAACCATTATAAGATCACTCCTGTGTCTATCTGTCTGTCACAGCCATTTTACTCATAAACTATGAAACGTGAAAAGTTAAAATTGGGAGGAATAATAAGGACTATTGGCCTACATATTTTGCAGATTATTGATCAGTCACAAATATATTTAGGAAAAAGGTTATTTTCATTGCATGATAAAAAACCATTTTTTTGGTATATTAAGTGAGATATCGCGTAAAACTTTCGTAACGATGAAATAAAAAAAAATATTTTTTTTTAATTTCATATATTATATACTCGGCGATATCATTGAAAATGTAGTGCAAAAATATGTCCCCTCCCCACCTATTTCCGAGTTTACTGAAAGTATAATTATGAAAAATTAGAGATTGTAGACATTAATTTAAACTTTGCAGGAAAACTACGGCAATTACACTAGGTCACATAGTTTTTCAGGTTTCTTAGCTTTCCGTTTCACAAGAATTTCGATTTGCAAGCCTTCAGCAAAGATTTTGAGGAGCGCTAAGGGTACCTGTCGTAGAAGAAGTATAAAAGCATTGTTGATAATTATTTTGAAAAAAAAAATCGTCGGAAATAAGCCGAGATATTAACATTTAAAGCTGTGGTTCCCAAAGTGGACGTATGCTCCTCTGGGGGGGAGGGGGGGCATTTTTACTTTAATGAGGGCAATTACAAATTTCTTACTCAATAATGTGCTATGTAATTTTTTTAAATGGAAAAATTGCAGACTAATGAATTACAAATAAAATTAAAAAAATCAGTTTTTTTATTAAGTTTCATTATTAAATTTTAAAAATGCTCTCACTCAAAATTTCAGATATATCATCTATCCCAAAATAATTATAATAATCTTTTGAAATAATTTGACAATTTTTGATAGTACTAAAAATCTTTATAAGTTTTCTTAATGATATTGGTTTTTACAATTTTTTGCAACATTTACAATTGTTTATTGAATGATCTTTCTTATTTTTATTCGATCTGCTATATGTTCAGACGAAAAATATTTTACACGTGAAATTGCATAAAATTACGCATAAATCTTGAATGTCTTGAACATAGTTAACCTAAAAATACATCTAAAAGAAGTAATATCAACTTTTAAAAAATATAAATTTTAAATAGCATTAGAAATTTCAATAGGTCGAAAGTAAATATCTATGGTTCTAATAGAGATATCCTAAACAGCAAATAAATGTCGTGATGGGATATACATTTTATATTTTAAAATCACATAATGCAAGGAAAAAAAAAATCCCTTTCGGCATGACCTATAGGCGGAGGTAGATTTCGAAAAGTTTTCATCTCAAAAAAAAAAAAAAAGAAAAAAAAAACAGTTTAACTACTTTATTCAACCACTTTTAAAAATTTTTTAATTTCCTTTTTCTGTAAGAACTGGTTTTATCAAAATCCTCTTAAACGAAATTCTACTCAAATGCCCATTTTGGCAACATATTTTGAATTATATTCTTACTTTATTAAAAAAAATTGACCAATATGCTCATTATATAGTTCCTAAATAACAAAAAACTGTTAATTAAATTCGTTTGACAGCAAAATTGAATTTAAAAAAGAGTAATAAAATAACCAATTTATTATTTTAATACATCCACAATTCTTTAATCAAGATTGCTTTGAGAAATTTTGTACGAAGTGCCCACTTTGACAGATTTTTTTAAATATATATTTAGCCTTTATCAAAAATCTGACCAATACGGCACATTACACAGTTCCTAAATAACGAAAAACTGTCAATTGAATGCGTTTGAGAGCAAAATTGAATTTAAAAATGAGTCATAAAATAAACAATTTGTTATTTGAATACAACCTCAATTCTTTTATCATGATCGCTTTGGGAAATTTTTTTGCGAAGTGCTTACTTTGACAGCATTTAAAAATATGTATATTCACCCTTTATCAAAAAATCAAAGAATACGCACATTATATAGTTCCTAAGTAACAAAAAACTGTCATTTGAATGCGTTTCCGAGCAAAATTGGATTGAGTCATAAAATAACCAATTTGTTATTTGAATACCCACAGTTCATTAATCATGATCGCTTTGGGAAATTTTGTGCGAAATGCCCATTTTGGCAGCCTTTTTTTGAAATATATTCTGCCTTTATCAAAAAACTGGCCACTCCGTCACATAATATAGTTCCTAAATAAGAGAACTTGTAAATTGGATGCGTTTGAGAACAAAAAAAGATTTAAAAATGACTCGGTAAAAACGCAATTTTTTTAATTTCCTCAAATTTCAATCATGATAATTTCGTGAAATTCTGTTCAAAATACCCTTTTTGGCAGCCTTTTAAAAAATATATTCTGCCTTTATCAAAAAACTGGCCAATACGTCGCATTATATAGTTCCTAAATAATAGGACCTGTAAATTGGATGGGTTTGAGAACAAAAATGAATTTAAAAATGACTCAGAAAAAACGCAATTTGTTATACTTAATCAATTTTTAATGACGATAATTTCGGGAAATCTGTTCAAAATACCTTTTTTGGCAGCCTTTTTAAAAATATATTCTGCCTTTATCAAAAAATTGGCCAAAACGTCGCATTATATAGTTCCTAAATAAGAGGATCTGTCATTTGGATGCGTTTAAAATCAAAAATGAATTTTAAAATGAGTCAGAATATAAGCAGTTTGGATTTAAAGTTTTTACTCCAACTCCTATTTTTGTTTAATTTATTTTTGCTATAAGAATTGGTTCTATGAAAAACTTGTCAATATAAAAGTTGTAGATCTTATTGGGAAGATGTAAAATAAATTTAATTAGATTTGATTGCTTAAGAATTGAGTAAGTTATGGGTTTTTTTCTTTTTCCTCCCCCCTTATTCTTTTCGTTTTTAATTTTTTTCATCGGTAAAAATTGGTCCTATCAAAAACTTGTAAATACAAAAGTTTTAGATAATATTGAATACATTTATATAAAATTTAGTTGGATTTGATATCTTGAGAATTGACGAAGTTATGAATTTTTTTCTCCCAAAAACCTTGTTTTTTTCGCCTCTTGAGCCCATTTTTAACTTTATCAAAAATCTGTCATGCATAAACTTTTTGCCCATTGTTTAGAAGTAATATAAACTTTAAACTGATTCGATATCTATTTTAACTAAGAAGTTATCGCGTTTTTTCTGTTTTCACAAAAACCCTTCCTATTTCCACCCCCTTGGTCCGATTTTGCCCATTAACGAACTCGACCGAGATTTTAGGCTCCTTGATTTTATGTAAAAGTTTGAAGAAGATCTGAGCATAATTATGGAAGTTATCGTGTCTAGAAGAAAGTGATATACACCGATAGATAGATAGATAGATAGATAGATAGATAAACTTTTTTACTGATGGTGGTTTTGGGGTCTAGGAGTCATGATTCGTGTAGATCCGCAAAAATTTTTCAGAAATTCCAACATGGGAGACAATGCAATAGGTAGTATTTCATACGAAATCTACCTAATAATAATAAAGATATTGGGAAAGGAAAAACAGAAAAATTGTGTTGTGATGGGAATAAAGGCTATTTAAAATTGATAAAGATGATAATCTTCAAATACTTGTTATATTAAAGACAGAAAGAAAAATTAGTATTTAAAGCTTTTCCACTAATATATAAAATTTTATAAAGATCAATTTCTATTTGTAAAATGCTAAACGTAAATCACTCATCACGAGATTTTGTGAAGATAAATATGCAGACTATACTACATTTTAGTTTAACAATTTAATGAGCTGGAAAACAACGACAAAATTCCTTTTGGCACAAAGAACCAGTTGTATAGCCTTGTAACATTTATAGAATTGTGTTAAAAACACATTTCTGACAAGATATTCACCTCTTTAATAAATTAAAATATGTGAAATGAATAATTATTGTTAAAGTGATATTTCGCTTTCACCGTATCAATAGAATTAATTATTTTCATAAGAGATATAATTTACAGAGTTAGTGTGGGGTGGGGGGGCATCGTGATTTTACATGTGCTTTTTTGGCGCGTAGTAAATAAAAGGTTAGGAAACACTGCCTTAAAGACACGGATGGTCTGGAGATACATAATGACAGTGACAGCGTACTCTATGCACCATCGTATTTTAAAGCCTGGATAACAAAATTTAATGAGATATTTATGCAATACATTGCCCAATAGCAGAGTAAAAGTAAAACGTCAAATTGTTAATAATATACTAATTTATTTAAAATTAATCACATGAATACTATTGGATTCGCGACTAGTTTAAAACGAGTGGTTCTCTCAAAACGCCTCGTGTCTTTAAAAGTTAATTAAAAACCTATTTTGAAAAATGCGACATAGACTATTTGTAACTTTGCGCTGCAAAGGTTCGACGTCTTTTTCAAACGCGCTTAACACAATGCCAAGTTTAAACTTTGAAGAATGGTTTTGTTTTAGCTATATTTTAAAAAGAAAAGATTATGAATATACTGAACTAGGTTTTAGGAAATACCAAATGAAATTTAATTTTGCACTACTTTTACTGTCAGTGCAGAATTAAGTTCCTCATGAACATGTTAGGATTTAAAAAAAAAAAAGAGTTATACAGAATAGCAATGTTACATTTTATTTAGGCTTCACATCTATGTGAACTTTTATATTTACGGGTGCTTCTATACAAAATAAGCAAATCAGCTGTTGCTGACACGTCCACGGATTTTAATGTAATACAACATATAAATAGATCACATTTATTTGAGTATATGTTAAACAGCAGATTTCAGGATTGTTTATTTAAGTATCAAAACTTATATTAAAAGTTGACATAAAATCGATATTTTTCTCTACATTCTTCAAATTGTAATTTTGATTAATGTCTTAAAGGTTATTGATTATTTATTAGCTTAGATTAAAATTATTTTCACGGTATTTTGAATAGATATATTTAAATATGAACTGAGTCTGTGTATCAAACTATACAAAATCGTTTATCATGGATTCACGATTTTTTTAATTGATCATTTTGTGTGAAATGACTTATACACCTCCATACTTTTGTAGTATACACCGTTATACCCAACCTTATTCTTTTTTTTTTTGTAAAGTCTTATTATTCTTTTAGCAATATTTTTTTTTAGTTAAGTGGTCTCAAGAGTCTTACTTTCTATCTGGCGGTGCAATTTAGCAATATGTCACATTTACCTTTCTTTTCTCAGTCCCTATAAGACATAAATGCATAAAATTATTAATATAAACAACTTAATATTTCATCTAATTAATTTTTATATTGTATATTTAATTCTTATTTTATTTTCTTATGTTTATTTTTGATGAAAAAAAATGAGCTGCATCCATTGCGCGCAAGATTATAGCAAAACTATTGGTTCAAGAGTCCTGAAAAGTATTGGTAATGATGTAAAACTAATATATCTTGAATGTATACTTTCTGTGTAAGCAATTTATTTTTTTATTAAAAATTTTAATTGAAATCGTGAAATGTAGAAAAAAATTATTTTTTATTGAAAAATTGCCAAATTTAAATAAATAAACTGCTTACAAATGTAGTATAATTTCAGAATACATTAGTTTTACATCATTATCAATATTTTGGGGGCTCTTTAACCAATAGTTTTGCTACAATCTTGCGTGCAGTGGATACAAATCATTTTTCTTTTAACTTATGATTTTAGAGGAGGGGGGGGGCGAACGTATTTTTGTACAATATTTTCGATGATATATCTGAAAATATAATACCTAAAATTAAAAAAATATATATATCTTTTATTTCTGCGTTAAGTAAGCTTTTACACGATATACAAAGAAAATATTTTTTTTTCAAGTAACTTAATTAGCCCCTCTATATTTTTAAAAAAAATGTTTGTGAATGTTTAGTAAAATGTAAATATATGGGTCAGTAGTCTTTATTACTGTCCCCAATTTGAACTTTACACATTCCATAGTTTACGTATAAAACGACTGTGACAAACATAGAGACAAACAGACACAGTAGTGATCTTAAAATGGCCTCGTTTTTACTTTTTACGGAACCCTACGAAGTAGAAATGTGTAGAAGTAATTATATAGTGCATTTAGAACATATATATGCTTGATATTTAATGAAGTATGAACAATTGCACGACATAGTTTTTATCTGTGCATGCGTTAAATATAAGAAAGATTTTTTTATTTAATGTAATTTAATAGCCAACTGTATGGAGTAAGCTCTTAAATCAAACGCATTTAAATTTCGTGAAATTAAGAAAGATATCATCGATCGGAGTGAGCTAATTTTTAGTTGCTCTCTAAAAGCAGCTGAATGATAAGGGATTTTCCACAAATTGTCATTTTTAATTAATTTTTTTTAATTTTAATTTTTAATGGTTTAATTCTTGGATAACTACTAAAACGAATGAATTCCATGATAAAAAGAAGTGTGAAAATCGAAGCATTTCTTCCAAATCTATTTATTAGTATTCATTAAATACTAATTTTTTCCTAAAAGTCAGTTAATAAACAAGTGGATAAGTGTGATCTTAGATCGCCAGGATTGCGTTCAATATTTCTTTCAAAACAATTTATCCTTTAATTTATAATTATTATATTCTTATACAGATGGTATCACCAATAAATTTTTTAACTTTAAATTAATTATTAAAGAAAGTTATTTATTTTAATCAAATACAAATTAATAAGTAAAATCCAAAGTTTCATTTTTTTTAATCCGAAAAAAAAGTGGAGATATAAGCAAAACTTTAAATTTCTAAAAACGAAAAAAATTGCTTAAATGAAATTAAAATTGCTAAACAATAATAAATCACAATAGTTTAAAAAACGGAAGGAAAATTGCAAAAAATATACATATTATGAATAGCAAATGAACGAAACCCTAATAATATTAAACCCTTAAATTGGGGAAAATAATTTTTTTTTCAATTAAACCCATCTTTCTATCAAAATTTCAACTTCCAGCATCGAGGATCTAACTCAGTACCTTCGGTGTACTAGCGAAACACTTGACCTCCAAGCTATGATGTCTGCAAAGAAAACGCTCAAATTAAGATTATCTTTTAAAATTGCAAACAATGAACGGATAACATAAAAAAAATAATTTAATTAAAATAGTAGAATGCGTCAAAGCCACTAAGTGTCTTTGGTGGAAATTTACAACTTGTTATTATATCAAATTATACAAAATAATTACTTAAAAAGTGTTGCAAAATAATTTTGTATAATTTGATAAAATAGTAGACTTTTTGAAAATTTTATAATTTACCGTGTGACATGAAGTGTTCAACTGTAAGTACACAAAAAATATAAGTCTGAGACTTATGGAGTTTTTTAGTACGGACACTGTGACAGACGGAGAGATAGAGGACAGAAACGAATAGGATGAACGAAAGCCTAAAAATGACAATTTCTGGAAAATCCCTGATCATTCAGCTGCTTTTTTAGAGCAACTAAAAAAACTCACTCTATCGACGATATCTTTCTGAATTTTCATGACGCTTGACTGGATTTTTTTAATGAGTTGTTCCATAAATTTGATTATTAAATTTTGTGAACAGATCGTTATCGTCCCCGCATTTGCAGATAAAAATTATTTTATATAATTTCTTACATATTTAATATATTTATTTTCCAATTGCGCTATATTCTTTCTATTATACTTTGTCAATTTTTCTAAAATTGACAGTAAATTTAGAACAAAAACCCTGCATGATATAACCTAAAAATATGAAGAGTTTTTTGAATTTTTGAAAATAAATTGCCTTATATCCATCAATATATGTGGTATTATGCAAAGTCAATGGACATATTGTTCATTATCCCCATATTTGTATTGTGCATTACAGGATTCTGATAGATCATTTCATGCATTTTAATGCACAAGGTAATCTCAAATACTTTTATTTTTTGTAGACCACCTAATTGTCCTCATAATCAAATGAGCGCTTCTGAATATGACGTCAAACATAGCCTTTACAATCGTGAAGTTCTAGAAGAATCTGACAAGTATACTTTAAAAATTTGACATAATGTGCAAAATTGAAAGTGTCGAGCAAGTAATGACTATGTAAGGTAATTTATTCTCTTCTGTAATTTTTATATGTATAAGTGATACTTAACCTAAATTCTAAAACTTACTTAAAGTAATGTAGATACGTATGACTTTGTTTTAATGATACTTCATGTCTGGACTTTCATATCAAATAATTAGAGAAATAAAAAGGAAAAATTAATCACGATTTTTGACATAAAATAAAAGTAGAAACAAATGCTTAGTAATTTATCATAATTAAATTGTGAATGATGGAGATTAGGTAATAATTAGAAATTTAAAAACTTGAACATGTGTTATGCATTTAATTTAATTAGTTCACATAAAAGAATAAAGCACAGAACTTTTCTTGAAATTTGTGTTTACAAAGTAAAAAATAAGTTTATTCTAGATAATACCTCACGAAATTTAACATTCTTATTCAGCTTTAAAAATTGAAAACTAAACTTAATACCTGAGAAATATTGTATTAGCTTTAAAAATATTTTATGATCCATTCTAATTTTAGTAGAGGCATTATTTACTTGGGTTGAAAATATATAGAACAAGATTTTTTTTCGCGAATTATACCCGTAAGGCATAGTGACGTTACGGCGACATCGTTGTAAATTTACCTCTGTGACTTTGTGACCATTGATGTGACGTCACGTGACGTTGATGTGAAGTTACAATGACTAGAAAGCGATGTCGTTATGTTCGTTTTAGAGTTTGTGACGTCACATTGTGACCACTTTGTGAATACACAGTATGACGCATTTGTGAAAAATGTGCCATTTGTGACTATTTTGGCATTAGATTTCTGACGAAATTATGACGATGCGACAATGCTTCCATGTCTCATTGTGACCAATTTGTGAAATACAGGTGAGTTTAAAGTCATGGGACTAACTGTGAGCGGTGGTAGAACTCACTATAACAAACAATTATTGCATTGAATATATGACCGGAAGTGATGCGTTACGTACAAATACCAAGGGACCAATTTTGCCCTTTAGTTTATTTAAAATTTTCGGATTTATACCAGAAAATTTCAATATGGATCTTTTCATTATTTACGACAGACATTTCATGATTACAGAAAAAAATTCTTCTTTGCAAATTTCCAGTATGACATCGGAATTTTTAATTCAAAAAAAAAAAAAAAAAAAAAAAAAAACTAAATACATGTATTTCTTGTGTTTCACATATTTTCTAATTTAGCAGGGTTTTTTAATTTATTTATTTAAATCTTTTTTTTATACCGAAGATTTTCAAAGAATTATTTTTTGTGTAATCATGAAATGTTTGTCCTAGTTAAGAAAAGAATAGCATTGACATTTTTCTGCTGTGAAAGAGAAATTTTGAAATAAATTAAAGGACCAAAATAGTCCCCTGGTATTTGTACCTCAACGGGTCACTTCCGGTCATATATTCCAAATTGAATATTCGATCTGTGCGATCTTGATTCGCTGTGCAACGGTTCTTTCTAGACCACCCCAAGCATGTTCAATAAAAGTAAAGTCCAAAGACCTCGAGGTCGGGGAATTATCCGAATCGCCATGAAAATCAACAATAATGTGAGCTCTGTGTGCATTATATTCCATAAACATGAAGTCCGGGCCTACAACACCCCGGTATAAACTCACATACACTTCAAGGACATCTTACCTCTTACCTAACGCCCGGCGTCCAGTCGTGAATGTCTTTTTCACTGCATCAAGCAGGAGAACATGATAATTGTAGAGCAGAAAATATCAGTCTTGGATACAAGAAGATTAGGGCCTGTTCTTTTCGGTGATGAATCGATATTCACCACGCAGATTGATTATTGTCGAACCTTCATCTGGAGAGAGCGTGGAGCTCGCTATCCACTGTCCTACGTAAAAGCAATCGACAAATTTGGTAACAAAGGAATCGTTGTCTGATGAAGCATAATGTTGGTCAATCGTAAACCACTACGCGTCTTCGATGCGGGTACTGACAACGCATATCGTAATAGGAATGAGTTCCTTAAAGCCTATGCGAGTAGCTTTGGGCAGGTCAAGCCTCTGACTTCATGTATATGGACAATAAAGCGACGTTAAACACAGGTCATATTATTGGTTATTTTCATGAACAAGAGGATATTCGCAATATGAATCGCCCCTCGAGGTCTTCAGACCTCAATTATATTGAACGTGTTTAGGATGGCATCGAAAGAGCCATTGCACTGCGTGGCACCCCTCCCAGGACTTGTCAAGAGGTAAATGCTACGCTTTTTGAAGAATTGGCTTTGTTGCCACAAACATTTATTGACACTCTCATAAACAGTATGAGAGCTTGTTGTGAGGCTTGTATAGCAAAGCAGGTTGGTTACACACTATATTGGACAGACTTTTTCCGAGATAAATGAACGATTTCACACTTTTTGATGTATTCTGTATTTTAATTCACAATTAAAATCTTTTCCACATTGCTGTTTCGCTATATTGTTTTTCGAATTGATTTTATATGTGTGCCAAATGTCGTGGCATCTCAGTGAATAGTTCATCAATTTTCTCAGATTTAATGTTTGTGATTTTAATATGGACATGATTCTATATAAAAACAAATATATTATTATACATTTAACGAAAAAAATTAAAAGACAAAATGTCCCTTTTTCATAAAATATGACTTTCAATAATTTTACATCACGTCTTCATAAACTTCAGTTCAAACGTAAATAAGCCGGGCGCAATAACATATAAAATATTTTTGTCAGAATTAGATTATTTATAATTTAGATTACAGGAAATTTTAATCGCAAATTTCATATGCCCTTTGATAAAAAATACAACCTTATTAAGATTGTAACTAAAATGTATGGAAAAAAATAAAATTTTTCGCTAACTATTAACTAAGTTCCGTTTCAAGTCATTATTTCAAAAGTGATTTTAAAATTAACATTTTTTTAATGCTTTGAAACTTCTGGTAAATGATAAGAAAGATTTACATAGGAACTATCCGAAAGTTATTTCCGTCTAAAAACTGGATTTCAAATATATCCTATGGAAATGATGATATTGTAAATGAGGCAATTCCGGAACCATTTTATCCTTGTGAAACAAAATATGAAAAGGCATTGCAAAGAAATTGTTATTAAATTATGACTAAATATTTAAAAGATTCAACAATACCGCTCATTTCTTTTTGAGAAAATGGATTTTTTATCATGATATCAAAAGGCTATTGTCTGATATTTTAAAATTATCAAATAAGTGTTTTAGAAAAATAAGACATTTGCATAATTTTTAATGAAAATAATTAATATTTTTTGTTCTATGTAATAGGATCATTTATATTTTTCGAAAACAAGAACCATTTTATCTCTTTTATCAAGAAATGTACAAGTTGAAAATGTCAAATTAAATTATGAAGGTAAAAAAAAGATAGTTTGGACTTTAAAATGAGTAATCTTTAATATAAATACAGCTTTGTAAAATCATAATTTTTTAAGAACCCACGTCAGTATTAAATACTTAAATTTATTAGTTTATTTACAGACAATTTTCAAATAGTAGGGAAAAAGAGTGTGTGAATTACTTTTCTTTTAACTGATCACAATTTACGTTTTAGATACAATAAGATGTCTGTTGGCCTGACAAAAATGGCTTATTATTTATTATATATTTTTACAGCGTCATAATTCAATAAAGTCATAACAGAAGCTTTCGAAATTCTTAAAGTTGCAAACTGGATCAAAATTCTCAATTTCAGGGAGTTTTGAACTAATAAATTATTAAATATCTTTCCACAAGATATTGTGTTTGTTAAAATGTAACTTGTTTCTTTATAGCATTTATTTAATTTCATATAATGAATAAAAATTTTTGCACGAAACATGCATCTTTCACCTGATTAACCCTTTCTAGCGCAGTGTTGACGGGTCGGCAACACCTAAAGTTCCCCCTGTTTAGAGACACAAAAACTCAGTGAATATTTCAAATATTTCAAATTTTTATGAGTTCTAGATGGAAGCAACACAGAGATCAAATTCTACTGTTTTTAAATAATAAGTAAAATATTTTACTCTAATACGCGCTTCACAGCAATGCTCTTCTCACTGCGCTTATCAATGCTGTACTATCATTCATACAGCTGTTATACAGCTGTTTAATTATACCAATTTTTTATTTAATTTAATTAAAAATGTATTTATTTAATTAACCTTTTAATTATACAGCTGTTGCCTTCGGCAACAGTTGTATAATTAAAATGGTTTGTGCAATCTTTACAAAATTATACCTGTATACTCCTATAAGCCTAAAGAGATTGCCTAATTTTTTTTTCCTTAAATTCCAACTTTAAAGAGTAGTGCGCCTGAAAGGGTTAATGGGTAGGCTAATGATGATATATCAGTTAATGTTTTTATTTCATGCTTATTTTTTAATACAATTCAAATCTTACATTCAAGTTACTGAAGGTTTTCATACACAGAAAACTCAAACCTCTTTTTTTATACTTGCTCTTTTTAAATCACTACTAGTTACTGGATGTTCGAGACTACAATATCACCTAAAAAGCAAACTCCATATGGTTATAACAGGGTATATGATGTACACTGGTATCCAAAAATTAAGCATAATTGGTAATTAAGTAAGTAATGAAAGAAATATAAATCGAAATGTGGTGAAACTCCAGGTGTGTAAACAAAATAGTACGCGTAATATATTTTCACGAAGAGTTTTCCCCGAAATTGAACGGGGGACCGTCAACAAATTGAAAAAGAACGAAGATATTTTGGATAGCCCTGTCAAAACTAATGTAGCAAAAGCGTTCAAACTGCACATTATGATTAAGTGGCTTTTTGTAGTGTACTGTGTTTATTTGTATAAGGATAGCATGTATACAAGTAGAGAAATTAAGGTTTTTATAAAAACAGTCCTAAGTTTTTTGCTTATAATTTGCAGAGTTCTTAATATAAAATAATGTTCTTTTCTGAAAATATGACAAACATCATGGTACACAATACCCTGTAATCAGAATTTAAAAATAATAAAAATTGTATGAAAAATAAGTAAATTTAGTAAATAATTTTTCATTGCGCATGCGTCAACGATATCAAAATTTCATTTGCATATTCTGTTAGCTAAATATTTAGAGCAACATTTGTTAAAGTTTCAAAACCATAGCTTGAAAATTCTGAAAATTATCGTCGATAGAATCAATTCAAAATCCTTATTCCTAAAAGGAAGCAAAAAAATCAGGGATTTTATCCAAATATATTTGTACATGCAATATTGTGTAGGCACTAAACAATGTTATATGGATACAGCCCCTCATTTTTTTGTTTCATTTAGGGAATAAAGATTTTGATCTCATTCTATCAGCGATAATTTTCAGAATTTTTAAGCTATGTTTTTGAGACTTTCACAAAAGTTGCTCTATACATTTAATTAACATAATATGCAAATGAAATTTTAACAGCGTTCACGCATGCGCAGTAAAAAATTATTTAGTAAACGTGCTCATTTGTCAAACAATTTTTATTATTTTTAAATTCTGATGACTGAGTATTGTATACAATGATGTTTGTCATATTTTCAGAAAAGAACACTATTTTATACTAAGAACTCTGCAAATTATAAGCAAAAAATTTAGGACTGTTTTTATAAAAACCTTAATTTCTCTACAAGTATCCATGCTATCCTTATAAAAATAAATACAGTACATTAAAAAAGCCACTTAATCAAAATGTGCAGTTTGAACGCTTTTGCTACATTAGTTTTGACAGGGTTATCCAAAAGATATTCGTTCTTTTTCAATTTGTTGACGGTCCCCTGTTCGATTTCGGGGAAAACTCTTCGCGAAAATATATGACGCGTACTATTTTGTTTACACACCTGGAGTTTTACCACATTTCGATTTATATTTCTTTCATTACTTACTTAATTACAAATTATGCTTAACTTTTGGACACCAGTGTAAGTCTATTATGCAGAAAGTGCATATTTAAGTGTTATGCACTTGTATTCTGTTCTCAATTATAAAACACCGTTGTTTCAAATTATATTTCATGTCATTTATTAGAAGGTATTTTTTAAAATGCAATTTGAATTAAAATATTGGTTCATGTTTTAAAATATTTGCGCAAATTATGCTGTTGTTTTTAAAAATAAATAAATAGTTAATTTTTTTATAATTTTAATTTTAATTACAAATATGTTTTTAATAAAACGAGATTTAATAGGAGAAATTTCTTCCGGTCAAATATCCAGCAGCAGAAAAGTTGAATATCCCCATCTAGACGAGCCTCGTAATTAAACCAACAGAACGAGTGTTTTATAGAAGACAATTTGACTAAATATTGTTTCCAGTGATGTCTTTTAAACGTAGCCATTGATAGCATTTTAATGGCTACGATTATTTTAATGGTAAGTTAAAGAGTATTTCATGAAACGAAAATTCGTGCGAGAGAGTGATGAATATAAATATTTAGGAATAGCCATACAAAATATCTTATCCTTAAAACATTAAGTATGTACGTAATGTAGGTACTTGTAGAAAGTACATTTTTAGGTATCTACCTAAATTAAAATAACCGCTTTAGTGAAAATTTCCGAAAACATTTTTACTGTTTTGCTAAAAAGAGCAATATTTTACGATTTTAAGTGTGACTTAATTTTATTTTTAAGATTACCAGAAGAGTTATGACTAATTAAATAAACAGAAAGTCAAATACCGAAAGTGGCCGTTGGAAGGCAAGGAGAAATGTAAAAAATATTTCTATGCATAATTTTCTTGCGCATTTTAGGTAAAAAACGCAAAAATACCTTAATTGGTAGTTCCAGAATAATTTTGTATGTATCTGCAAAATATAAAAGTAATCTTTAAACTGAAAATCAATTTTTACGTTAATTCTGGAAAATCAATTTTTACGTTATTTTTATGTTTGATAAACATAATTACATAAAATGTTCAATTTGAAGGAAATTGTGCCAGAATGCTTTCCATATTACCACTATGTTCTAAACAATTTTTTAAGCTTAATTATTTTATAGGTACTCAAAAATCAAAGAAAATAGTAATTTTTAGTTAATTGAATGGGGTATTTAAGTCTGAAAAACCCTTTAGAGACGTGCTGTGCCAATTTTTATTTAAAATCTTTAACAAAAAATGTGTATTATTTGACGTATTAAAAATATCTGAGTTAATTTGGAATTTATTGCAAGACTCTTAATTCAGTGCACATGCAAATGCATGCGTAGTATGCAATGTAAAGCAAGTTGAAATATATTTATTTAAGCTGATTGCACGCTCTCTGGAGCTTGAAATTAAAAATAATAAATAAATAATTAACAGGTTAAGAAGCTATTTAGAGGATTATTCATTTTTATCATTTTTTTTTAAACTGAAGTAAAAATATGTATTTATTCAATGCATTCTGTGCATTTTTTAAACCGTTATGGACATAGGAAGATACTTAAAACAACAGCAACCAACATATATCTATCATTATTTTTATTTACCTCTACAATAACAGGTTACAAAAGACAGAAAAAAACATTCTTTTATGGACGAAAATTACAAATTCCCACTTTTTTATTATAGCTACTCGTAGCTGAAAAGAAAATATAAAAAAACTTGTAATTTGCATCTATATTGTTCTTATCAGTAAAAAAACTTGGAAATAAAAGACATTTAGTAAAATTCCTATAGGTAAAACTCCATCCCAAGTTTTAGTTACCTCCCCTTTTCACCAGAAACTACAATGCAGTAAAAAATGCGGAAAAAAATTAAATTGACTCGATGAGAAATGGCCACAATTTCATGTAATTAGAGTAGATGCTTTTTTAAGGTTTCGCACAGCTGGAAATCTCCGATACCATGAAAAAAAAATTTAGGCAAATATACGTAATAATCAATTAGACAAAAATTCGTAAAAATGTACGAAATCTTAATATATACAGCGTTTGCATACATCTTACAGAGAAAGTCCACCTGAAATGATTATGTAATTTTCGTAAATTTTCATAAAGATAAAATTTTCTAGAAAATTATTTATTGAGACATTTTTGTTCGGTTAATAAAGTATTCAGTGAAATTTAATCTGTGGATAATTTTCTGTAATTGACTAAAATATTATTTTACTTATCAGATTTTATATTTATTTTCCATTCATAAGATATATTATCTTAAATCATTTCTCATTTAAATTAAAAAAAAAATAAAATTAATTATGAAATTTACGAGTTCTTTATAAAATAAGATTTACTGAAAGCTCTATTTTTTGTACCGCAAAAAGCACATTTTTTGTACACGCAACCTAAGTTCAAATTCTTTATTTTATATACATGTTGCGGCCAATACCCGGAGCCTGGCCAATTCTAGAACTGGCCGGCCAATACCCGAACTGGCCAAGCTTCCTGGCCAAAACCCGAAATACATGAAATAAATAGTGTATTTCGGGTTTTGGCCGGCCAATTCGCGAACTGGCCGGGAAGCCTTGGCCAACATCCGAACTATGATGCTTAGGTACCAACTTTTTTTCTTATTAAGATAACGTAACATTAAAATGCACAGTAAAAAAGATTCCCATTGATTGTATTGAAAAGAAACATTTTTGTGTACCCAACTAAGATAACCAAAATTAGTACACAATTTCCTTTCAATATCAAATTTAATTGATAAACCAAATAAGATGATAATTACAAGTTAACCAGAACCTTTACTCGAGTTAGAGCACGGACAGGCTAACGGCTAGACTATTTGAATTCATAGACACTTTCAACTATCTTAGAAAGGATTAAGCCGAGTGCCTATATCTATTTCGCGAATTGGCCAATCGCATCTGGCCAGTTCGCGAATTGATCAATTGCATCTGACCAGTTCGCGAATTGGCCAGTCTTTTTTTAACGTTGCTGGCCAATTCCCGAATTGGCTGGCCAGTTCTAGAATTGGCCAATTTCGGGTTTTGGCCACAACATATACAATGCAAACGTTCACACAAGTAATTTTTTCCAGATTAAAGTCATTTTTTCTATTTTTTATAGCATTTTTTAATGTATTATTCTGATTTTCGTTTTAAAAACTGTGTATGTAAGATAAAGCATAATGAAGCTTAATGTCTGAATGCTAATTTACTACAAGAATAAGTATAATAAATGTTTCAAAATATTTTAAACATAGCATTTTTTTATAATCAATACAACGAACATTACTTTTGATGTTCAGACAGCAGAAACTAACAAATATGCATATCAACTAAGCAAACTTCAAACATATTCTTTTTATAAAATTATAAAAGAGGAAAAAACAAATTTTCTTTTTTTTTTCATTCGGGGTATTTTACAAACGATTATTTCACTGCTAAAATCTTTCTGATAAAACTTTTCCTTGGAGGGGCAAAACGAAAATAAATATATCATTTGCAAATACATCAAAAATTCACTTTTTATTTGCTGTTTGAAATCTAAATAATAATAATAAAAAAATGCAGATAAACAATAACACACATTTATAAACTGATATAGAGCTGGGGAATTGAAAGTTAAAATATTCCAATAAATTTCAGTTTTTGAACATTTAGTACATACTTACAAGATGTTTCGAATTTCTTTTTCCGTTGAACTATTTCACTGCTACTTTTACTTTATTATCATTACTTGTTTTTTCTTTTGTTATAAGGAATTAAGTAAATTCGAAAGACAAAAGTAAATGTTCGAAATATTCGAAAATAACCTTTCCTTCAAGACTTTTTTTTATTTCATAACAGGAATTTCACGTTCTTTTGTAATTACATTTGCAAAAGTATACATTTAAGAAATCAGAAACGTATATATAGGTAGGTTGGTTAATTTTTTAAAACCACATGTACAGAAAAGTATTAGTCGATTTTATTTTTTGCGAGCTATTGGAATAGTACAGAGTGGTCATACTGAACATGAACTATTTTAGGGGCATATTATTTACATACATCTGTGTATAAAGTAACGGTAATTTACCGACATGCAGTTTAGATCGGTTGAAATCGGGTGCGTGTAAAATGATATTAAAAAGGAAGCATAACTTCCTTATCAATGCGTAAAAAGTCCTTCCGGCCAGTACCGGGAGGATGAGGTAGCTTTCATATCCTTCAATTTATTAAAAAAAATCAAGTTATATTTTTCAATCATACAACGCTCAAATTAGTGGAATACTATAATAGAAGATTCAGTACTTGATTATAAGAAATACTGAATATGAATGGGAATTTCAAGAAAAGTTAATCAACTTTATACAGTCTGGTTATATTTATAACGATTTATATTTGATCTCCAAATTCGGTTCTATAATGAAGTGCTTGTGATTTTAAAACAACATGATGGGTGAAATTAACCAATGATCTATTAGGTATACGAATCGACGAAACAACAATTCAGGAACTTTAATCAAGACTTTTTATTTTATTTCATATGTACCAAGCCCTAATTTCTCCACTCTGCGGTTTTGCATTGTTCTTCCCTTTTCGGACGCTAAAAGAACTGTAGAAGTTTTTGAACTTTGATATCTATTGACTCTTCCCATTTTTATTATGCAGTTTCAATTGTAAAATGTAGACGGAGAGATGTCTTTTTCTCTCTCCAGTTTTAAACTATAATAATCAAGATATTTTATAATGGTTTTTATTCTATTAAAATATTAAATCTAAAGAAAAATTATCTATCTTCGTTATGAGTGCTGAAATAATCCACAATACATTATTAACAGTATATTTTAGTATTCTTATAGCAGCAAGCCCATCGCTGTTGCAATGAAATGGATTTATCTTCATTCGTGCCTTGTGTAATCTGTGGGGACCATAAATTAGGTAAGCGATTTTTCCTTATTTCTTTATTTCAAGTTTATGCAGTCTTAAAGAAATACTAACGAAACAGGGGCTCCTCCAGTCTAGTATACAAAATATATTGTATATTTACTATACATAATGCGACTGAATTTGTCGCACAGCTACCGACAATAAGTGAAATCATTTTGTTACTGGTTTATCATCACATAATTTGTTTTGGGCTTATATAATATATATATACATATATTGAAGTTGAAATATTGAAATAAATAATATAATGTTTTTCTTTTCTGCTATGTTTTGAAAAAAAAAACGTAAGCAATTCCGAATTCGAAGTACAAAAATTTACATAAATAAAATAAAAAATATAAGACTTTTACGTCTATATAACAGTACAAAAGGAGTATTATAAATAATACTTTTATTGAAAAACTCAATGCAAATAATTATCATATGTGGAAATTCAGGATGGAGATGTATCTCCAAAAGAAGGACCTCTATAGTGTTATAATTGATGAATTCCCAGATCCCGTCACAGATGCGTTTAAAAATAAAAATTACAAGGCACGCGCAATTATTAATTTATCAATAGAAGACGACCAAGTTATACATGTAAAAAATTTAGAAAGTGTGCGTGACATCTGGACTGCCTTGAAAAATGTCCATGAAAGGACCAATTTGAGCAGCAAACTTTTTTTATTGAGAAAAATGTATTCGTCAAAATTAAGTGAAGGTGGCAACCTCATACAACATTTAAATAACATATATGAAATACGCGATCGACTCGCTGCCATAGGCGAAACTATTGATGATCAACATCTTGCAGCATTGATGCTGTGCTAACTGCCTCCCAGCTACGATGTTCTCATAACTGCATTGGAGGCTTGGGATGAACGTGATCTTAGTGCTACGTTTATTCGTAGCAAATTCACTGACGAATATCTAAAAAGATCTGATAATAAAACTGAGAATGAACATCTCACACAGTGTACAAGGTGAAAAACACCAAGCAAAAATCAAACAAATTTTGCAAATACTGCAAAAAAACATCCCATAACATAGAAGAATGCTGGCATTTGAAAAATAAAAACAAAAATATTTCAAAACAGCCACAATTTAATAATAGATTTCCCAACCAGTGACAAAAATCGGCTATATGCTCTCAAGGCAGTGCAGGTGCGAGTAAAACAAAAATAGAAATATCGAAAAGGAAACACCCAATAATAAATATGTTACATTTTTTGTTGGGGATAATGTAAAAAATTTATGGGTAATTGATTCTGGGTCCTCAACTCATATTTGCAATAATAGAAATAAATTTAATGATTTTTATGACAATATTTCTAGTGTAACCATGGCGAATGGTCAAGAGTTATACTCTGAGGGTTACGGGACTATAAAATTAGATACAGTAATGTCGGATAACACTCACAGAACGATAACATTAAAAAATGTATTGTATGTTCCAGAGATAGAAACGAACTTAATTTCTATAAAAAGGGCCACAGAAAATGGTTGTAAAGCCATATTTGAAAAACAATCTTGCAAAATAACTCACAAAGGTGTCACATACATCGAGTGCTATGTAAACAACAATTTGTATGAATGTAACATAAAACAAAATACATCTCACAATGTAAATATTATAAATGAATGCGAAAATAAAAATTGTTTGCACAAATGGCATAGAAGATTAGGCCACAGAAACGTTAACCATATTAAGGAATTAATAAACAACGACATGGCGTTAGGGATTGAAATTGACAAATGTAAACACGGCGATACATGCGAAACTTGCATCATCTCTAAACTCACTTGTGATCCATACCCTAAAGCCGCTAGTTTTCGAGCTACAGAGCCCACAGAATTAGTGCATTCTGATCTGTGCAGGCCCATGCAAACAGCGACGGTTGGGGGAAAATACTATTTTTTGACATTCATAGACGATTTTAGCCGTTTTACTGTCACATATTTATTGAGAAATAAAGATGAAGTTTTTCCGAAGTTCAAGGTATATGTAGCAATGACTACGAATAAATTTGGTAGGAAAGTAAAAGCTATCCGTTCCGATAACGGAGGTGAATATTTAGGAAATAAAATTGATATTTATTTAAAAAATGAGGGAATCGATCACCAGCTTACTGTTCCGTATTCTGCGCCTCAAAACGGGGTTGTAGAGCGTAAAAACCGTACTTTGATGGAAATGGCTCACTGCCTACTAAACGATAGTGGTTTACCTAACTCATTCTGGAGCGAAGCTATCTGCACCGCAACATACTTAAAGAATCGACTCCCAGCCTCATCCAACGACCGTACACCCTACGAAAAATGGACTGGTCGTAAACCAGACCTTTCGAACATCAAAACCTTTGGGTGTCGCGCATTTGCCTACATACAGAAACCCCTTAGAAGAAAATTGGATAATACTGCTGTAGAGGGAATATTCGTAGGTTACGACAGTAGGAGTAAGGGCTACAGAATTTGTACGGATGGCAGGAAAATAATAATAAGTAGAACTGTAAAATTTCTAGAGAATGAAGGTCGAAACACAACCCAAAATAACATGTCGAATAAAACTATTGAAACACCTAATAATGATAATTTGCAACCAAAATTGCAATTGATCGAAGATAATGTATGTACCGAAGAAACAGAGCAATGTCAGATTGCAAATTCAGACACCACGCAGATTGTCCGACGTATATCAAACAGATCGAACAGGGGGGTTCCTCCTGATAGGTTTGCTTTCCTAACAAATAATGTTAAAGTAGAAGACCCGAAAAATTGGGACGATATAAAAAAATATGCAAAACCCGGTTGAAAATGAAAAAGGGATAAAAGCGACTTTAGAAGAAATGAACTCTTTTCGCGAAAATGATACGTAGGAATTAGTCGAAGCCCCGCCAGAGACAAAAGTAATCGGTTGCAAGTGGGCGTTTAAATCTAAATACAATAGCCAGGGTGTGTTAGAGAAATTTAAGGCTAGACTAGTTGCAAAGGGTTTTTCCCAAAAATATGGGGTTGATTATGACGAGACCTTTGCGCCAGTCGCATCTCATACGACAATTAGAAGATTCTTAGGAATGGCATTATATAAAAATTTGAGCTTAAGACATATTGATATTAAAACTGCTTACCTACACGGGGAATTACAAGAAGATGTGTTTATACATCAGCCTGAGGGTTATGTGGTTCCGGGAGAGGAGCATAAGGTATGCAGACTTAAAAATGCCATTTATGGTTTGAAGCAGGCAGCCAGGGCGTGGAACCTGACATTGCACAAATCACTAACAAAATTAGGTTTTCATCAAAGTCAGGTTGATAAATGTCTATGCAAACAAACCATCAATAACTCAACGACTTACCTAATTGTTTATGTTGACGATCTCCTCATAGCTGGGGAAGATGAAAATATTGACGAACTCGTAAACAAATTAAATAAAGAATACCTAGTTACTGATTTAAGTGGGGCAAAATGCTATTTAGGGATAAACATAAACAGACCCGACAAGAACAGAATGACACTCGACCAAATGCATAAAATCAATGAATTAACAAATAAATTCAACTTAGAGAACTCGAAACCAACCAACATACCGATTGATCCCGGGTATGTAAAATTACAGGATAAGGAAAATCTTCTTCCGAATAATACGAATTACAGACAGGCAGTGGGGGCTCTACTTTATATTGCGACTGTGTCTAGACCAGACATTTGCGCAGCAGTAAACATTTTAAGCCGCAGAAACGAAAATCCAAAGGTTAAGGACTGGGAAGCAGTTAAAAGAACAATTAAATACCTTAAAACAACAATTGACTTAAAATTAACTTACACTAATTTAGAGGAACCTGTCTTAAGTGTATATTCCGATTCGGACTGGGTCAATGATAGATTGGACAGGAAGTCTGTATCAGGAAATCGTTTCAAAATAGGAAAAAACACAATCTTGTGATCTTCAAAGAAACAGAGCTGCATTGCTCTATCATCGGCTGAGTCTGAATATGTTGCATCCGCATGTGCAGCTCAAGAAACTATTTATATTCTCCAACTACTTAAGGAACTTAACCTCGAACAGAAACTACCAATCACCTTATACGAGGACAATCAGTCCTGCATCAAATTAGCAGAATCTGAGAAATACCACATTAAGACATAGCATATTTCCATTCGATACCATTTGATTAGAAAAATACTGGAAGAGGGGATAATAAAGCTACAGTATCTGCTATCTGCTGCGATGATAGCAGATATTTTAACTAAACCTCTTCCCAAGCCTCAATTTCTATTACACCTTAAAAATCTGTTCAACATATGAACAGACACTTGTTCCTCCGATTCAGCGGGGATGTTAGATATACGAATCGACGAAACAAGAATTCAGGAACTTTAATCGAGACTTTTTATTTTATTTCATATGTACCAGGCCCTAATTTCTCCACTCTGCGGTTTTGCATTGTTCTTCCCTTTTCGGACGCTAAAAGAACTGTAGATGTTTTTGAACTTTGATATGTATTGACTCTTCCCATTTTTATTACGCAGTTTCAATTGTAAAATGTAGACGGAGAGATGACTTCTTCTCTCTCCAGTTTTAAACGATAATAATCAAGATATTTTATAATGGTTTTTATTCTATTAAAATATTAAATCTAAAGAAAAATTATCTATCTTCGTTATGAGTGCTGAAATAGTCCACAATACATTATTAACAGTATATTTTAGTATTCTTATACCAGCAAGCCCATCGCTGTTGCAATGAAATGGATTTATTGCCATTCGTGCCATGTGTGATCTGTGGGGACCATAAATGAGGTAAGCGATTTTTCCTTATCTCTTTATTTCAAGTTTATGCAGTCTTAAAGAAATACTAACGAAACAGAGGCTTCTCCAATCTAGTGTACAAAATATATTGTATAACATATATATTTACTATATGATCTTGATCGAGATCTTAGTATGTTTTGTGCACATACTCACTCACATCGAAATCCGTAGATATATGCGATTGCTATCGCAAGCAAATAGATTTTTCAAAATGTCACCCACTTCAGAAATTGAAACTGTTACATAAAAGGCATGTTTTAAGATAACAAAACAAAAAATGCTCTAAATTCTTTGTATCATAGTGAAACACATAGAAAAATATTTTTTCAATTTCTAATGTTTTTGTATTTAATTTTAAATTTTAATTAAAAAATATTAAATGGCCACCATTTTGAAACAAGATGGCGGACGACGCTGGCTAACAAACTCGATCGAAAAATCAGTATGTACTTTGTACACAGAAAATTTCATCGAAATCGATTCATTAATATCCATGTTATCACATAACAAAAATCAGATCATTCCAAAATGTCCAGCCTTACTATATATTCAAAGTCCTGTGACTCAGCGATTTTTTAAGACACAGACGAAATAAACAATGCTCTGGTATCTTTGTATCAAGATAAAACACATAAAAGAAAAAAACTTTTTTAATTTCTAATTTTTGTGTTCCTAAATTTAAATTTAAAAATGTCCTTCTGGCAGTACCGGGAGGAAGCAGTAGCTTCCATATACCATATTTATTTATTTAATTATTTTAAATTAAGTTATATTATTCAATCATACGAAGCTCAAATTCGTAGAACCCAATTATAAAAGAATGAATACTAGTTTTTGTCTATACTGAATATTAATGGGAGTTTTTGGAAATTAGTCATTTTTTATTCAAGCTGATTTTATTTTAAGCGATTTATAGGGTCGCTAAATTCCACAATATCAGGAAGTGTATACCATTTTAAAACAACATTATGAATAAAACAAACCAATGAGCTTGTTCGAAATCTTAATTCATATGCACATGCACACTCACTTCGAAATCGATTAATATATGCGAGTTCTTCTCGCGGGCAATTTGATTTTAAAAAAATGCTCTGAAAGAAATCTCATTAGAAATTCAAACTGCTATATCTCAGGCGTTTTCAAAGTAAAGACATTCCTTTCCTCCGGACGGCTGCAATAGGTAGCTTTTTACTTTTTGTAATGAAAGCTACCTAATAAAAAAAATCAAATGACCGCCATTTTGAAACAAGATGGTGGATGAAACTGGACAACAATCTCGGTTTAGATATCGTTATATACTATCTACACATCAAGTTACATCCAAATCGATTTATAAATACGCGTGTTATCACATGACAGATATCAGACCATTTCAAAATGTCAACCTTACTGGAAATTCAAAGTGCTATAACTCCTCCATTTTTAAAGAAATCATCAAAACAAAAAATGCTCTAGAATTTTTGCATCATGATCAAACACGCAGAAGAAAAATATTTATCAATTTCAAATTTTTTGCACTTAATTTTAAATTTTAAATAAGGAAAAAAAAGGCCACCATTTTAGGTAGCTTTCATTACAAAAAGTAAAAATCTACCTATTGCAGCCGTCCGAAGGAAAATTTTGGTATATTTTCACCGATCATGATCCCCAGACTCCAAAACTACCTTCCGTTCAAATGTTGACATATATATATATATGATTTTTGTCATGCTGTAACTAACGTATTTATGAACCGATTTGAATGAAATTTGGTATAGTACATACAAATGTCTCGACCGAGTTCGTTGGCCAGCATCATCCACCATCTTGTTTCAAAATGGCGACCATTTAAAATTTAAAAAAAATAAAATTTAAAATTAAATGCGAAAAAATTAGAAGTTGAAAAATATTTTTCTTTTATGCGTTAGAACTTAAAACAACGATTCCAGAACACTTTTTATTTTGTCTATATCTTAAAAAATGATTGAGTTATAGCACTTTGAGTTTTTCTTATGGCTGACATTTTGAAACGATCGGATATTTGTCATGTGAGAACGATAGTATTTATCAACAGATTTGGATGTAACATGGTGTGTGCATAGAACATAATGAGGCCATGACCGAGTTCATTAGCCAGTTCCATCCGCCATCTTCTTTCAAAATGGCGGTCATTTAATTTTTTTTTTAAATTTAAAATTTAAAATTAGGTACAAAAAAGTGAGAAATTGAAAAATATTTTTCTTTTATGCATTTGACCTTGATGCAAAGATTCCAGAGCATTTCGTCTGTATCTTAAAAAAGGGCTGAGTTATAGCACTTTTAATTTCTAGCGCTGCTCACATTTTGAAATGAGTTGATTTTCGTCAAGTGATAACAACTGTATTTATAGACCGATTTGGATGAAACTTGGTGTGTACATAGTACATACCGATGTCTGGACCGAGTTCGTTGACCAGTTCCATACCCCATGTTGTTTCAAAATTGCGGAATTTTATTTTTTTTAATTATATTTTAAAATTTGGTCAAAGATTCCAGAACATTTTAGTTTCATCTATATCTTGAAAAATAGTTGAGTTACAGCACTTTCAATTTCCAGTGTGCTTGACATTTTGAAACGGTCTGAAATTTGCGACGCGATAATATGTACATTTTTAAACTGATTTGGATATAATTCCGTGTGTACATAGTGCATACCAATGTCTTGACCGAGTCCACTGGCCAACTTCATGGGACATCTTGTTTCAAAATGGCAGTCATTTAAGTTTTTAAATCTATCTTTTAAAAGTATAATGCTCTATAAACAAAAAATTAGAAATTGAAAAAAGGTTCTTTCTAAAGTATTTATCTTAATAGTGAATTCTGGAGTATTTTTTGCTTTGTCTCTAACTTAAAAAACGCCTGAGATATAGCAGTTTGAATTTTTAACGTGGGTGACATTTTTTAAAAAATCAATTTGCCCGCGACAGCACTTGTATATATTAATTGACTTCGATGTGAGTGTGCATGTGCACCTGAATTAAGATTTCGACAAAGCTCATTGGTTTGTTTTATCCATCATGTTGCTTTAACACTAGAACGCCGGGAAAGTGCCAATTCGACACCGACCACTAGATTAATTGTCGACTCGAACCAGAAAAATCTTCAAGAAATAAGTTATATATCAGTTGAAATGAAATGAGCTAAACAAATAAACTAAATAATTTCAAACTATTTTTCTGGTTTTAAGTATATTTTATAAAACTTGCGGAAAATTTCCAGGCGTTCTAGTGTTAAAATGGCATAAAATTCATGACATCGTGGAATTCGGCGACCCTCTAAATCACTTAATATAAAACCAGTTTGAACAAAAGATGACCAATTTCTAAAAATTTCTATTAATATTCAGTATCGACAAAAACTACTATTCTATCTTATTAAATCGGGTTCCGTTAATTTGAGCTTCGTATGTTTAAATAATGTAACTTAATTTAAAATAAATAAATAAATGAATAAGCATAAGAAAGCTACCTCTTCCTCCTGGCATTGCCGGAAGGACTTTTTAAACTATATGGCGAATGAAGTTGGTCGACGAACTCGGTCGATACAATAGTATGTACTATGTATTCAACAAGTATCATTCAAATCGGTTCTTAAATACGACAATTAAAGCATGACAAAAATGATATATATACACTCACTTCCAAAAGTTAAGCACGAAGATGTAAAATGCAAAAAAATCAACAAATACTGTTTTGATTAACACAAAATTCGGCAGGAAAGTAGCATATATGTTTATGCGTAAAACAAAATCAATAATTATGTACAAAAATGAAAACAATATTAAATTTTTAAAAGTTATCGGATAATTAAATACTGGAGACTTAAACAGAATTATGTATAAAGTGAAAATAAACAGCGTAAAATGAAAAAAAGACATTAATAGGATATATGATCCCCCCCTCATTTGTATACAAAGTTTACACCTTGTGACCATGCTTTCAATTAGGTGGTCAACCACCGCAGAATTAAGAAATCGCCATTCTTCTTGTAGAGTACTTTCCAGCTCAATAAAAGTAGCTGGAGGTGGGAAACGTAAACATACAGCACGGCCGAGAGCATCTCAAAGATTTTCAATGGGATTAAGGTCGGGTGAATATGCTGGCCACGCCATACGCGCAATACCTTCACTCTCTAGGTATTAATCGACGATGCCTGCTCTATGGGGACGTGCGTTATCGTCCATTCACACAAAAGTAGGATCAACTGCTGCAGAGTACAATCTCACAATGGGTTCTAGGACTTCATATCGCTACCGGACAGCTGTCATAGAACCCAGTTTAAAGATGTGCAAGTCGGTGCGGTATCCTAATGAAATTCCTGCCTCCTCCATAATGCTTCCGCCTCGGAATGCGTGATGTTCGGTGATGTTTTGGGGCTAATTGCATGTTCCTTGTTCACGCCATATTCTTATACGCTTTTCATATGGCTGCAGAGCAAATCTTGACTCATCAGTAAACATGAGATTGCTACAGTCAGACAAAGTCCAATTGACATGTTCACGGCACCAATTTAATCGTGTCCCTGTTGATTGAACTGATAGAGGAACACAAACTCGAGGTACCCGGGCGTACGGTCCACTCATATGTAATCTCCGGTATACAGTAGTTGCAGATATTGCCTTACCAATGGACACTGTAACCATAGATATATCACGTGTGGAGGTTGCTCTGCGATTCTGCTTGGCTACAATAGCAATATATGGATCTTCCGCGGGGTTTGTAACCCTTGGGCGACCGACTACGGGCCTTCGGATGTCTGTGTGGTTTGGAATTGTTTCCATAAGCGTGAAATTACAGAATGATGAAAGCCGAAGAAAAGAGCAACATCTGAGATCGACTGTACTGCTTCATTGCGCCCCACAGCACGCCAGCGCTCAGAATTTTACATTCGTCTTCTGGAAGACATAGAAGCACGTATATATATTCAAAACAAATTGTACGAAAGTTTTAATCACCTTCTATAGGCACTTACAATCAACTTCTGTAACCCTTCATAAAGCTCGCTTCTTATAAAACTGCCCTTTTTGCATATTTCTTGACACGAAAGCGCGATTGGCTGTTACCTAACATATTTGCATATTTCCATCTACCTCTGGAGTGATTTGCATCCTCTTCAATTCTGATTGGCTTCAGGAAATTATCATTTTCCTCTCCGTGCTTAACTTTTGGAAGTGAGTGTATATATGCATATATATATATATCAAAAATTGAACGGAGGGTGGTTTTGTGGTCTGGGGGTCAAGATCTGTGAAAATATACCGAAATATTCCGGAAATGCTTTCCTCCGGACGGCTGCAACATGTAGCTTTTTTCTTTTTGTAATGGAAGCTATCTAATAGGCAATGACTTATTTATAATACCAAAAACTACTGGTCTTATTGGACCTTTTTTGAAATACGCTGTTATTTACATGCATTTGTGTATAAAGTGACGGCAATTTACTGACATGCCTTTTAGATCGGTTGAAATCGGGTGCGTGTAAAATAATCTGAAAAATGCAAACTTAGCTTCCGTATCAATGAGTAAAAGAGCAGTGACTTATTTATAATACCAAAAACAACTGTTCTATTGGACATTTTTGAAAATATACTAAATATCTTCCCTTCTTGATTTTTTGAAACTGAATTCTGTAAACTACGTATATGACTGCATTGTACAGAATACATAGCAATCAACCTAGATGCTAATCCTCTAACAATAGTAACAGGAAATAGAGGGTAAAAGATGCCATTTTAAGAGGGATTAAATATACTAACTGATCTGCCTGATAGACAACGCCATTCGGTAATTTGATTAAGTCATATGATTTTCGGTCATTATTGCTAAAATAAATGTTTTAAATGTTCCCATATAAACAAAAAAATATATACAAATCTAAACGAAAATAAATTTCTTCTAATATTTTTCAAATTTCTATTTTTACTGTAAAAACATTGTCTTAATATGTTAAATACATTTTATATTAAGAAAAATCCATTATCAAATAAATCTTTATTTTTTTCAGTTTGAATTATCTATAATTATATTTTTTAAAGGGATTAAAAAAAGTCCTTCCGGCAGTGCCGGGAGGAAGAGGTAGCTTTCATATACTTATATATATATTTATTTTAAATTAAGATGTATTATTCAAAAATACTAAGCTCAAATTAGTGGAACCTGATTATGAGCTTGGTCGAAATCTTAATTCAGGTGCACATGCACACTCATATTGAAATCGATTAATATATATGAGCGCTGTCACGGGCAAATTGATTTCTTAAAAAATGTCACCCACGTTAGAAACTCAAACTTTTTTGAGATACAGACAAAACAAAAAATGCTCTGGAATCTTTGTATCAAGGTCAAATGCATAAAAAAAATCTTTTTCAATTTCTCACTTTCTTGTACCTAATTTTAAATTTTTAAATTTTTAAAAAAATTTAAATGGCCCCCATTTTCAAATAAGATGGCGGATGGAACTGAGTATCGAACTCGATTCAGGCCTATGTACACACCAAGTTACATCCAAATCGGTTCATAAGTACGCGTGTTATCATGTGACAAAAATAAGATCGTTTCAAAATGTCAGCCATAAGAAAAATTCAAAGTGCTATAACTCAATCATTTTTTAAGATATATACAAAATAAAAAGTGTTCTGGAATCGTTGTTTTAAGTTCTAACACGTAAAAGAAAAATATTTTTCAACTTTTAATTTTTTCGCATTTAATTTTAAATTTTAAATTTTTAAAAAATTTAAAATGGCCGCCATTTTGAAACAAAATGGCGGATGATTCTGGCCAACAAACTCGGTCGAGACATTTGTATGTACGATGTACATACCAAGTTTCATTCAAATCGGTTCATAAATACGCGTGTTATCACGTGACAAAGATCAGATCGTTTCAAAATGTCAGCCATAAGAAAAATTCAAAGTGCTATAATTCAATCATTTTTTAAGATATAGACAAAATAAAAAGTGTTCTGGAATTGTTGTTTTAAGTTCTAACACGTAAAAGAAAAATATTTTTCAACTTTTAATTTTTTCGCATTGAATTTTAAACTTTAAAATTTTTAAAAAAATTAAAATGGCCGTCATTTTTAAACAAAATGGCAGATGATGCTGGCCAACGATCTCGGTCGAGACATTTGTATGTACTATGTGCATACCAAGTTTCATTCAAATCAGTTCATAAATACGTTAGTTATCGCATGACAAAAATCAGATATATATATATACAGGGTGTTTCGCTACCAGACCGACAAACTTTGAGGGATGATAGTACACATGAAGACAAATATTATTAAATAGGAAACAATGGGGCGCAAACGTCTTCTTTAGAAGCTAGGCGCCATTAAAGTTTAGGGTCCAAAACTTCAAACGCTGATAGAAAACAGAAAAAAGGGTCGATTCATTTGCGGTTTTCACTAAAATCATTCTTTGTATTACGATTTCTTTAGAAAAAAAAATTTAAAGGTTACTTAAAAAAATTATCGATAGAGGGCGCTTTAGACTTTAGAGTAACGAACAACTACTTTTTACTGTTATTTTCTGCATGGGGTTTAAATTATTCTAAAGTTTAGAATTTAACTTAAATTTTAAGTTCAAAATTGGAAACATTGGGGTCGGGTAACTAGCGAAAATTGAATTGTGAACAGAGGGGGAGATTTTAAACGCTCATTAACATTGGATAAACTAATCGATTTTATTGCGGTTTGCGTGTAGGTCATTCCCTTGGTAAATATTTTATTCAAAACAACGTACAACTTTGGTGTCCTGATTTTTTGATAGAGGGCGCTTCCGACACATCTCCGAAATTTCAATGGCTTTACTCCTGGGTGTTTTACTACCAGACCAACATACTTCCAGGAAGTGTTAGGGCTGCAAAGACGATTCGGAATTACATAGGAATGTAATCTTGAAAATGCCTTTTTTGCGAGTTACGGTTAAAGTAAGCAGAGAAAAAAGGCAACAGGAACAGCAGAGAAAGAGTAACACGTTAATGTGACAGAAAGCAGTTTATTTAAATGTTTTACAACAGAAAATTTTCGAAATTACGACCAGAAGTAGTTCGGCATGCTTGACAGTGGCGTCGCATAGAATTCCTCACGCTTTAAAAGATTCCTGGCATCTCTGATATCTTTCTGTCAAGCTACAGAAATATTATATGCGAGGTCTTTAACTGATGGTACGGGAGTCTCATACACACAACATTTCATTTGACCCCAGCAGAAGAAGTCGATACATGATAGGTCCGGCGATCTGGCAAGCTACCACGACTCGTTGTCCAGATGTTACTTTGAACTGTCGGCAAACGTCATTGGTAAAATGTGGAGGAGCCCCATCGGGCTGTTCATCTTTCAAATACTTCATTCTGCTACCTTTGGAGCCGGTTCGCAAATGATCAGTTCAAAGTAATCGCTGTTCACACGCATTACCGTTGAATGTCATCTACCGCAAGGAAACCGCAGCGCCATCTACCATCGCCAATCTTGCCGGACTACTTCTAGTCTTAATTTCAAACACCTTTTGTAGTAAAACCTTTAAATAAACTGTCTTCTGTCACATTAACGTGTTGCTCTTTCTCTGCCGTTTCTGTTGCTGTCTTCTCTGCTTTCTTTAACAACAACTGGCAAAAAGGCATTTCCAACATTACATTCCTGTGTGATTCTGAGTCATCTTTATGTCCACAACACTTCCTGGAAGTAAGTTGGTCTGGTAGTAAAACACCCACGAGTAATGCCATTGAAATGTCGGAGATGTGTCGGAAGCGTCCTCTATCAAAAAATGAGGACACTAAAGCTGTACGTCATTTTGAACAAAATAATTACCAAGGAAATGACTTTCACGCAAACCGCAACAAAATTGATTAGTTTGTCCAATGTTTATGAGCGCTTAAAATCTCCCCCTCTGTCCACAGTTCAATTTTCGCTAGTTACCTGACCCCAATGTTTTCGATTTTGGGTTTAAAATTTAAGTTAAATTCTAAACTTTAGAATAATTTCAACCCCATGCCGAAAATAACGGTAAAAAGTAGTTGTTCGTTACTCTAAAGTCTAAAGCGCCCTCTATCGATAATTTTTGAAAGTAACCTTTAAAAAATTTTTCTAAAGAAATCGTAATATAAAGAATGATTTTAGTGAAAACCGCAAATGAATCGACCCTTTTTTCCGTTTTCTATCATCGTTTGAAGTTTTGGACCCTAAATTTTAATGGCCTCTAGCACCTACAGAAGACGCTTGCGCCCATTGGTTTCCTATTTAATAATGGTTGTCTTCATGTGTACTATCATCCCTCAAAGTTTGTCGGTCTGGTAGCGAAACACCCTGTATATATATATATATATATGGTTATATATATATGTCAACATTTGAACGGAGGGTGGTTTTGAGGTCTGGGGGTCATGATCGGTGAAAATATACCAAAATTTTTTGGAAGTGCTTTCCTCCGGACGGCTGCAATAGGTAGCTTTTTACTTTTTGTAATGAAAGCTACCTAATACCAACTATAATGATAAAGTGTATTTTCACCATAAAGCGTGGTTTGGAAGATGGTAAATTTCATGACGTAAAATGTTGGCATTAGAAACATTTTTGTAAAGTTGATCTACAAAAATTTATAAGTAAGATGCTGTTGGATTTTTCATCAAAATATCAGCGAAAGTTTTAATTTCGTGATTTATACATTTTCTGCAAAAAAATGTGACTCATACAAACTTTCAAGTGCACGCTGCGTTTTACACAGAATATACTGATGGCATGAGATATGTTCTAAATGCCACGGAAACATTAGACTGAGAACTCTTCTTACACTAATTAAGCAGCAATACAAAATTTGTATATGGCGGCATGAGAGGACTACTTGGCTTTTGTAGGGTTATCGAGTACATGGATGTGGGGCATAGTGTTATGAGCTAGTAAAGAAAAAGCAATGATAATTCAAAGAGAAAGTTCCATTTGTACTATAAAATCTCATGAATATACACGTATATAAAGCGTTTATATCTTTTACATAAACGCTAAGCGTCAAAGATATAAAGCGTTTATATCTTTGAAATATGATTTTCGTCATTTCTTCACACGATTTCATCCCCAGTTAAAAATGCTCATTCTAGAGCTTAGGCATATCCCGCACACAAAAAATCTAATTTTTAATCAATCGAACCTGCTAGGTGATTGCACTTTTCTGTAAACTAAGATAATAATGTTAAATTTCTGGAAGGAAGTTGGAATGGAAGAGTGATGGAAATTTTACCTGGGTGTCTGTCACTGGGTATTGTGCAGAAGCTATTCTTACTAAAATAAAACTACGTGGTTTCTGACTTTGAAGTGTGTGTCTATTTTTTTAACTTGGCGCAAAAATTATATTTTAAATCATAAAAACTTAATTGCTCATAAAAACCTCTTAAAAAATATGGAAAATAACTTACTCATTTGGAATTTAATAACATACCTTTCTCTTACAGACAGGTGATATCATGCATATTTAATAATACTAGTTCTATAAATAAAATTCTTCAAAACTCCCCTTTCACTTCATACAGGGTACAAAACAGATAAATTAATTCGTTTTATTTTTCATGGAAGTTAAAATCAAATTCGAAAATGTTGATCATGTAAATTTAAAAATAAAATTGAATTCAGAAAATGTATCTCGATCCTTCGTATAGTTTTAAGTATATCAACATAACTTGATATAAGTTATATTTAACATTAAAATAAAAACTATTTTTTCATTGACATATTTTAGTTAAGGTAAGTTGAGGCAACTGGCCTCACGAGGTAATCGGGCCATAGCATATTATATAAAAAACTGTAAATGACTTTTCACTCTTAGTTACTGTGAAAATTTTACCCCCATCTGTAATTTTTAAAACTATGTAATATTTTTGTCAATCATAGCTCTGTCTTTTCTGTGACAGGTTATCGAAAATTTAAGCTTCCTTTTTAAAAACAACATCTGTAACATCACAGATTACCGTCTCTGTCAAGGTAATTTTCTCATAGAATAATGTTCTCATAATTTGCTCATAGTTCTTATGATAATTTACGACGTGAAACTACAATAAATATTTATCTTTAATGAAAGTAGAAGAATTCTTTTGGATGAATTTGGTGATTTGTTTCCCAAATTTGGAAGTTATGGGTATTTACAGTTCCATTCAGGTTTAAAATGAGTATGGTATCTCTATTAGAGTTTTCAAGGCGAAGCATCATCCACCTCTATTTTGGCAAAAATGTTTAGTCAAAATAAAAGTCAAACACTTATCATTGTCGATGTGATGTATTTCTTGCACACAATTGATTTAATGTGGTAAGAAGTGGTAACTTTTCCATACCGTACTATAAGGCATATTCTGATTCGGAGCTCTCCACGAGTGCTGAACGTGGCAGCATAATTGTTTTGTGGAGAGTCAAGTATCGCCTTTGAAACTTGTTCGATTGCATCCTGTGGTATAGTTTTTTCCTCTGTCTGAATGAAATTTCAGCGAACCTGTTTTAAAAAGCTTCACAACTATTTTATTTAAGCCATTATCTTACGATGATCAGTTACCTTTACGCAATATTCTGTGCATTTTAAAACCGCGAAGAGCGGCTGACTCGTTGCACTGGTTTAGGTAAAAGAATTTGACAAGAAACGCACTCTCGACTAAAGAAGAAGACAATATATTGCTCAGAACTTTCAATCAAATGGTTTCTAAAAGTAAAATTTGCCTATAACCCCTTGACTGCCGAGCAAATGGGCAAACTTGTAATGTTGTTTTCTTCGTAATTTATTTTAAATATTTATAGAAAAGGGTTTTACAATCATGGTACAATTTTTTATTACGTATATTCCGATAAGCTTTAAGAGTATTAATCATAACTTAATTTTGTAACACTGGATTATGTTTGTAGAATTATATTAATTTAAATAATGCTTGAATTGCAGTGAAGCCAGTAGCCTAGTGAACGGATATAACAATTCGCGTTGGTAGGAAGGTTAAAAGTCCAACAAGATGGCACTGTGCCGAAGGATGAATCATAAATAAAGATTTTCTTCTTCTGTTGCTGCTTTCTTTGAGATTCAGTAAGGAAAATATCAGATAAAGGACCTTTATCAGTATTTATAAAGTTTTAGCTTTTTTAAGTGTTGCCATATTTAGTATAAATTAAATCGTTAAATATACAAAATAAAAGGTAATTTTATTTCAGTATCAATTACAAATTTTTCAAAATTCTCTCTTCTATTACACAGCAATACATGTCTCCCTAGCAGTGAAATTTTGGGACTATCGCGGAATAATTCGTCCCCTGTCTTGTTTAATCTTACCACAAAAATTTGCACCATTCTCTCAATTAACAAGTTTAATAATGGCCCATTTGTATACGTATATGTTTATTTTAAAACATGTTTCATAATTCTGTGAAATAAATAAGAATAGTTAGATATCTCCAAATTACATTTTGAAGCACTTTTGAACGTCAACGCTACGTTTTCATTCTTAATAGAGGGAAAAAATTTCTTATACAGGGTGAGTCATAAATATCGAAACAATAGGCTATCTCCTTAAATATTGCCCCTAGACCCATACTTCCAATTGCAAAGTTTCATAAAAAAAGGTGAATTTTTTGATAATATAAGTTGCAACTCCATGGGGGGTCTATTTTAAAAAATACGAAAATTAAATTTTTATACGGCCCCCAGAGGATAAAACTTCTAATTAGAAAATTTTTCCTTATCCATTCCAGATTTTAACAAAAAAAATTCATCTCGATATCTACATATCCCCGAAAGATATTAAAATCCAAAATTTTCAAAAATTCGTGACTTACTCCACTTACGCATACCTCTGAGCGCAGCGAAATCAGTTCATTTGAAATACAATTTAGGGATCGACCATAAATTTACGCATTGTTAAATGTCGATCCAAGACAATACTTTAACTTTTAGATATAAAATGAAAGCGTATAGATTTTAGCTTTAAACTTCCTTGAAATATGCTAGATGTCTGCAATATCTCGATCTTGGTGTCAACCTCGTAACTGGTACGACCCATTGGCCGGACCGTCTTATTAAACACTTATTAAAAGTGTTGTTAAATTAAGTGATATTACTTAAACTCTCATTCAAAGTGTCTTATAAACTTAATGCCGCAGGCAATAGGTTTAGTGAAAATAGTAATAGGGATAATGACACTTCTATTAATGGAATCATTGGAAATATATTTTAAGAAAATACATAGAAATATTTTCAAAAATCTACTTTTTTACTATTCAGCTTCAAAATTTATGATAGTTTTAAATTTATTTTTACTTTCTTCTACCTTTACAAGAAAAAAGCATTGGATTAATGAAAATTTTGAATTCCGATTTTCAACGGATTCACACGTTTGAGGGCTCAGAGATACCGAAAAACATGTTTTTACAAAATGTCTGTCAGTGAGTCACTGCTCAAGTAAAAAATTTGAAATCGACGTGATAAAAAATGAAGTTTAAATCAACTGACGCATTTAAACCGTAATTAAACAGGGTGAGAATGGCAAAACTTAAACAAAATCTGAAATCGAAACTATACAGGACGGAGTTAATCACCTAGAAACTTTTAAAATGTATTTAAATGTTAGGAGTCCATATTTCATTAAAAGTAAATGCACTTTTCTGCATCAAATGTTTTTATTTCAGTATTTCTCACTTTTTCTGACATAAGTCAGAAAAAGTGCATCTTTTTTTATATTGCTATTTAAATACTTTTATTTTAAAAATATATATATATATATATTATTTAAAATGCTGAATCAAAATTGAAAATTAAACATTTTCATTTAATCAAACGAAAAAAATTCATCGCGACAAATAATATTTTGAGTTATAACAATTTTAATATACTCTAAATATTTTGAAAAAAAAATTATTAAAAAGTCTTATGATGTGATAATGCTTACAAATTATATGGTTAACCATCATAAAACATTCAAAATTCTAACTCTGTAAATAAATAAATAAAATAAATGTTTCCTGGACCCCATTACAGCAACATTGTTTCTTCAATTACACGCATTTCAATTTGTGCATGATCTCTTGAAATCTCACGATTTATTAAATTTGTCATAACTCTCTGAGTTTTGAAGATAACAAGATGAATTTTTTTTGTTCAGTTCAGGAATGAATAAGAAAATTTTTTTTAACTGGAAGTTTAACCTCTGGGGGCCGTATAAAAATTTAATTTTCGTAATTTTTTAAAATAGACCCCCCCCCCCATGGAGTTGCAATTTATTATATAAAAAAATTCACCTTTTTTATGAAACTTTGCAATTGGAAGTATGGGTCTAGGGGCAATATTTAAGGAGATAGCCTATTGTTTCGATATTTATGACTCACCCTGTATATAAGTTGGCACACGAAAATATGATTTTTAGAGCATTCAGTATTTGATATCATTTGATACTTCAATATTTGCCTATGAATTTTTTGTGTGTGGTTCTATAATATATTTTTTTCGAATATTTGATGCGCGATACATTCTACTGATTTAAATTTAAATTTTACATGTCGAGAGACTTTTAGTCTGTTGACAGACAAAATATCCGTAAAATGTAAAATATCATTCATCTTAGCGATAAAAATTTTTATCAGAAACTTTTATTCAATGAATTTAGCATTTGGGTTATTACATAAAAAATGAGGGAATCAGGTATGGCTAACATGTCACATATTTTATCAAAAACATCATATAAGTAGATACTATTCATTTATGAGGAAATACAAAGTAATAGATTTCAGACTTGTTTATTTCAATACAAAAACTTACATTAAATTTTGATAGGAAATCGAGGTCTTGTGTACATGCTTGAAATTTCGAGTCTGATTATTAGCCTTAGGAATGGAAAGGCGGTATTAAAAATTACTTACACTTAAGAATGAATAGTAAGTAACAGATTAGCATAATTTAGTAATGGTGTCTATATTCTGTAATTTAAAAATAAATAAATAATAAAAAAATTGTGGAAAAAATTAATTATTTCAGTTAATTGTTTTTAAATGAAAGACACCTTTCACAACTTCAAAAATTTTTGACGTCATAGCTGATGGAATATATTAATGCAATGTAAATTTTCATTCTTGCCTATTTTATTCCTTAATGAGAAAAAAAAATAAACAGTGAAAACTGTTGATTAAAAAAATTAATATTTGTATGATTTGTTTGGACATGAAAGAAAACTTTGAAAGTCTTTAAATTCTTTGATATTATAAATAAAAGTGTATATTTTACATATATTAAGTTTTAGTCTTGTTTTCAGTTTTCAGTCGTCTGACGCTTCCAAAATACTATGCCAAATGAGCTATCCTAGTCGAATCTGGAGGAAATAATTCACCCAACAAATATTTCTGATCATAGAATGTTGTATATTATACGTACCGGTTATCAGTTCAGCAGAATAAATCGATATTATCATAGAACTCTAGTAAACACTAAAAACGTATTTAAACTAAATTAATTTTAACACATTTTTTAATTGGTAAATAAATAATGGGAGTTTTAATTTTCCAATTAGACGAAAAATATCCAGCCAAGGATTCGTACCAGGAATCACTTAGCTGAACAACGCTCTGCTATCTCGTTAATTTAATAAATGTTTTTAAGCGATTTAACTGAAGGTACTGCCACATTAAAATTTTACGGTTGTGTTAATTTTAATTAAATAACTTCTAGATTGTTTAAAATAATCGAAGACATGAGTTTCAAAATTCTCTTTATCGAGAAAATTAAATTTCGAGAAATCGCGAGAAACCTTTAAATGCGTCCATTGGTTTTCATTATAAATTTGGAGATTGTAGTGTTTCATTAGTGCTGATTGGTATAGACTGATAGAGAAAAAAAGTGATAAGGCGAGTTTTTATATTCACATTCGCAATTGTATTTCTACATATGTTTTATTTTATAAGGAAATGAATCTGTTTCTTTTTATAATTTTATTTTAAAAAGATTTTTTATTTTAATAAGGTTTTATTTTACTTAAAACGTTCGTAAGTATGTTTTCCTAGTTCAAAATTTGTATTCAAATTTTAACTCACTTCCAAATATCCGATCGAGGTTCAAATCGCATACTTATTTATATCCAATTAGCTGATCCGCCCCGGCGTTGCCCGGGACCATAGATGCTTTTAAAAAATTGCGAATATTAAAAATCTCCATTCATACTAAAGTAGAAAAAAAATTTGATTTTATCTGGAGAATATTTTAAATTTTATGTGAGCGAACACAAGTATGTATTTCTGTTACGAAAATCATGTTTTGGGAGGATAAAGAAATATAGTCATTGACTTTAGTTGTTTAGAACCACAAAACTAATGCAATAATAGAATTATTTTAAAATTCCTTTCTTCATTGAGGCCTACTCCATGCAAAATCTTATGAGCACGCACGCGACGTGCGCTGTACATCTGAACAAAGCCTAAGAAAAAAATAAAAGGAGTAATTACCTAATTTACTACAATTTCGGATGGTGCGATGGATAGATTTAGAACAGCGATTGTAAAACAATCAGGGAAAACAAAACCATGAAAATAGAAAAAAAAAATGGCAAATGCATGCACTGTTAAAAATTTTAAACTTTTGCTACATCATCACTCCACCGCTTTCATAGAAAACGATTTCATTACTGTATTATGGAACATTTTCATTGATCAAAATAGAGTCATTCTATAAAAGCGGTGTTGTGATAATGCTACAAAATTTTTAAATTTTTAACAGTGTGTGCAGTTTGTTGCTAGCATTCAGCCGTGGATTGGTGAAAAACCGCAAATATCCTTTTACCCAATAAGTTTTAAGTAATAAAAATTTATATTGAAATTTAAAATCCGGCTGTGAAGTACACTTTAAAGTATTAGCATCCATATATGACAAAAGTTTCAGAGACATGGGTGTTATAGTTTCGGCGTTATCCGAGGTCAAGCTGGCAGGCACACAGACATGTCTTATTTTATGTATATAGGTAACAATGTAATATTAATACGATTTTATGTGCGTATCATTTATTTATTTTATAGGGGTTTAATATCTGGGTTTTTTTTCTTTTTTTGTATAAGTTGTATATTTTGCTTTAATATGTAAACATCGACATAAATTTAAAAATAATAGTGTAAAAATTATTTTATTCTCAATGTTAAACGTTCAATTTTATATCTGACGTTTATTTTTATTTCCAGGAAATTTGTGACTGATCTCTATTTTGCAGAAAAAAGATGCTTCAGCTTTAAACAGCTATTACTCTGTCAGGTTTAATCGCAGAGGAATGAAATATTTTGTGAAATACTTGTTAGAGTCGTGGTAAAAATTTACTAAATATCACTTATAGCACAGGGGGACTGTATAAAAATTAATTTTCAAAAAATTTTAATCCAAGTTTTTTTTAACCTAAATCGTTTAAAAAATATACTTCTTTACTTTTTTTTTTGAAAAAGTGTCTAAAGATTTGTTTTATCCTCACCAAAAGGCAGAATGATCCTTCATAATTGTAAATCTTTTCTATTTACAAACTAAAGGATATAAAAGTAATTACGACACTACATAATGAAATAAAATAAGTTTTCAATCAAACAATATGCATAATTTATTTTTTGTAAAATTTAGAATAAAAATGCGTGGCAAATAATTTTGAAAATTAATAAAATGGTATATTTGAAAATTACTATCCAAACATAAAAGCCCATAATAAACGCAGAAGTAAGTTAAATAATGCTTATCCCCCCATCCAAAAACTCAGAATATTTCAGTATATATCACAAGATACACATCAACGTCCTTCTTAATCCATCCTTGTGCATGCATGATGAGTACACTTACGGTACTTGTGACACTAGATCAAAATGTTATTAGCTGCAGATGAGGCAAATAGTTAATCGCAATAAATACACTGGTGTTCATCTTCTGAATCTGTTTCACTATATTCCAAATATTGGTTTTTATTCACTCTTTTCTTCCTTATTGGAATGCGTCTTAGCTTTCCATTCATTGTCTTCTTTTTCTTTTTGGCTTCTTCTTGCTATTTCATTTTTGGATGATTTAACATTTTTAATTGGATTTTCTTAGCTGCAGCTTGTTTCATCTTATCTTTATTTCTTCTTCTTTTTTTTTTTTTTAACAAGTTCAGTTGATTCTTATAAGGACTGCAAGTTAAAATGAGACTTCCCGTCGACTTTCTTTTCTTACTTGAAATTATTTTCCTTAGAAACGGTTGGATAACACGTGCATTCAAAGAGAAAGATATGACGCAGTGACACATTTCACTACCATGGTGGCTAGGGCCCAGTGCCGGTTTCAAGGATGCCACAGGCGATTTTTTTGTAATTCTAATTGGCACCACTTTCGAAAAAAGGAAATCATTAACACACACTTTGACAAAATTTGCAAGAAAAATATACATTAAATTTTATTTTACGAAAATACTGGTGCGCACAGTTTATAAAATAGTAGATTGTGACAGTCCTGAGATTTTTTTTCAGTTTACAAAATGACACAAAAAAAGGTCAACATAAATGGTCATATTTCCTTATTCCATTTATTCCTTAGTTCATATTGAACGTAGCCGCCCATTTTAGGTCACGTAACTGGGTGACGCCGAGAAACATAACAAACCTATCAAGTGTAATTCACATCTAAAAACATACTCTATTAAGTAAACCAAGTCATATTTTTATGCACGAAAGACTGTATGTATAAATAAATATGAAAACGAATGCTTATGTTATAAATGATGTTGTAAAACCCACTTTTTCAAAGAATTCCATTCAGACGAGTAATACTGCGATCGCTTGAATATTGCCATTGCTTCTTCTTCACTTGGCACTACTAGTATACGTGTTACCCTGTACATAGCGCAACCTGTCTGAAAGAAAACATATTTGGATCTTTTTGCCCACTTCGATCATTTTAGATCACCTTCCCTACATTTCATGTCAATGCTCTCTTTGGGAAATTTTTAAAACTATTAAGATTTTAAGTATTAAAAAAGAAATACAATCTCAGAAAAAAGCTAAATTGTCAACAAAGATACAAGAATAGGATTATCGGGAAATACAAAAATTATATTTATTGTTTGCCTATCTCATTAATAACATATAAGCAGTTTAAAAGATTCTGTCTGTTTCTTTCAAAGCAATTAAAATATTTACATTTATTTTAAGAATTGTGTGTTAAAATGTATAAAAAAATACTGCGAATTTTAAATGTCTACATTTTTCTTTCCACTTAAAATAAATAAAATTGATATTTATGAATGCATAATTCTTTTGAATTAACATATCATAGATTTTAGGTATTAATATGGAAAGAAACGTTAATGAAATTAATATGAATGAGGTATTTAAGTGATCATCATTAGTAACTGTTTTATTTATCTAACAATTTTTCAATTAATTATGTATATATTTTTTTTCTATCCACACAAGTACTTTATTTGGGATTTAAAATGATTAATTTTAAGAAAGAAATATTTGTTATGCAACGGCCATATTTAAAACTTAAAAGATTAAAAGATTAAATTATATATATATACCGGGTGTTCCAAAAATAACCGGTAGATTTTAAAATTCAATAACATAAAAACGGTGACAGCTATTAAAAAAATTTTTGCAGGAGGGTTATGTATAATGCCATAAGTTTTATCTCCTTGATTTTTGATTTTAGTTCGGAAACCAAACAATAGATGGCGCTGACGGCGATTGGCGCTCAGTCGAAGCCGAAACTGAGCTCACTCAGCATTGATACAAAGGAAGGAGATTAAGGATATGGAGTGCGTCTCATTCGATTTGATTTCAATGAAATGCATTTTTGCCATGGATGTAACAGATTCTTCGATAGTGGAAGGCAGCGTTCAGAAATGGGTATAAATTTCGCAAACAGTATTTGAGTTTGCAGGATATTTTACATTTATAAAGTTTTATTTGCCCGGATAAAATTACTTTCTTATGGCATGATTTAAAGAATATTTTATGCATCGTATTTTAAAACTACACTGTTAAAAATTTGAAACCTTTGCTGCATCATCACACCTCCACTTTTATAGAAAAAGATTACTTCACTGTGTTATGAAGCATCCTCATTGGTCAAAATTGAGATATTCTATAATAGCAATGCAGTGACGATGCAGCAAATGTTTCAAATTTTAACAATGTTGGTGGAGATATTTTGCTACAATCTTGCTCTTACACCGTAAAAAATTGACCTATTTGCTGCAGCGTCACTCCACCACCTTTATAGAAAACGGTTACAATATTGTATTATGGAGCATTATCATTGGTCATAAAAGACATATTCTATAAAAGCTGTTGAGTGACATTCTAGCAAATGGGTCAACGTTTTTGCAGTGTTTCTACACTGGTCAAAATCTGCTGCATTTTGTTGCAACGCACTCCACCGCTTTTATATAATATCTCTATTCCAACCAATGAGAAAGCTCAATTTCACGGCTAAGTAACCGTTTGTTTTCTATACAAGCAGGGGAGTGCGTTGCAACAAAATGCGGCAGATTTTTAACAGTGTATGGGGAGGCATTTTTGTAATAACTCTATTGCATTTTGACATTTTTTAATAATTTTTTTTTGCATTGCATAGCTGAGGTCCCTCTCAAGATCTCTCCTTTATTATATTTCTTGATTATTTTCAATTATTTTGGCAATTTTCAACAACAGATGACGCTGCAGGTGTGATGAAAGCTATTGAAAAAAACTCAGTCTCTGAGTTCGCTATTCTGTAAGTTGTCTTTCTGCTGCAAGCGTATGCTTTTCACAGACTGCAAGTTTGCAGGTAAAAATGGTTTATTCTTTAGAACAGAGGATTTTTTTGGTGTTGGAATTCCACCGCCTAGAACACAGTGTTGCTGCTACAAGACGAAGTTTTCAACGGAAGTTTAATGTAACCAAAGGACCGAAAAGCGATACAATAAAGAATTTGTTTGAAAAATTTCAACGGACTGGAGACGTGAAGGATGAACGTGCTGGACATGTAGGGCGAACGCGTACGACAACAACAGAGAGTAATGCTCAGCTTGTGCAGAAGGTGATCGAACAGCGGCCTCATGTTTCCATTCGCCGTGTTGCAGCTGCGGTCCAAATAAAGCCAACGTCCACGTACCGTCTCATGCGCCAGAGTTTACACCTCTATCCATACAAAATTCAAACTCGGAAACCCCTCAGCGCTTCTTCTATTGATGCACGAGTAACATTTGCTAATGATATGGTGCAAAGGATTGATGTCGGCGATATCCAAGTGGACAGCGTTTGGTTTAGTGACGAAGCTTATTTTTACCTGGACGGTTTCGTAAATAAACAGAACTGGCGCATATGGGGAACTGAAAACCCCCATGTTGCAGTCCCATCATTCCTACATCCTCCAAATGTGTTGGTTTGGGCCGCCATTTTTTCCAAGGGGCTCATTGGTCCATTTTTCAGATCCGAAACGATTACTGCACCACGCTATCTGGACATTCTTCGAGAATTTGTGGCGGTACAAAATGCCTTAGACGACACTGCGAAGACCTCGTGGTTTATGCAAGATGGTGCCCGGCCACATCGCACAGCCGAGGTCTTTAATTTCCTGAATGAACATTTCGATGATCGTGTGATTGCTTTGGGCTATCCCACACATACAGGGAGCGGCGTGGATTGGCCTCCCTTATCGCCAGACATGAACCCCTGTGACTACTATCTGTGTAAAGACCAGGTGTACCGCCACAATCCAGGAACAGTCGAACAACTGAAGCAGTACATCTCTTCTGTATGTGAAGCCATCCCTCCTGAAACGTTTATAAACGTTACTGGTAATTTCGTTCAGAGACTACGCCATATTATTGCTGCGCATGGTGGATATGTGGAAAATATCGTTCTTTAGATTTTTCAGACTGCAGCGCCATCTGATGTTGAAAATTGTAAGTAATTTCGTAAGTTTGTCTGTCTAAAAATTTACTATTGTCCCAAGCACATTACAACAAACGGTGTATTATTGATTTTTCAAATATACCGTCATTTTTGAAACAGCCGGAATAAAGTTACTTTTACTTCCAAAACCGATTTTTAATTGAAATTAACTTTATAAAAAAAATCTGCAACCAAAATCGAAAATGTAATCAAGGAGTGATCTTGAGAGAGACCTTACTTATGCAGTGCAAAAAAAAAAAAAAAAAAAAAAAAAATTAAAATGTCAAAATGCGACAGAGTTATTACAAAAATGCCTCTCCAAAAGAACACTATAAAAAATTGACCCATTTGATGCAGCGTCACTCCACAGCTTTTATAGAATATGTCTTTTATGACCAATGATAATGCTCCATAACGCAATAAAGTAGCCATTTTCTATAAAAGCGGCGGAGTGAATGACGCTGCAGCAAATGGGTCAAATTTTTTACAGTGAATAGCTTTAGCTTGCGAGTTTCTTCACGGGCAGGGACAGAGGGTTTACAGAATGGCAAATTCACAGATTGCGTTTTCTATTATAGCTTTCAAATTGCCTGCAGTGCCATCTGTTGTTGAAAATTTTAAGTGATTCCGAAAGTTGTATACCTGAAAATTTACTATTGTCCCAATCATATTGCAACAAACGGTATATTTCTAACGCTGCCCATTTAAATTTTATTAATTTTTCAAATATACCGGTCATTTTTGTGACTCTCTGCATCGTCACCAACACTATTAAAATTTGAAACTTTTGCTGCATCGTCACTCGATGTTATTATAGAATATCTCTGTTTTGACCGATGAGAATGCTCCATAATACAGTGAAGTAATAATTTTCCATAAAAGCGGAGGTGTGATGATGCAGCAAAGGTTTCAAATTTTAATAGTGTTGGTGACGATGCAGAGAGTCACAAAAATGACCGGTATATTTGAAAAATTAATAAAATTTAAATGGGCAGCGTTAGAAATATACCGTTTGTTGCAATATGATTGGGACAATAGTAAATTTTCAGGTATATTTTTTTAGTGTAGTTTTAAAATACGATGCATAAAATATTCTTTAAATCATGCCATAAGAAAGTAATTTTATCCGGGCAAATAAAACTTTATAAATGTAAAATATCCTGCAAACTCAAATACTGTTTGCAAAATTTATACCCATTTCTGAACGCTGCATTCCACTATCGAAGAATCTGTTACATCCATGGCAAAAATTCATTTCATTGAAATCAAATCGAATGAGACGCACTCCATATCCTTAATCTCCTTCCTTTGTATCAATGCTGAGTGAGCTCAGTTTCGGCTTCGACTGAGCGCCAATCGCCGTCAGCGCCATCTATTGTTTGGTTTCCGAACTAAAATCAAAAATCACGGAGATAAAACTTATGGCATTATACATAACCCTCCTGCAAAAATTTTTTTAATAGCTGTCACCGTTTTTATGTTATTGAATTTTAAAATCTACCGGTTATTTTTGGAACACCCGGTATATATATATATATATATATATATGTGTGTGTGTATATATTTATATATAGAGAGAGTTAATAAAATAAAATGTTTTATGTTTACAAATATGGGTAAAATTAAGTGATGGGATATACAGGGTGTCGTAAAAATAGAATGAAGTTTGAAAGTTTTTAAAATTTGTTAAGTAAAAGATGACAAATAATGAAGCTTCTCTTGTTGGATATAAATTTTTGTAGTCAGGAATATTTTTACTGTGTTTCTTTGTTTTACTTACAAATATCAACGAGATATGGCATTTCACTACTTAAAAATATTTACTACTGCTTAAAATAACTATTCAATTTCAGATTTCAACTCATTTGTTTACTGTTTCACCGTATAGATAAAAATGAAGTCTAACAGTTGAATAAACTGTGATTCACTTTGATAAAATAGTTTGACTGTCCAAACAGTTTGAAAAAATGCAAAATTGATGATTTATCTGTGATCTTTGGAAGTAAAACAAGGAAGCATTGTAATGAAAATTCTACATTTTATGAATTGAATTCCTGAAAGAATAATTAACCCCTTGGGGATAGGCGACACGTATACATGGCCGCAAAAACACCTAGAAAACATTGTTTATACCTACCAGTAAAATTTTACTACAAAATTTGCCTTACGTAATCGGATAATTGTCTCATTTAGTAAGGCAAAAATTTCTGTTTCTAAAAACCGGTAGCAAAACATTAAACATTTCGTAAAAGGCTCCCGTCGCGAAGAGGTTAAAGAACCTACCACCGTTTATTTTTACTTTCTTCTGTATTTACAAGAAGAAAATAATGTACTCATTAAAATTTTTGACAGATTTACACGTTTTAGGGGCCAGAGAAACCGAAAAACATGTTTTTACAAACGTCGGTCTGTGAATCTGTGAGTCTAGCAATCTGTGTGTATGTGACAAAAATTTTGTGGGCGCTCTATCTCAAGAAATAATGCGCGGAATTTCACAAAACTTTAGATTCTTCACACCTTAAAATAAACTAAATCTGATTAGTTTTTGGCGTATATAACTCAAAAGGTGGCGGTGCTATGCTGCATTATTCACAATTTCCATAGTTCATAGTTCAAGAACTAATGTATGAATTTTCATAAAAACAAATTTAGTTAGTACTTGATATAACATGGTGAGGGATAGGGGGGGCACGTTTGAATTGTGTGTACCTTTGAACACGCTAATCATTTTCCTTAATATAATTTAATTTTTAAAAATACCTATGGCAGTACATTACTACTGCTTCAATGCAATAAGTATACAAAGTTGCACCATTTTGCATGAACAATACTGTCTAAGCAAGATATGTATTTTTCTCCTTCTTAAATCTAAACTTAAGAAAATAAAATTGTAATATTTTTTTGACAATTTTGTATCTCTGAATTTTTTATTTATTTTTCAATACTTAAATAAATATATTAGCTTTACTCTATAAGCTTTTTTTATTCAAATTCTTCAGCCGAATTGAGTAAACAGTGATAATGAACTCCAAGTGATGGGGTACCATTGAAAAGAAAAGTTGGAGCACCATTGAACATTTAAAACTATTAAGTAAAGAGTTGTAAATGCATCTAAATATTATTTTTGGAATTTTTTAATGTGAAATGAGGTTAATTAAGAATGTCGAAGAAAATGGACTTATACTGTTCACAATACACCCTTACTGCACACATAAATTACAACTTTTGTATGTATTAGTGAAGGGAAGTTTCAAATTTAAATTGATGATAGCATTCATATTTTGGATAATTGCAAATCCCGGCTACACAATAATGACTCGTAACTTAGCAGTTTTGTCTAACAAAGCCTGTTTCATTTTCTCTTTCCCAAAAAATATTTCTGGTTTTCATAACATATAAATCGGAATTTTATGTCTGGTTTCTTCATAAAAAAGAGAATGACAATTTTTTATTTTGCAGAAGTACCAGATATCACATTGGTGTATTTCAAGGGTATTGTAATAAAATTTTCACAACCAAACATAGATGGAGATACACTGTGCGTTGTAGGAACAATGAGTTTCTACATCAACTTTGATGGATTTATGTTTGGTTAAATAATAAAAATATTAGTAGTTTAAATAAAATGTAGTTATTTAATTTTATTCATATTACTTTATATTTCTGATATATATGCAGTTTTTTTTAAACCATCAACATCTTCATATTTTGTTTATTTGTTCAAAGTTGTTACTTGTTGAAATGTACCCCTACATGAGGCAGGTTTGAAGAAAAATCTTCCAATTTTTTAAAGTCTTACTACTTATTAAATTTAAATGGAAAACTTTTAATTTCTGGTTCACATGATAAAGAAGTGCAATGTTTGTATTACGTAATATTTAAAACGCAATAAATATAATTTAAAAAAGAAATGTATTGACTTTCATAAAATTTGTTCAAACGTGCCACCCCCTCCCCTATATTCTAGAAACATTTCTTAGTAAACTGAATGCTGTTCAACGTAAAAATGCACAGCTTATTTAAAATCACCTTTCAGTAAATTTACGCTAATATTCAGTAACCTTTCCGATCTCTTTTTTGTAATTTTGTATATCTAAATTGTGTAACTATTAGCATTTATATACACCATATAATGCGCATAGATTTAGTAAGATTTAAAAGCGCAAATAATTATTAAAAATTCATTTCATACATCCAACAGCCATTATCCATATTATACAGTACTTCGGATAGAATATATTATTTGAAATGTTTTGTGTTTCCCTGTAAATGCTATGCACATCGTATTATGCATGAAATAACTCATATTAAGTCTCAGTGGCGTACATCGATTTGATTATACATGAAATAGTTAACCATAATTAAAATATGTCGCAAACCATTCCCCCTTTATTATTATTCAAAGGAATCATTTTGCATGGCATTGTAAATGAATAATAACTATTCTTTTCACTGCATATTTTACAGAACTCCTTTTTTAGTGTACTTCGTATATTCATATAAATTTGAATATGTTTTTCCGGGTGCAACATCTTTAAATTTCATTTGAAACGATTTTTTCCCATAGACCGTAATGTAACGAAAAATTTTTGATTGTCTCTTTAAATAAAGTAATCATGGTAGAAACATCATTTTCAATAGGATTCGTGCTAAGGTAAACTTCAATAACGTCCAAAAATTTCATAGCAACCGAGTATATTTACGAGAGTTAGAGCGGGTTCAGAAAAACCGAAAGCATAGCTACTTTTTAACTTTGTGGGAAAGTGTTAAAAACTATCAGAGAATTTAATTTGGCGTAAATTTGGCATGTCAAATTGAATAAAATAAAAACATGTTGGGAATTGGTATTCAGATTTTCAATGTATGCATGGAAATAAATATGCATACTACCCCCAGCAAAATATTATTGTAACAGTAGCAGGGAAAAACACAAATTTATATAATGTTATTGAAACTAATTCATAAGTTATAAGTTCTGCCAAAAGCTTTATCAAATTAGTCCATCACCTCAATTAGATAAAAGCAATCACGAAGATTTTTTATAGAAGATTGTAGAAAAATTCTCTCCAGAATTAATTAAGTCTAGAATTTTTACCACAGAGCAAGTTAACCTAATGGGTATGTTTAACATAGTAGTAATGTTCGGTAAATAGTATGTGCTTCACCTGCTCAATCCTGGTATCAATTGTAGGATACTAAAAGGCACAAATAAATTAATTTAATTGTTCCTTGTATTATTATGATTAACTCCTAGACTTTGACTATAGTAATTTTAAACTAGTTTTTGTGGTCCTACGTAATATTTGTCTCAGGACTGAGAAGATTCATTTAAAAAATATATACAGCTGGCCATCAACCACTATCACATAAGTAACTTTTTTTATTACAAATAATTGACAAAAAAAGTAAGTAAAATGTTTCAGTTTTATATTTATGTACTGGTGATCGGTCGTTTATTAAACAAATCAAAAATAACAAAAACAATATCGCAATGTAATTTTTATATAATTGTTCAACTCTTTAGCATTTGTATTGCTACATTTTTATTCTTTGTTTTTTGTATCACTGTTAAAGTTTTATAATTGTATATAATGTTTGCATATTCCGTTCTTGCCGTCTGTTTTCATTCTTATAATAATTTTTTTTTATTATTTTATAGAGTGTAAAAACCTAATTTCTTTTTATATCATTGATTTTTTATATTTTTAGTGAATATATTTTGCAAGTAGTCACTTATTGTTACTGCTATATTATTATCAATCGACATATTTTCTCTAATGGAAAAAGTTATGGATGGTCCTTTAAAAGATTGTTTTTTGAACAAAATTAGGTATGTATTATATCAGGTATCTAGTAAAACATATAATCGTACATTTTTTTTTCTGCATTTTTGACAGAGTTATTTAAATAATTGAGCTAGATTTTACATATACTACAAATGTAAAATTGAAAAAATTGTATCAGAGAAAAAAATTGCTAAAATAAGATACAGAATAAAATAACATTTCTAAAAACAGTTCACATTACCGTTCTCGGCAAGAGATATTTTGCGATACGCTTACCTGAATCAAGTGTCAGTAACCTTAGAATAGAAATAAGTTCTATTCCCAGAATCATTTAAATGAGCTGATTTTAAATCACATACATTCCATCTCGAAATAAATCGAAAATGACACGGTTAGTTTCGAACAAAGTGAGATGATAGACAAAAAGTGTAAAAATACATTGAAAGAAGCAAAAATGCTAATTTTAAAGAAATATCTCAAATGGCATTACTAAAGGCCAATTCTATCGTAACTAACGTAACAGTGGATGATCGATTATTGTTTTCTAAATTGTGTAGAAAATTGACTAATGAAGTAAAAGTAATTTTTTAAAATATTTCTTATTAAGGATTTAATATCCACGGATGGTCAGATTTTTTTCATTCTCTAGTCCTAAAATTGCATTTAAATTTCTGTAACGCAACAAAAAACAGACAAACTCATTTTTCCCCTTTATTGAAGTATAAAAATTATCGAAACTATCCATTTTTTAGAAAATGATTTTGTGTTTTTGACATAACTAAATAATGACAAATTATGACTTTACAAATAATTTTATAACAACATAAAAGAAAAATGGTATTTACATATGTAACTGACATAGTTTTTTATGTAACTGAGCACTATCGTTTTAAAAAAGCAGTGATGTCATTTAACTTATCTTGTGGACTCTAATTTACATAACGCCTACTGAAGACAGTACCCTTGGCATTAATTTTGGCTGTGGTACTGAAAGATTTTTCTCATTGTCAGCAATATTGTACTATATAAATCAGGGTGAGCTGGTCATTTACAACCACGAAGGCAAGGATGCATCATATTTAATTTAGTTTCAGCCATTTGAATTTTTTCTACAAATCTGGAAATTGTTTTGTATCATAAATCACAAACAGATAAACTGCAACTTTGATTGGTTAATGTTTGTATTCTGAAAATTATGCTTTTGGCTTCCTTTGGAAGGACTTCTGCTTTCCTAAAATCGCTTTGTAATAGCTCCATAAATATAAGTTTCGACTTCATGGTAGCAGCCTGGTTTTATTTAATAAAATCTATGAGTATTATAAGTTTATTTAGTAGGATATAAATTAAAGTAATTTTCGAATTTCTCTTTTTTTCATATACTTTCTTTTTCAAATGTAAAAAAAAAAAAAAAAAAAAAAAAATTGTGGCAAACTTTTTTGTCAACTTCAAAGAATTCATAAGCATTATTTATAACAATACGATACAATAATGTTCGTTTCTAAACTGCTTTCTTCCTCATGCCTTTGATACCATTAATCGCACCTTCGTGCAAGCTATACCAAATGACTCAAAGCAGCAAGTTAAGGGATGGGTGGAACTCATGTGGTTTCAAACTTAAAGAAAGCAACAATTTTTATTTGAACTAACTTTAAGCTTCATTAAACAAATGATATGTTTGCAAAAACTGTATTCATATTATGATTTTAAAATAGCAGAGCTCAAATAGAGACCTGTAAATTGGTCATGTGCCAATGCATCACATGTAACTGCATAAGAAACACTAAGATATTTGTGATACAAGCTTGGTGTGAAAAAAATGAGATGAAACGATTTCATTTTGATGCAAAATACTAGAGAATGGAGACTAACTTTATCTTCTTAAAGATTGAAAAAAATTGATTATTAAAATTATTTCAGATTAAATTATTTTATTTAGAAAAATATGATTTTCTGAAGTTGAGTTTTTGAAACAAAACAGTATCACCGTAAAATGGCAGCTGTTTTAAAACTTCCTGCTTTGCATTTGAAAGTGTCACTTCAGTTAAAGCTTTTCTATTACTAGTATTCCATGGGTAAAAGTAACTGAAATTTCTGCATGTAAAGTTGGAATTATATCATCCAGAAAGCTACGGATATCGCTGCAATCTTCCTATACACCAAAAAGCATATTTTTCGTTTTACATACGAATTTGGCAGCTAGCGCATTTGTGTAAGTCAATAGGTTTACTTAAATTTTAACTTATATAAGCAGAAAAAAAAGTGTGTAACTTAGGTAACAAGTGTTTTATTGTGTCAGTATTTTTATGGTTAAGTCAGTTACGAATTTTACACAATCTGTTTTGCAATTGAAATTCAGTATTATTAGATTGTTTAAAAGGCTTTCTAATGCTTCAAAAGGTTTATTAATTAGAAATTTTCTTAAAATAAAAGTATTCTGAGAAGACTTAACTTTTAACTAAATTTTGTAACTGACCTAACAATGAAGATTCACTTTTAAAAGGCACTTTATTCAAAGAAATAATTCTATAAAGTTTAAAAATTAGTTCAAATATTCTCTTAAATGTTCATTTTCTTCCAAAAGAAAAAATAATCATGGACCTATTTTCATGAAAATGCTGCTTGCACCTGCAAACATGCACATTTTTTGTACTGATGTTGCCAGAGAACTTGATGTAAGCTACATGTACGTATAATATCGATATTATAAGAAATTTTTCTACAGAAATAAAAACATAAGTTTAAACCTTTCTGGTCACATACCATAAAATTAAGTATCATTGATTTAATTTTTCATCCAAAATGATAATTTCCTGCCGTATTTCCGTAAAGAAAATGTTGATTATCCATTAGACTTTTATTTTCCTTCATCGCTGAAAATTTATCGAAATCTGTGGAATTCATAGAAATAAAACGATATATATTTTACTAGCTTTTATTTTTCAAAATATTTTAAAATGGTTACATTTTGAAAAGATTTTATAAGAAAGTAGTGTGATTTATAAATCGAAAATAACATTCTTAGTTTCGAGCAAAGTGTGATGATAGACAAAAATTCTGAAAATGCATTAAAAGAATATGACAGTAATTGACTTTTAAAACAAAACAACAAACTAAAATAAAATGCAGATATCTCAATTTTAATTGATACAACATGTACTTAATATATGTAAGTTGTGAAAATAATGAATAAATTTGGACGTTAAATACATTTTCTACAAAAAAAAAAAAAAAAAATTAACATTTCCGTGCATTAAATTTGGGTTTTGTCTCACAAGCCAGTTACTGATGCACTCATTCAAATTTTGATTATAAATTGTAATAAAATATTTTCGCAGTACTGAGATTTACTTTTGACGTATACATCAATGTCAAGATTAACAAAAGATCGCCAAGGGTTTTTGAGCTTTATTTATTTTGTTATTCGTGTCCTTTTTATATATAAGTAAGCGAAAAAGAAACATAAAGCATATAGTCATACATAAAATTTGTTTGATCGATTCTTCGTTATCAATTCTTTAAAATAAATTGAAATAAAGTTTTAATTAAGTGGAGTGACAGTTAAGACAATCCTTAAAAAGTCTTGAAAAGAAAACCTTTGAATATAAAACTTTAAATAAAAAAATATATATTAACTCTTATTATTTATAATTTATGCTGAAGTATTGAAATGACAGATAATTTTTATATCCCTCATTTTTTTTTAGACAGATCTCATTTTTCCAGTATTACTTTAATTTTATTAAATTTGCAATATTGCTATTCGAATCATGACTCAGAACCCCAAAGATTATTGTATTATAAATCTTAGTTAAATTATTTAAAAAATCGTACACTTTTATTCAGATTTTTAAACTAACAAGGGGACCACCAAAGATAGAGCACACACACATTGATGATTTTAAAATTTGTTGTAAGGTTCATAAACCTATCAATTCTAGAGAAAGGTTTCCTTCACATGGGGCCCTACCAGTGGCCGAGAGTTTCTGACCTCAAACTGGTAGACGGTAGGCGCTGGGTTCAAACCCAATCGCGACCGTCGGCCTAACCGTTCGGAGTTTTCCATGGTTTTTTTCGAACCTTGCGTAAATACGGGTTAGGTTCTCTTAGAAAGACCCCCACGGAAGGCATCCCACCCCTTAGGGCCTATATCCCATAGTGTAGATAATTGGCCGACATACATACAACAACAACAACAACAACCTTCACATGGGCCTTAGTGTTTGAGAAAATGGGGCCAAAGTCTAACATACGTTTGGAATACCGACTACTTAAAGCTTTTGTATGTATTTATGTATTCTTCAAGTTTCAGAAGAAACATGTGGGTTTTCTACCGAGGAGGCGCGGATTCGGTACTCCTTTTTGCCTTTTATTTCTTTCAAATATATTTTTTTTTATTATTGCTACAAGTGTTATACAGAACTCTGAATTTTAAATCTTTTAACTTTTTGATATTTTTCTAAGAAATTACATTTACATTTTTTACTTTTTCATGATATTGTTTATATTTTCTACAATTTTTAAGCAAAATGATTACGAAGAGAATGTAACCTAATATAAAACTGGGGCTTTGTTCATTTACTCTTTCTTACATTTTTATAGTTTTAGGACATTTTTTTAAAAAAATACCTTTATTTTATTTTTTACTGCATATGTATAATTTTAAATTAGAATTTAACATTTTTGGAGGGGGGATAATTTATACAAAATATTTTTCATGTCGATTTTCCAAAACGTATATACGAGTAAACGATTCTAGTAACATATCTTCAACAGGGTAGTGAAATAATAAAGCAGAGAAATTGTTATATAAATTTTACCAGCTCTTTAAATTTACATTGTCATTTATATACACTTATCTATAAAGTACATATATTAAGGTTCGATTTTGTTTCATTTTAATAAAGAAAAACGCTGTCGACGTCAAACTTAAACCTTTAGTCAACTAAGTCTACGTAATATCAATCTTATGATATATATAATTGTTGGATTCTAATCGCACATGACATCATACTGATTACATTTTATATTACATCACTTCATGTATAAATGATGATTGGCTATCTTATCAAAGATCTTTATTGGTCCTCTTATTAAGAGTTACTATTGTATAATCTAGAATCCTAACTGAAATCTATAAATACATGTGTTTTCCATTATATTCTGTTCTGTTCTTTCTTGCTTGTACCCTGTCATGACCTACTGTAAATAAACTTCTTCGATCCCATATCAACGCAAGGGTCTTTCGTTCTGAATCTACAGCAGAGCGTGGTTCCTACTTACTTAGAGTTTTTCTGCGTTGAACTGAAAATTGGGTCAGGCAAAATTTATTGCCATGGAGTACTTATGTTACTTTCGTCTGCGGTGTTTTAAACGATGACAGAAAACAAGGATTATTCGGTCGCTCCGTTTGATGGAAATAATTTCCAAATACGGAGCAGAAGAGTAACTGCGATTTTTGCGGCGAAAGAACTTGATGAATTTTTGGAAAAGGAAGCCGATACAGCAAAGGCTCCAGAAGTGATTAAAGCGAAAAGGGCTTACACTTTATTATTATCGCTTTTAGAGGATAGGATTTTATCTTCTCTTCAAAAAGAAGATACCGCATGTAAAATCTGGAAATCTTCGCAGGCAACATATGAACTTAAAGGAGCTGTAAATCAAATATTGACACGGAAAAGACTGTCCACAAGGAAAAAGAATAAAGATATCACAATGAGACAGCACATTGACGACGTTTTAAAATTAATTACTGACTTAAGGATATCTGGTGCTCAGGTGAGTGACTTTGATACAATTGTTTACATTTTAATGTCTTTGCCGAAGGAATTTGAATCCGTCAAAGTTGCGTTAGAAAATCAACCTGATACTAACTTGACTCTGGAATTTGCTATGCAAAGACTAATTGATGCTGAAGCATTAATGAGTGAATCCATAAATACTACTAAATCATTTAATGATAATATTGCTTTTATGTCGGCACAGAAAAAACACTTTTGCAATTTTTGCAAAAAGAAAGGCCACACCTCAAAATTTTGTAGAATGAAAACTGTGAAATGTTATAATTGTTCAAAAATAGGTCACTATAAAAATTTTTGTAAAAATAAACCAGAAATGCAGATGGATGAAAAACAGTCAGCTTTTGAAATATCTTTTATGACTGGAAACACAAATAATTGCAAATTTATTATAGACTCAGGTGCGACATCACATATGTGTTCTATCAAAGAATGGTTCACTTCTCTTAAACCTGCAACTGGGACAATTAAATGTGCTTCAAAGGCAGCAGTGTTAAATGTGGAAGGTACTGGAAGTATACATGGTATAATATCTGACAATATTCACATAACTTTAAAGGATGTATTATATGTACCGAATCTAAACGGACAATTAATTTCTGTCAAGAACACAGAAAAAGCAGATTTTTCAGTGATATTCAAGAATGAAGAAGTATTTATCGAAAAAGATAATAAGAAAATGCGCTTCGGTCATCGGGATATTTATGGACAATATATAAGTTATTTTACTCCATCTAATGAAAGTGCTTTGAGATCAACTTACGATAAGGACTTATTAAAATAGCAAATAAAGCCTTTGTGCAAAAATGTTTAAAGATAAAAAACCAACGATTATAAATGCACAAATAAAGTAAGAAAAGGTGGCAAACAGCCGTTTCGAATCTACTATGGAGATTCTTCATCGGTGCAAAACTCAGCGAGCTAGAAAAAGCAAAACTGAGCTAAGAGACAGAGAGACGCAGGCTTATATACACGCTTCGGAAACGATCCCGCCTAAAGGAAAGCAACCAATGAGAAGAAAGCAGCCTAACAACTGGCTGGACAAGTAGCGACATCTACCGGAGAATAAACAAAACAAAAAATAAAGCGAGGAGAAAAAAAAAAGGTTTAAATTAAATTAAAGATTTCCAAATGCTAGGAAAATGTGTGAATTTCATTTTTCTTTTTTCGAAATTGAGGAGCTCATTCATCTCACTTGTGTTTGCTTGTCTCAAAACACTTTTGTATTTAACGGGAATTTCTTTCGTATGACTGACGGTTTGGCTATGGGTAACCCTCTTAGTCCGATTTTATGTGATTTTTACATGCACTATTTTGAAATAAAATTGTTTGAAGTCTTAAGATTTCAGTTTTATGTTCGTTACGTATAATAATATCGTATATTATAATCGTTGGTTTTTATCTTTAAACATTTTTGCACAAAGGCTTTATTTGCTATTTTAATGTATTTGGCGTCAACGGGCCTTGATTCCATTTTTGTTGTTTTTATTTTTCTTCTCTTTGCTATGTCACAAATCAATAGGTTTTGTAATTTACGAATGAAAAAGTATAGGTTTTTAGAGCACTTACATTTTCTACGTGACTGTAGACGCAAAAAAGTGTTTCCTAGGTTCATTTCAATACGGTGTAATTTATTTAATTCAAGTAGGATAAATAAGGTTTTATTTCGCTCTAAATTAGCTCTATTACGAGCTTTGATTCAAGAGACTCGTCAGAAAATTGCTCATATAGAGCATGAGTTATATTACTTACATATCTCTCTTGCTAATTCGTCAACTTATTTTGATTCTATAGACAGAATTTCATGGAATAGAGTCCTCAAAGCTTCTTCGATTCATTACTCTGTTCTAAAAAAGAAATTTAGTACACTTTGTAATAATTCTTTCGTTAACAATTACAACAATTTACCTACTGTTAATCAAAATGCTGTCGTCAATCTTTCTAGTGTCACTTTAAATAATAATCAGCTTAATGCTCTCAAATTAAACAACAATTTCTCTGTATCTGCCACTCCTTCGTTACCCCGTCTGATTGCTCCTATTGAACGTGCCTTTAAGCATAGCGCTATTTCTCCTTCTCAAAAAGAGTCTATTAGACATCTCATTGCCGATACTGTCGATTTTAATTCTAATGTTTATAAGCCAAATCTTAATAGTTCAGTTAAATATTGTCTTAAAAGTTTATGTTCTGATCCGAATTTGACCATAACTAAGGCTGACAAAGGTGGTCAGATTGTTGTTCTTGACAAGTCTACATATTTGGAGAAATCCCAGAAATTAATTAATGATGGTCCCTATGTGGATATCCACAAAGACCCTTCCTCTCGTGAAATTGATACTATCAAATCTGCCATTAAGTCTTCGCACATTATTTCTGCTAAATTAAAGAGGTCTCTTATTCCTTCAGTTGCTCATTGTGCCAGGTTTTATGCTTTACCTAAGGTTCATAAACCTGACATTCCTTTTAGACCCATTGTCTCCAATATCGGTACGGCTTCTTATAAACTTGCTAAATATCTTGTTTCCATATTTTCTCCTCTTTCAAGCGGTAATTCTTTCACTGTTAAAAATTCTTTTGAATTTGTCAAGAAACTTCACAGTTTTAAGCCACAAGGCCACATGATGGTTTCTTTTGATGTTACATCATTATTTACTAATGTTCCTGTCGAAGGGGCTTTAGATTGCCTGAAGAAAAGGCTCTGTGAATTTAATTTTTCTTTTTTCGAAATTGAGGAGCTCATTCATCTCACTCGTGTTTGCTTGTCTCAAAACACTTTTGTATTTAACGGGAATTTCTTTCGTATGACTGACGGTTCGGCTATAGGTAACCCTCTTAGTCCGATTTTATGTGATTTTTACATGCACTATTTTGAAATAAAATTGTTTGAAGTCTTAAAATTTCAGTTTTATGTTCGTTACGTAGATGATATTTTTGCTTTAATTGATGTGGATACAGGTATAAATCATATTCTCTCTATTATGAATTCTATTGATTCTTACATTCAATTTACTTTTGAAGTTGAAGCGAACAATTGCCTTTCTTTTCTTGATGTCCTTGTTATTCGCAATGATGATGATAATTTTCAGACTACTGTCTTTCGTAAACCTTTTGCGGTCAGTCTTCCACCTCATAGATATTCTTCTCATCCTCCTAACCAGAAAGTTGCGGCTTTTAAAACTTTTGTTTTCCGGGCTTCCAATATTTGTTCAACTCCTCAGTTACTCAGTGATGAACTTAATTATCTTAAAGCTATTGCTGTTGATCGTGGTTATTCCCCTAATATTATAGATTCAATTCATAGAAAATTAACAAAATTCACCCAATCTGAAAGAAAAAACTTTAATTCAAATTCCAATACTTTGGTTGTTTTGCCTTTTTTCCCCAAAATCAGTCAGCAAGTTGCTAAAATTTTAAAAAGGTTCGATTTCAATGTTATTTTTTCTCCTGTTAATAAAATTGCCTTTTCAAATCTTTAGCATCCCATTGATCGCTTAGATAACTGGGGTATTTACCAAATTTCTTGCCAATGTGGCCTTTCTTATATTGGTCAGACTAAACGTGCTCTCAGATTTCGTTTAACGGAACATAAAAGGTATGTCAAAAATCAAGAGCTTAAACGCTCTTCCATAGCTCAACATTGTTGGTCTTTACAACATAAGTTTAACTTTTCTTCAGCTACCATCATCCAAAAGTGTCCTTCCATTCTTGATCTTGATTTTTGGGAAGCTTACTACATCATTAAAAATTCTCACTCCTTAGTCAATGACTTATCAATTACGCCTAATTTTCCTAGCATTTGGAAATCTTTAATTTAATTTAAACCTTTTTTTTTCCTCCTCGCTTTATTTTTTGTTTTGTTTATTCTCCGGTAGATGTCGCTACTTGTCCAGCCAGTTGTAGGCTGCTTTCTTCTCATTGGTTGCTTTCCATTAGGCGGGATCGTTTCCGAAGCGTGTATATAAGCCTGCGTCTCTCTGTCTCTTAGCTCAGTTTTGCTTTTTCTAGCTCGCTGAGTTTTGCACTGATGAAGAATCTCCATAGTAGATTCGAAACGGCTGTTTGCTACCTTTTCTTACTTTATTTGTGCATTTATAATCGTTGGTTTTTTATCTTTAAAGATAAGGACTTATGGCACAGAAGACTTGGACACCCCTGTAACCAGCCACTGATTCATTTGGGATTACCTACCCCTTCATCATTTTGTGAAATTTGTGCTCGTGCAAAGTTAAGTGCAACACCAGCTGGCAAAGGTCCGAGAAACAGAGAAAAAGAACGAATATTGATGATTCACACGGATACTTGTGGACCCATATTTCCTGAAACTATTGGAGGTGAGAAATATTTTCTAACTATTACTGATGATTTTTCGCGATTTACTGAAGTACGATTACTTAAAAAGAAAAGTGATGCAGCTCGTGAATAATATCGTTTTGTAAATTAAATCCTTCCGTTAAGAAAATTAGATGTGATAATGCAAAAGAATTTATAGAGGGTGAACTTTTAAATTTTACAAATGATGTGGGTATAAAAATTGATCCAGCTCCCCCATATACTTCATATTTGAATGGAATATCTGAGCTCGTTAATAGAACTCTCTTGGAAAAAGGGAGGGCAATGCTATATGAATGCAATTTGCCTAAGAGCTATTGGGGTTTAGCAGTACTAACTGCAGCTTATCTTAAAAATAGATTGCCAAGTAATTCTATTGATAATGATACTCCATATTATTTGAAATATAATAGCAAACCAGATTTGAAAAATCTCAGAGTATTTGGCTGTGACGCCTATGCACTTGTACCTACTAACTTAAGAAAGAAAATTAGATGAAAAATGCAAGAAAATGATATTTGTAGGCTATACTTCAATGGGATATCGACTACTGGATCCCACGACAAATCGGATAACTGCTTCTAAAAACGTTAATTTCAATGAAGAAAAGAAAAATTCAGTTAATTTTAAACATACAACTGAAAATACTGAGGAAAATTAACCAGAATCTAAAAATAAAAATGATGAAAATAAAACAGACTCTGAAACTTTAGTACAAACGAAACTTGAAAATGATAAAAATTCAATTAATGAAAATATCATAAGATCCTCTTCTAGAGAAAAGAAACAACCCATAAGATATCCAGAGCCAGAAATATATGAAGTAATGCTCACTCAAGAAGAAACTTTAACTTTTGATGACATTTCTTCTTTGCCGTACAATGAACAACAAAAATGGGAACTAGCTATGAACGATGAAATGAAATCCATTAAAGAAAACGATGTCTGGGACTTAGAGGAATTACCATTAGACAGAAAAGCCATCTCTTGCAAGTGGGTGTTACGTAGGAAAAGAGACGGTAAGAATAAGACAATGCTGGTAGCTCGCGGGTTCATGTAGCAAGAAGGAATAGACTATACTCAGACATTTTCATCGGTTATAAACATGCCTGCCTTGCGTTTCATATTAGTTATTATGTTGAATGAAAATTTAAATGTTTATCTTTTGGATGTTAAAACTGCTTTTTTAAATGGTGAATTAAATGAAGTTATTTATATGGATCAACACAAGGGGTATGATGATAATAGTGGTAGGAAATGCAAACTTAAAAAGAGTTTGTATGGTCTAAAGCAAGCCCCACGACAATGGTATGAAAAATTTCAAAATTTGTAATTAGACTGGGATTTAAACAACTTAATTCTGAACCTTGTATTTTTGTAAGAGATGTAAACTCTAAGAAAATTATAATGGCTTTGTACGTTGATGACCTTTTAATTTCTGGTTCAAATGTTAGATAAATTAATATTATTATAGATATGTTATCTAAAGAATTTCAAATGTCAAAATCAGAAAAAGTTTCAGAATTTCTAGGTATTCGAATGGAATTTACTCCAGAAGGACTATTTTTAGACCAGGAACAATACATTTTAAAATTGTTGAAAAAGTACAATATGCTTGATTGTAATCCTTGTTCTGTTCCTATTGAACCTAAATCAACCTCTGCTTTGTTTGAAAAAGGTAATGGTTTTAATGGGCCTTATCGCGAACTAATAGCCTCTTTATTGTATTTAGCTTATGTATCCAGACCAGACAATTCATTTGCAGTCAACTGCTTAACCCCTTAACGCGCAGTGTTGCCGGGTCGGCAACACCTAAAGTTCCCTCTATTTAGAGACACAAAAACTCCGTGAATATTTTAAGAACTACTCTAATGGCTACTTTAAATCTTTCTTATGAGTTCTAGATAGCAGCACCACAGAGATCAAACTCTACTGTTTTTAAATAATAGGTAAAATATTTTATTGTAATACGCGCTTCACAGCAATGCTCTTCTCACTGCGCTTATCAATGCTTTACTTATGGGAGGTGACCACTTCGGCAACAGCTGTATAATTAAAATGGTTAGTGCAATCTTTACAAAACAATACCTGTGTACTCCTCTAGGCCTAAATAGATTGCCTAATATTTTTTCTCTTTAAATTTTAACTTTAAAGAGTAGTGCGCCAGAAAGGGTTAAGTCAACTCCAGGAACGTCCTACTGATGTTGCCTGGAATGCCTTAAAGAAAATATTGAGATACTTGAAAGGTACTGTAAAATTAAAAATAAACTACAAAAAGGGTAAGTTAGATGATTCGGATTTGTCTATATATGCAGATGCAGATTGGGGGTCAAACTCAATTGATAGGAAATCTGTGTCTGGATACATAATAATGTTTTGTAACTGCCCTGTATTATGGTGTGTAAATAAACAAAAGACTGTTGCTCTTTCAACCATAGAAGCTGGAATAATTGCTCTGTGCAAAGGTGTTCAAGACATTTTATGGATGAAAAATATTGCCTGTGAAATTGTAAGTATTAAAAATGTTTTTGTGTATGAGGATAACCAATCATGCATCAAGTGCATAACTAATGAAAATAACTATCGGAGAATGAAACATATTGATATAAAACTGAAATTTATCCGTCATGTTATCAGAGAGAATCAAATTAAAATAGAGTATATTTCGACTGATAATGAGATTGCAGATATGATGACAAAATCTTTGCCTAAAGCTAAACGCCAAGCACTTTTACTCCAATGTAATTTGAAAATATAATGTAACATGCAATTAAGGGAGGGTGTTGGATTCTAATCGCACATGACATCATACTTATTACGTTTTATATTACATCACTTTATGCATAAATGATGATTGGCTATCTTATCAAAGATCTCTATTGGTCCTCTTATTAAGAGTTACTGTTGGATAATCTAGAATCCTAACTGAAATCTATAAATACATGTGTTTTCCATTATGTTCTGTTCTGTTCTTTCTTGCTTGTACCCTGTCATGACCTACTGTAAATAAACTTCTTCGATCCCATATCAACGCAAGGGTCTTTCATTCTGAATCCACAATAATAAAATATTTTTTTTATATAAATCTTCTGTTGAACTTTCATAATAATGAAGGAAGAAAAATAATTTTTACTGATTTCGTTTATATATTTCTGTAAGCAATTGCAAAGTTTCAATGAAATTACGCTTAATATAATACATATTTCTAGATTTCGCAAATATATATCAAAAAATATTTTTTTATGACTCTTTATAATTTTCTCTGAAAGAGTTAAAAAGATTCTTGATGATGCAGTTTTTTAAATAAAAATTGTGCTGTTTGAGATGTCATTTTGTCTTTTGGATGATTTTATAAGTGTTTCCGATGAAATATGTACTTTCTTGCATTTATGCAAAAGAATGGTTATTCATTTTTCCTTATATCTTTAAACTTATTTTGAAAAAGATTTTTAACAAAATCAAGTATTTTGAAGAAATATAATTTGGTCACAACTGCATTCTTCCAACTTTTATAATAATTTATGCAAAGAAACTACATTATCTATCAATACAATTTTATTTTGTGCTTTTGTCTATTATTAATCACTCGAATAATAGCAGATTTCTTGCACAAAAATTTTTAGTTTCTGATTTTATTATTTCACCGTTTAACATACTGTAATATACTTAGAACGCATGAAATATTGAAAAGGTATTTTCTTATGATATTTTTATAGTTAAATTAATTCATTAAAAAATAGAACATAAAGAATTTTTTTTAATAAACAATTTATAGTACTTGAGAGATGTATTACAAAAAATTAAAAACAAATCACATTGACATGTTTCCATTCCAATCAGAAAAGAACCATAATCATAATAAAAATAAAAATCGTTTTCGCGGTCAATACATGTGACACGCGAAAATGAGATGAAAACAAAAACCACGCACTCTATTGTAAAATAATAAAAACATAAAAAAATAAATAGGCCATGATCTAAAATTATTTTCCAACTTGGTTCGTTATATTGAAGCTTTCACGATGCATTTATTCATTAGCTATAACTTAGGAATAATAAAAGAGACAGTATCGTTGCAAACAAAACTTTTATGTCTATAAATTTCAATAGACTCTCTTATAATGGATTTATGAAAACGATTTGATACGAAACATAATTTGCTTTGATTAAACAGAATTTTTAACCCCCCCCCCCATCTAAATATAATCTAGGTAAAGCAGTGTTAGTACGACCAAATTTAATAACGGATTCATTTTCTCCTTTTCTAATTCCAAGCTTTCTCCCAGTCATGCCTATGTAATAATTTAAGTAATTTTTTTGTAATATAAAGGTTTTTCATAAACTCCTGGAAGATCTTCATGTCATATAGGGCCAATTTGCTTATTAAAAAAGCTCTAATTTTGATGTCGAAGTAGCAACCAATTCAATATTTCTTTTTTATTTAAACTTCTCAAAACTGCTTTTCAAATATGGAAACGAAATTCTTTTCGATTTTGTGGGATCTCTCCTTATATAGAAACCTCCAATTAACTCTGGACTTTGTGGTTTAGGTTTCCCTTTTCTAATACAATTTATTAATTTATAGATGCTACTTATTTTATACCTCCTGCAATCTCATGGATATTATCCAGCTCCTTATTTTAAAATTCTTCAGAATTGGCTGTAAAAGTTTTCCATTCTCTCACTCACGTATGTTGATAAGGCGATATATGTGTTGACCGATGCTTGGTTGCTTTTGTGTCTCAAGTTACGCCGCAGGTTTGTGTGCTCATGCGAGACGTTTCCATCTTGGACTGCAATTGCAGCCTTACCAACATATGTGAGTGAGAGATTCCAAGATGGTCATCGTTCTCATGGTATAAATGACAGAGCACTTGGAGAACTATTCCAAGGTTTCCGGGTTCGATCTCGAACTTGGACATTTTTTACTCTATTAGTTCTAGGTTTAACTAGCAATTTGATAATTAATATGTTAATACACAAAAATTTCAAGAGCAATTTTTATGCTGAAAGTTAATTGAATATTAATTAAAATTATATATGTGTTTACCGATACTGGGTCCTTTTTGATGTTACACCGCAGGTTTGTGTGCTCGTGTAGCCGTCTTACGATGCAGTTGAAGCTTTACCAACTTATTTGAGTAAGAAATGCCAAGCTAGGCACCGTCCTCGTAGCTTAAATAGAACAGCACTTTGGGTGTTATTCCAAAGGTTCCAGGTTCAATCTCCGTGTGCTGTATTTGATTGGTGATTGTTGGCTGCACGGATTTGGTAATGTAAGATAGCATACGTCAATCAGTATTTCACTGTATGCTGACAGTCGTCCTTTTGTGAAATAGATAAAAGACTGCATAAATGTACAACAAACTGGACGTAACCCGCGCACCTCTAAAAGGTTTCAGGATCCTTGTTTTTTTTTATTTTTATTTTTTTTTTTATTTTTTTTATTTTATGAGAAGGGGTAATCTTTATAGAGACAGAGGGGCTGTAGTGTTTAAGAACGTTTCTTTAGTTTAAATTAGTCCCTATCAGTATACTGAATCAAAAATATTTCTCGAACACGGGATATTACGAAACGCATCATTCAATTAAAAAAATCTACTGGCATTTATGCACCAAAATATATGACGTGGTTGCCCCGCGGTTATAGACTGCACGTTTTTGGTAATGTAAAATATATAAAAAAACTCCAAGACGAAAATTTCCTATTAGAAGTTTCTATTAGAAATTATTATATTTTGATAGAACTCTCAACACCAGGATCCGCTTGGTAGATCAAATAGCGAGCCGTCAGCATGAAAACCCGACGACCACTAAAGTGGAGCAATATCCTTTTACATTATAATACTACTGATCAAAAGTAGAATGAATAAAAATACATTTTCTCGAAGCATAGAATATTGGTGAGAGATATACAGGGTGATTCAAAAAAGATGGGCAAAATTTTAAGAGGTGATAGTACACATCAAGACAAATAATATTAAATGGGAAACTAAGGGTCCCAAACTTCTTCCGAAGGAGATAGGCGCCATCAAAGTTTAGGGTCCAAAATTTGAAATGATTATAAAAAACGGAAAAATCGGTCGATTCGTTTGCGGTTTTCACGAAAATTATTCTTTATGTCAGTATTGTCTTGAAAATAAATTATAAAGATAAATTTCAAAAAATGCCGATAGAGGGCGCTTTAGACTTTGGAGTAACGAAACACTCTTTTTTGGCGTTATTTTTTGCGTCTCACTAATTTTTTTTAGAAGCTTTAACATAAACTTTAATTTTGATCTCAAAATCTGTGGTTAAGTAGCGCAAACTGAACTGTGTTCAATGGGAGTCGGTAGGTTCAAATTTCAAATGATTATAAAAAAACAGAAAAAATTGGTCAATTCGTTTGCGGTTTTCTCTAAAACCATTCTTGCTCCAAAGTCTAAAGCGCCCTCTATCGGCATTTTTCGAAATTAATCTTTATAATTTATTTTCAAGACAATACTGACATAAGGAATAGTTTTCGTGAAAACTGCAAACGAATCGACCGATTTTTCCGTTTTTTATAATCATTTCAAATTTTGGACCCTAAACTTTAATGGCGCCTATCTCCTTCGGAAGACTTTGGGACCCTTGGTTTCCTATTTAAATATTGTTTGTCTTGATGTGTACTATCACCTCTTAAAATTTTGCCCATCTTTTTTGAATCACCCTGTATACATAAAATAGCCAATAACGTATTATATGGCGAGAATTGTTGTGGTCGGAGGCAGCTGTCTAATTTCCGTTAATTACAACTCAATGAGAGGATTCAAAATACAGAATATTAAAACCTCAACGCCAAAAAGGTAATAAAAAGAATACTGCCCAGTTAAACTGATGGCATTGAGCTCACAGGCTACGCATACTAATTGCACATTACAGCCTTATATTTTCAAGGGTTAATTCCGTTCGAAAAAGAAATTAAGAAGGGGAAACAGCTCTCCCCTTTCCCCTTTTTTATACTTAATCATTGAACCTCCTAAACTATCAAGCACATGCTTTATCATATAAAAATCTATATCCAAAATTCAGAGCAAATCGGACAATTCTTAATAAATACCCATTTAGCATTTGTATAATTTAAGAGGAGTTATCCCCCTCTTTTACACTTAACCATTAAACTTCCAAAACTATTCAGAGATTTGAACGAAATCTGACAATTCTGCTTCAAAAACCCATTTATATAAATTAAGGGGAGGGGCATTAGAACCCCACTTCTCTCTGTTTATACTTATTCAATGAACACCTAATAACAGTCACGGAATCGCCTCATCAGAATCTTCCTATATCTAAATTTTGAACGAAAACTTAATTCTGCATGAAAAACCCACTTACTTCTATTAAGGGGAGGGGCATGAGCCCCACGTTCCGCCTCTTATACATATCGAATGAACTCCAAAAACTAATCAGGGAAGCGCCTTGTCAGGATATATCTTTATACAAAATTTCAAGTTGATCCGATATTTTTATCATGAGTTATCGCGTTACGTACGAACATACATACAGAACGGGCGGGCACATAAGCTCTCAGGCTATGATAGCCTGTGAGCTAAAAAGGTGAAAATGGATTCTAAAACCACTGGCCTTAAAGGGTATAGCCGGGTTTCTCAGTAAAATATGCCCTTGAGTCAACCATATCGATTCCTACATGGATCGATAGCCCATAAAAAGAAATTCATTTCTCCCCAGTTTTAAGTTTGTATCTCAAGACCATGGGGGGTAATGGCCCTAAATGCCTGTTTTGGTTGGTTGGTTGATTTTTGTCGTCCGATTATCTACGCTAGGGATATAGGACCAGGGGGAGTGCCCTCCGTGGGTGTTTTTCGAAGGGAACCTAACCCGTATTTACGCAAGGTTCGAAGAAAACCACGGAAAACTCCGAACGGTTAGGCCGACAGCCGCGATTGGGTTCGAACCCAGCACCTGCCGTCTACCAGTTGAGAGGTCCCAACCTCTCGGCCACTGGTGGGGCCTGTTTTGGAAAAGAGCGCATTGTGACAAAACTACTAAGCAGATTTTGATGAAAAAATAAGGGGTGTAAAAAATCACCATACAAATGTTTGACAATTTTTTCAGAATTTTTTAAACAAAAGAACAAGTTTTCTAACATTTTTCCTGTTTTTTAATGAATATTTTAATTTAAAATAAAGTGAAATTTCTGAGTGACCACCTTAATTTTTTGCATGATATACTATGAGACATGATGCATATTTACTATCAATTTCAACTTTCTACGTATGGTGCACCATATTAAAAAAGGGCAAAATCATATTCCGGGGTATTGTGGGGCGTATCTCGGACAAATTTCACGCCTTCTTTTAAAAATACCGTGTGAATCAATATGTGAGATTTGAAAAGAAGTCGTGAAATTTGTCCGAAACACGCCCCGCATTTCCTCCGATATAGATTTTGCCTTTTTTTAATATGATGCACCATACGTAGAAAGTTGAAATTGATAGTGAATATGTATCATGTCTCATAGTATTTCATGCAAAAAAATTAAGGTGGTTACTCGGAAATTTCAGTTTATTTTTAATTAAAATGTACATTTAAAAACAGGAAAAATGTTAGAAAACTTGTTCTTTTGTTTAAAAAATTCTGAAAATATTGCCAAACATTCATATGGTGGTTTTTTACATCCCTTATTCTTTTCATCAAAATCTGCTTAGTAGTTTCGTCACAATGCGCTCTTTTCCAAAACAGGCATTTAGGGCCATTACCCCCCATGGTCTTGAGATACAAACTTACAACTGGGAAGAAATGAATTTCTTTTTATGGGCTATCGATCCATGTAGGACTAGATGTGGTTGACTTAAGAGCATATTTTACTAAGAAACCCGGCTATACCCATTCTACAAGCGGTTGCTAAAAATCACACAGGATAAGAAAAGCCAGAAAAAGGACGTTAATACATAAAAATAAATGTTTAAAGGCAAAGTATTAATAATGATATAGTTTTTTAGGTGGGGATTGTTGTGATAAAGCCATTTGGTAGACCTCCCCACCAATCGGAAACTGATATAGCTTCGTAGGTTGTAGAATAAAAACCATTTGGATCAAAATGTATATGTAATGGAGAGGGTTAAATTATGCGTAAGAACAAAGTTAAGAGATGTGAACTATATTTGAAGACAGTTGCTAGGCAAGTAAAGAATATTTATTTCGTCTACATTAATGCATTGTGATGCGGTTTAAGGAATCACATGTAGGGAAAAACTGATAGCTAAATTTATAAAACGAAAAGATCGTTAAAAGTTGAATGAGATTGAAATTCATCTTAATAATTAAAATTAGAAATTTAAAAAACGATGTAATTTTAAACGGGGGGGGGGGTGTAAAACAATTAATAATTAATGCGTAAAAACAAAAACTTTTATACCCCGGCTTCTAAATTTTACACTCTGTTGATTCTACACTTATCTAGCAATGTCATAATTCACTTATAAATATTCAATAATTTCAAGCGTAATTTTTCTGCTAAAAATTAATTTAAAAAGTAATTAAAAATATACATGTGTTCATCGATTTGGTTTCTTTGTGTCACATTTTCCTCCGCAGGTTTGTGTACTCGTTTAGATGATTCCATACTGTGCTGCAGTTGCAGCCTTACCAACATGTGAGAGTGAAAGATGCCAAGCAGGACATCCTCCTCGCAGCTTAATATTCTTGTAGCTTATAGATGGGGGATGCTGAGATCGAGTGCAATTGCGTCGATCGGCTTAATCGTTTGAATTTTTTCGTTGTTTTTATCGAACATTGGATTTCCTTGAGTAAATACGGGTTACGTGCCCTTAGAAAGACCCGCAAAGAGGGCACCTGCTCTTAGGTTCTATAACCCTCGCGTTTATAATTGGCTGTCATAGACACAGCCATCCTCCTAGCTTAAATAATAGAGTACATAGAGTACATTGGCACATTACTTATCAAAATCTTAATACATAGTAATATTTATACCCGCACTGCCAAAAGTTGAGCACGCAGTAGTAAAATGTGGAAAAAAAAGAAATGTACTGCGTAGTTTGGTACGAAATTTGGCTGGAAAGTAGCATTTATGTTTATGTACAAATACAAAACAAAGATTTGTATCGAAACATGAATTCATATTGATATTTCATAAGTTATAAGAGGAAATTCTGCTGTAGTCATTAACAAAAGCATGCTAAAAGACAAAACAAACAAACAAAACCGCCATTAATTGAGTATGTTAACAGCCCTCATCTGCATACAAAATTTACAATGTATACCATTCATTTCTACGAGATGCCGAGATGATCAACCAACGTACCGTCAAGTAATCCCTATTTTTCTTGCAGAACAGTTTGCAAATGTGAGAGTGGCTGAGAATGGGAAAAGTGCACACACAGCTCGGCCGATGGCATTCAAAAGATTCTCAGCGGTATTAAGATTGGGCGTGTAAAACGGCCACTCCATACGCGAAATCTTCTTACTCTGCCGGTAGTATTCTATTAGGTCAGGTCCATGGAAATGAAAATAATCAACCGTTAAAACGAAAACAAGACCCACAACTGCAGCATACAGTGAGATCTTTGAATTCATCCTGAAATCGAACAGCTGTCGCTCAGCCCCGTTTATTATAATCAGGCCATTGCGATACTCCAAGAAGTAAATGCCTACACCATGAGCCTTCCACTAGCCAATGAGTCATATTTGGTGATGTACTAGAGCTAGTTGTGTGTGCGCAGTTCTCTCCAGATTCTTAAAAGCTTGTCATCTGGGTGTAGGGCAAATATCGACTTATTCGTGAAAGAAACATTGCCTCAATCAGACACAATCCAAATGATACGTTGTCAACTCCACTTTAATCTGGATTAAATGGATAGAAGAACACAAACTAGGAATAGTCCATTCATATGTAATCTTTGAAGTATAATATTAGAAGATATAGTCTTACAAATATACGCTGAAATCATAGATGCTATATGAGTGGAGGTCGCTTTTTGATTCCACTTGGCTAAAAAATTAATACCTGGTTCATCCGCAGTGTGGTAATCATTGAACGACAAGCCACATGCCTTCGGAAAACAGTTATCTGGTTAGGGATTTTTTCCATAATCTTGAATTTACTGAATGATGAAAGCCAGAGAAAAGAGAAACATCTGTTATTGATTCTCCCTCTAAAAGATGTCTGACAGTGTGCCAATAATTAAAATCTCCCTTGCGTTTTCTTGAATCCATAGAATCACGTCTGTGTCTAAAAACACACACAAAAATTCTAAAAATTTTTAACAGTATTTTCATGCAACTCCTGTAACCCTTTACAATATTGCTTCTTATAACCGTGCATTTTTTGCATATTTCTCGTCACTAAGTCGTAAATGGCTGTTGCATATTTGTGTACTTCTACTTAAATTCGGTGTGGATTGCAGTCTCCAATTCAGATTTGCTTCCGGAAATTAACATTTTCTTCAAATTGCTTAACTTTTGATAGTGAATGTATTTTTTGAAAATATTTAAAATATTTTTGGTTCTTGTAATGCCAAATCCATTATTGTTTATTGGAATTTTGATAATGTATTTTCAATTAAATAATTACAAGTTATTTGTTTAAATTTAACATATACGTATAACTGTTTGTAATTAAATTTATTCTGGTAAAAGTTGTACACTCGGTGAAAAAAACAGAATAGAAAGAAGAAAATAAAGAAAGACCTTACAATTTAAATGCCCAATTATCCCAGAGAAATAAACGGTGACAGCCATTGGACCGCATATTATATTTTTGTCAATTTGTATTACAAAAATGTGCTTAGGGGACGTCTCCATAGTTAAATCGTACCGACCTCCAAATTTTTAATAGAAACACCCCATTCTTGCAGCATATTACTCTATTTCGGTTAACTTTTACATAAACCTATCAAGAGAAGTTATTTGGGCAAGTAGTTTAAAATATATAAAGGTTTAAATTTTTAAACTGATGGTGTTAAATTTATCTTTAATGGTTTTGAAAAAGGTTCAAATCCCGGTTACTTTTTTAACCGTAATGCAAGCTTCACTATTTGAGGGAAGAATCTGTAAATTTTGTATTCGCATACTTCAAGCTTATGGAAATTGACTTTTGCGAAAATTTTCGTAGGACATAATTCATATTTGCACTAAACAGAATTTCAAAATGTTCATATTTCCGAAATCAGTTTTCAAAAAAAGTGTAAGATGCGATCTGCGAATTTTTAAACAGAAATATTTAAATGCTTTATTCATCTTGATTTACATTGCTTATTTAAATAACCCATCTTGATTTAAATTGTTTAGAAACAACTCGCTAACATGAGTTGTTTCATCTCTTCATGAGAATCTGCCTTTCAAATCGTGAGATGAGCGAATTTCGGCTCAACTTAAGTTATTTTTTGGCTGACATTTTAAGAGAGTAGTTACTGAATTCTATTAAAAAAAACTATCCAAATTTAACTTGGTTTACAACGATAAAAAATGAACCAAACATTTAAAGTTTAAGTGTACGTAGTATATGTTTACAGCTGACGCATTCCTGAAATTACTGCAGTTACATACGACTTAAATGAACACCTTGTACATATATTCAAAATTGTAACCTTTAAAAATCGATTCTTGGAAGTAACAAATTTTTGAATTCTAAATCCCAGCTTGTAGACAAGTAATTTTTGAGTTATTCTTAAAACTATACACTTTACAATCCGTTTTGCAAAGATTACAAATTGATTTAACTACTTCATTGAATGACTTATTTTTTATTATCCAAATGTAAAATTTACCGAAAGAGCCAAATATAGTATTATATTTATGTGTTCTTGTTGAAAATTTCAAATTTTGGCGCAATTTCAACATGTAAACTATATTTTAAGATTATTTAAAAAAATAAATTTAAAAAAGACATAATATCCGTTAGAATAGCTATAGCCATTTATTACTGAGGCAATTTTGTGCATAAATGTATGGAACACATTTTTTAAGTAGACTGTATACACACGAACTATATAATAACATTTTATAAAAGAGTCAGAAAGAATTTGATATAGTTGAATTGTATTCTTGTAAGTAAAACTTTATTTTTTTATAGAGTGATATAAAAATTATAAAATATACTTACATAATATTAAAATTTTATCTGTTAAAAGGCGTAGAGCCAACAGATTGAAAAACTATCCAAGCCTGATATCGAACCATGGTCATTTACCATACACGTCAATGTTTTGTCTTTAAACTACCTGAACGAACATGGAAAGCTACGTAGTTTTTTTTATCTCTGTGTGTTCGACGTCTTTTAACCCCTTCGCGACGCGAGCCTTTTACGAAATTTATAATAAGGTACCTGTACCCAATATGGACACCTTAAGGAAAATGTATTTTTTTCACCCCCATTTTCAATTCATAGGACTCCAAAAATATGTAACCACTACTCTTGGACTATTGACTATCATTATTAAAATTAGCGACCTTGTAATTATTCTGGTTTAATTTAAATGATAAAAAAGAAAAAAATGTTTACAAGTGTCCATTTAAGGAACTACATGTTACAATTATGGACAGGTGTTTCCTTATTGACTTTCTACAGAGTGTGTATGAAAGAGCTACTTTTCCAGAGGATTTTAGAGGAGAGGGAGTAAAAAAATGTATCTTAAAGTATTCGGAGGAGGAGAGGGGACAGTAAATATCTTCAGAACATGCATTTTAGAAAGGGGGAGTAATTCTCGGTTTTTACCCTTCGAAGACCCATGCAAAGCCCCTTAGTTACTAGTAAATACTATGAAATAATGTTGTTGGTTTTGTTTAGCTTTATTGCATCGGTCAGCAAATTTACATCTGTTGTTACTCAGGCTTCACAGCATGGACAAATAGAAACATTTTCACCATGGGCAGTAAGTCCCACATAATCCTCATGAACATATCTGCCACATGTGATGCATGGCTCCATGTTTGAAAAAGCATCAATACTGCAAAAGAAGCCGTACCAGCTCTCCTTTGTTGAGGAAGTCATATCATTGTGACGATTTCGCCAACAGATATCCTATTGGGGGGGGGGCTTATTTTTCTGTAAGGGTTTTTTGGAGGAAGGTTTTGTGGGGTTTGTTCAAATGGAATGTTGTTGAACAAAGATTTTACCACTTTGATGCCTTTTCAATTTATTGCTTGACAAAGTTGAATTTTCTTCTTTCTTACAGTTGTAGTCGATGGGAACATAAGCTGTCCATATTGGGAACCGGGCGTAGTTTTACTAAATTTTGAACAAATGAATAAGGAAAATATTTTAAAGCAAAACATGCAATAGCAATAGAAAATATGTTTTATTAGCTTTCTAAAATACTCCACTTTTTAACATTTAATGCAATTTTACCATGTCTAATAAGAATTTAAGCTTATAAGTAATTAAGATCAGCACATCACGAAACAACAAATTTCCTCCTAAATGGCGAACAGTGCACTTTTCTACACTTTCCAGCCTTAATTATCTTTTCAACTGCTTTTCTTCGCAAAAATGTTGATCCATCTCTCGATCAAAATTATTACCTTTAAAAATATTAGGGGTGTCCATATTGAGAGCCCTGTCCATATAGGGTACAATACCTTATTTCTCACCAGTTTTCAAAAATAGAAATTTGTGCCTGATTAAATCGAGAAGATGCTCCGATTAAATACGACAAACTTTACGGTAAAATTTTACTGGTGGGTTATCCCCACCAGTAAAATTTTGGATTCACATGCACCCACAAAGATTCTCATGCCTTTTTGCGGCACGTATACGTGTCGCTCGTCTCCATGGGTTTAAGCAGTTAAAATTTGACTATTACTAAATTCAAATAGTGTGAAAATTTCTACGAAATTTCCCCAAATTATATATAGAGATTTACAGTTGCTTATCTAAGCTAAATCTTATTTAAAATAATGTTTATTAAATTTTAATATAAATTTTAAGCTTTATGAACAAAAAGAGCATGGATATAGTAGGATACTTCTTTAGAAAACATAACTAATTTTTAACAATGCGTTTAGAAATTCTTCAAGAAGTAGAACACGCATTATAGTATTTAATTTCACTTTCTATTTAGTTTTCTCGTTCTGTTAAAAATATTTTCCATAATAATTTACGCATAGGTAAATCTAATCAATTAATGCTAAACTTGATTCTGCAGCAGATATTTTAAGAAGTTTATTCACAATGAAAGAATATCTTACAATAGGAAAAAAGAAATGAATACTCTGAAACGAAGAGTTTTAATTAAAATCAAGTACTGATGAAATTTAGTCGAAATCTGAAAAAAAAATGGACTTTCAAAAAATTATTTTGGGTAAGAAATGTAATTAAATGCATTCCGGACATGCTTAAGAAAACATTACTTTTCTAAATGTGTTAAAACATATTTAAACTAAATGGTTTGTACTTTAGAATATTTTAAACTGGAATAATTAAATTTTTCAAACAGAAAATTAATTACTGTATGGAAAAATGCCTCAGAGCGGCGAAATCTTAGGTACGTCTTATTTGATAATTGTTTGTCATTTTTCAAAAATTTCTGTACACGATATGATTTTTAGAAGAAATTATATTTATGAACATGAATACCTTGTAATAGCAATCCAATAGAAAAATTTCCATTAATAATTAAATCACTTTAAGTATTTACATATCGAAGAAAGGCAACAGAATTACTTACAAAGAATCATTATATAGCTAATTTGTAAAGGATTTTTCATAAAAAACAGCCATAAGATTTATTTATGTATGCGATAGTTTAATAGATGATTTGTGACTTTGTTAATAAATTAGGAGCATTTTAATAAAACACTTTAATCTAATTGTTGTTTAAATAGTTTTTAATTTACTCTTTAATTTTCATTTTCTGTGAAGTGTCATATACAAGGTGTCCACTCTTCACATTGTCCAATGGATAATTCCTAAACTGTTAGTCGTAGATATAGTTCCAATTCTAGTAATGTTTTAAATGAGGTAAAGTTATCTACAAAGTGATTTGGGTCAATAAATAAGTTTCTTAAAAAGTTACGAAATTTAACATTTTATACAGTCTCCGGTCTTATATGTGATATTTAGTAGAATTATCATTTTACACTGACAAACAAGACAATAGAAAGTTCCATTTATCTAACATTAAAATTGACAGGATTGTGAAACTTTAAATTAAAATGATTTACAACAATTTTCTGTATCACAAGAGAGTTGGGCCATGCTTCTATTGATCGTATAGTAAATGTTTAAAGTAGTAGAAAACATTCGTGTGTATCTGCTTTATCAGCGCATCTATATCAATCGCATCATTATAATTACATTATTATTTTAAATTATCATTAAGTAGTTTTTAATTTACTCTTTAATTCATAGGTGATAATTTTCATTTTCTGTGAAGTGTCATATACAGGGTGTCCACTCTTCACATTGTCCAACGGATGATTCCTAAAATGTTAGTCGTAGACGTAGTTCCAATTCTAGTAATGTTTTAAATGAGGTAAAGTTATCTACAAAGTGATTTGCATTATTATTTTAAATTATCATTCAGATTTTTAAAATAATTGCAATCTAACGTATGTTTTAATTTGTAAGGAAATGAGGCTGTTTCTTTTCAAGATTTCATTTAACAATTACAAAAAATATATACTTTTTTTCGAAAAGAAACTTTTTTTCGTTAACGTTTTAGTGCGAGTTGCATATTTTTCTTTAATATGTCAAAATTAAAATCTGTATATAATAAATTACAGTTAACAATTCCGGGGCGAACTAATCCATTTTAACCAGCCTAAGATAAGATGCAGCCACGTTAGGCTTCTTTTCGATTTAAGATGTATATAATAAAAAATATTTTCCTACATACAAATCTTTTCTACCTGAAACCCTTTCTGTTAAACATAATTTTCTACTAGCAATCTGTAGATCAGGAGTCTCAACGTCAGCCTTTCAAATGACTGTTTTTTACAACACTTTGCGTAATATTTAACTTTATATAAGCAGCAACTGAAAGTTTTGAAATAGTATAAATATATATATGAATAAACAAGTCAGAAATTGCACCTCAAACTTGTCAAATGAGGTGCGGTCTTACTATAACGAAGTTTTAAATACATCCAGACCTAGGTGTAAAAGCTGCTGCACTCCTATGCAAAAATGAATGTATACAAAATTTATAACGATTTTATCTATGAAATTCAGTAATACATAACAATATTACTACCTCTTAAATGAGGCATAATGACCATGGTACCTAGAATCAATAGCTATCATGGTATATGATTGAATTATTTACGAATGATAGGAATTGATATATTGGAGAAAACGTTTATTAAGTCGTGACTGGATTTTCATAAAATTTGAATTGATTCAACAAAATTTTGCAACGATTTATATATATTTGATTTCAAATCATTCCGCTTGGCAGTTTTTAAGCAATGTTATGGGGACAGACCGACAAACAGATGGATAGACAAGACTAAGACTATAAGTTCTACATAGTTGTATGTTTATGATATTTTTTTCATAAACCATAATGTAATAAAATTCTTTTAAGTGCCTCTGCAAGTAAACTATAAGCTTTACGCACTTTATTTTCAGTACCGAACGTGGCTTAGGAAATCTCAATAACACGTATCAATTCCAGTTCAATCTAACATTAATAAAGAAAGTTCGAGTTCGGAAAGACAGACAGCCGACAAAATGGATAGACAAACATAATTCACAAACGCATTTTAACTATCTTGCAATGATTCAAAAACTCATGACAGATTGAAATTTCACTTTCAGCCAATTATACCAGTAAATGGAATCATACTTCAATACGCTTATACAACCCTGTATTTTACTACCATTTTTATTTACACGCTACTAATTAGCTGCTATTTGATTATTAGCTGTAATTTAATTGAGACTTATACATTCTTAAATCTACTAAGATCACTCTTTCGGAGGTTATCATCCATAGAAGGCCTTGTATTCAATATTTTGCGTGACCTTGTATATTGTTTTATCTACATTGTACAAAAATATTTTATTGTACTAAATGTAGTTCAGCATAAAAATGCATAATTAAAAAACTTTTAAGCTATTTTCGTTTATACTCAATATCCCATAGAAATTCTTTTGTATATCTCTGTATATGTGTTATACCATTTATAACGTTATATGCAAAAATTTATTTAAAAGCTCTTATCAAAACCACCAGTAATCATCGATTATATACATTACTTCGATTGCAGTATTGCATCTGAAATCCTTTGTGTGTCCCTGCAAATACTATGTATTTTCTGTTATATAGGAAGTGACTTGTAGTAGCCTTCAGCAACGTATATCAATTTAATAAAATGTTAAATAATTCATTATAATTAAAATACGCCTCAAACAATATGTCCAGGTATACCATTATGAAATGGAATAATTTACTGTGACCCTGTAAATTAAGCACAAATATTTTTTGCATTTGTAATCTTTATTGTACAGAATACATATTTTAATGCACTTCATTGATGCATATCACTTTCGAAATGTACGAAGAGCGTATTATCATTAAAATGCACTGGAAGGAATTTTTTTCCGTTGGCGTATTGTAACGGAATATTTTTGACTGTCCTTGTAATTAAAATGTATATTCGATGTTCATAAAATTTGAAATGACTCGACAAAATTATACAACAGTTACATATTTTAAATTTCAAACCATTTGGTAGGGTACATTTTGATTTTGGGGTACAAGAGCCATGATCGGCGTAGATCCGCAAAAAATTTTCTCCAAAGATCTGCAATAGTTATGCATAGAATTGAACCAATTTTCTTATACATGTTTTTGCCTATGCTCAGCAGATCTTCATCGAATTTAGAAATGAACGCTGTGATAACGATTTTTTGCATCATTTTCTCAAGTCTTCGTAGTTCTATTTCCCATTGGCTCATGCAAAGACGAAAAGTCGCGTCCCACTAAGCCGGCTCTTTTTAAACGGCTGATGACAACAGAATAAAGAAAAACTATTGTTTTTAATAAATATTTGTTTGTTTTTATTATAATTTATAATTATAATATGTATGTGTTTATTTATAAATATCTATATTAATTTGTTTTTACTCTGATTAATTGACTGAAGCAGAAATTTAAGATGAAAATCAAAGATGGTGTAGCATTGAATAAATAATATTAACTCGTATAATTACTTTTTGAAATATTAAGATGTACGTATTAGATCGAAGAAAGTTTTGGGATTCACTGTTCCAAATGATTTTAAAGAATTATGAGCTAGATATTGTTTGATGAAAACTATCAATAGATTTTTATTGTAACATTTGAATAAAATCCGACTAAGATTGCGTTATCTGTCTTACACTTCGGTATATATGTTTCTCGAAATAGTTTTCCATTTTACCGTGTTCCGTATTTATAATCTGTAGGACTATTTTGACTATTAACTTTTCAAAAGTATCTATATAAATTGCTTATATTATTTTTTTAAGTGCAGTTTTAATATTAAGTTATTTCAGTCAATAAATGCACGAAACTGCTTGAATTTCACAGAAGGACTGACACATGTCCACCCTCACATCTCTCATTTGATCTAAGTTTTATATACTGTTTACACAGGGAAATTTAGAAGTACAATTCTCTATTCTGACTATTTGCTTGTTTCTGTCGGAAAATTCTAAAAGCAGAAAAAGATCAGAATTTGTATTAAGATGTTGGATTAAAGACTGAAAAATTGGTCACTCTGACACTTTCGGAAAGATAAAAAGGCCAACGAACAGACGTCCAAACGGAAGTCATACATAGCTTTCATATATGATGAAAGTTGTGAAAAGCTCAATAGTGTTGGAAACCAATTATCTTTTCTGCCAATAATGAATTGGAATTCTGAAAGTCTGTAATGGGAAAGAAGTAATTTCCCAATTTATTTCAAATAAAGTGCTTTATTATGCATGCACCAGTACTTTAAAAAAATTATTCAGACTAAGTTATATTTACATTTCAATGCAGAGAAAATTAAAGTAACCCAGTCTAAGTATTTGTCTGTTCAAATCTTAACCAGATAAAATAAACATTTCCCCGTTTCAGTTAGTATTGAAATGCAGTTATTTAGCGTACATTGTTGCGTCAAATCTTTACTTTTTGAAATTAATTTAGTTACTTTCGTAATGAAAAGGGATAGTATCGGAAATACCTTCGAGTAGAAAAGAAGATTTGTTTTAATAATTAGAAAAATAATTCAGTCATATTACAACCAAGGGAGGATTTTTCACATCAACTATCTTTATTGTAAATTTTCTTTCAACAAAGAAGGTTAGAAAATTTATATGTGTTTTCTTTGCAGTTTCATAAATAATAAGATTATAAGATTAAAATGATATAACATATCACATATGTCGAATCCTTTAATTCGCCTTATTTATACATAAAACCAAAATAAAATACTCAGATTACTTAAAGGTGTTTTTATTAATAAAACCTAGTACTTTCGAGCATGTCATGCTCATCATCAGGGTTAAAATAACAAAAGAGTAAAAGTCGAAGGCTGAGTTCTTTTATACGAGGTGGACTGATCCAAAGACAACATAAAAAAGGGGGAGGATTCGGAATGTTCCAAATTCGATAGAAAGGCGGGTTCAAGTTATTTTGAGCAGATTGTACCATATTCTTGTAATATCGTACGACAAAGTATCGTTACAAGTATTGTTAGCTCGACATAAAATTTCAATTGATTCCATGATTTTAATCTTCTAGTAATTTGACATTTTCTTTAGTAATTTAGCTTTTTGGAAATCTATTATAACTTCTTGTTCCTGGTACAGTTTAGAGAGAGCGGTTTTGCATCGATTAAGCCTGATATCTGATGTGTTCTGACAAACGCTTCTTAAATTTCCTGGTTGTCATTCCAATGTAATCTGCTTTCTTTTTGTTCTCCATTATTGTGGCTGGGATTAAATATACAACTGCTGAATCTTCCATGGGGATAGGATCGATGCTATTGTGAAATCTTGTGCTTAATTTATTAGGCGGGGGGGAAGCAATTAATTGTACATTGTATTTAATTTAAACTTTAGACATTCAAATACACCAGGAAAATATTGAAATTTGTGCAACTTTGTTTCGTTATAATTAAATTTACTATTACTGCTGCCGTATTAAGCTTGGTAAATAAGTTTATTGATAAACTTGAGTGGGAAACCTTAATCATTTGCTATATTTCTGATTGTGTCTAATTCCTGATTAATATATTTCTTACTGCAGATATTGAAAGCTCGGTTTATATAGAATCTGTATGCTGCAGCTTTATAATTACTGAGAGAAGACCTATTGAATGAAATGGTATTGGTTGATCGAATTTCTTTTCTATAGACTTTTGTTTCGATAAGCAAATTATTTTTATGAGCTCAGTATCAAGAAAGGGTAGATTTCCATTTTGTTCTATTTCTAATGTAAATTGTATGTTTTTATCGATTGCATTGATTTCATCCAAGAACACCTGTAACTGTCCCATAGTTGAATCCCAAATGATAAAAATATCATCTTCATATCTATACCATATTTTTGGTTTATTTTGAATCTCTGTCATAATTTTATTTTCCATTGGTCTATGTTTAATTTCCGCTAGTAAGCCAGAAATGGGGGAGCCTACCTGTGCATCTTTCAATTGCTTATAAAAACTACCGTTAAAAGTAAAAACATTATTATTCATTATAAAATTAAAGCTGGATATAATAGTTTGTTTCATAGCTGAGTTAAGTGATATATCGTTATTTACATCATCTTTAATATAATCATTTACTTCTGCCAAATCAATGGATGGATACAAAGAAGTTACGTCCAGGCTGGCCAAAATACAATTGCTTGTTATTTCACTATTTTTGATATTACTAATAAACTCTTTAGAAGATGAAACAATTAGTTCGGAAGGTGGAATAATAGTTTTTAAATAACTTACCAAAGCTGTTTCTAACGAATAAGTAGGACTGTGACACTTAGCGACTATAGGACGTATTGGATTCCCCTCCTTTTAATCTTTAATTCTTTAAAAAATACGGGGTGTTACAGTTGTTGTTTTAACCCTGATGATGAGCATCACATGCTCGAAAGTACTAGGTTTTATTGATAAAAACACCTTTAAGTAATCTGAGTATTTTATTTTGGTTTTATTTTATTCATACATAATGTTCGACGAATAGTGCTTTTTTTATTGAAAGGATCTCTTTCGGCCGATGGTCCCGTTTTTATAGCTTTAGTATTGAAGAATGAATTATCAACCGATGTCCTTATGTTTTTTTAATGTTACCAGTTTTCATATTTCATTTATTTATTCACAGACTTTAAGTTTCGTAAAATAGCTATCCAAAATTTTGAGTACACTGGCCTCCAAAAGTTAAAGTAAAACATGTTTTTAAAGCTCACCAGAAAAAAAATGGCAGTCAGATTAAACTTCATAGTTACTTGAATGACAACGATAAGTTTTAAAAATAATTACGCAAAAATTACAACTACCACTTTTATTCTATAGAAAAGAATAGGTATCTGTAAATGAGAGAAAAATATGCGATTACGAAGCTTTCGTAATTTCTCTTGGAAATTTTGTTGTATTTGAACTAATGTTGTCAGTTTTGTTCACAACAACTAGTAGAGTCTAGAAATGTCTAGAAGTCGTTTTCCGGATTCATTAAGATGGCGGGCGGTAGGATGGATGGAAATGGGGTTGTCACAGGCCGATTTTGCTAGACGGTTTAATGTGCCTAGCAGTGTAGTCCAACGACTCTGGGATCAGAATGAATCCAAAGATTCTGTGTCCAGAAGACATTTATCAGGCCGCCCACAAGTTACAACACCAGCAGAAAACCAGTTTCTAGCTCTTTCGACCCGGAGAAGAAGAGGCACTATTGTGCCGCAACACATTGCAGACCACTTGCAACTCCAGGGAGAATAATCTCCGCTACTAAGGTGCGAAGACGCCTTCACAATGCAGGTCTCTATGCAAGGCGTGCAGTTGTGTGTGTCCCTCACAACAAAAGACAGAGAAGGGCACGCTTATGTTGCGCAAGGGAATATGTCAACTGGACCAGACAACAGTGGGTTTCTGTACTCTTCGCAGACGAGTTCAGATTCACACTGGAGAGAGATTCAGGACGTCTTCTGATCTAGAGAGAACAATGCACTCGATAACATTAATCAAAAACTGTCGAAACACAAAGGTACAAAAACGGTGGAATCATGTTTGGGCAGGGATCAAATTCGAACGCCACACTGACCTGCAGGTATTCCATGGAGGAACTCTTACTGGTACTAGATATCGGGATGAGATCCTTGATTCATATGTGCGCGTATATGCCGGTGCTATTAGCAATGATTTTGTTCTAATGGATTATAATGCGAGACCGCACCAAGCTGTGGTTGTTGAAGATTATCTTGAGGATTGCGGTTTGGGGAGAATGGAATAGCCAGCTAACTCTCCAGATTTGAATCCGTTAGAACATCTTTTGGACAATCTTGGAAGACAGTTTGCGGCTTTAAGTCCTCCTCCAAGGTCATTAAATGAGCCGGAACAATGCTTTCTCCATGTCTGGTCAACGCTATCTTTTTTGGTGTCCTATAACTTAATTGATAGCATGGAAAATCTGCATTCAAGTCTGGGGTGGACATTATTAGAACAGTTTTTTTAATGTTTTTGTCACATTTTACTGCATAATACGGCAATGTGCTGATTTCTCCAAGAATGGAATTTTCCACAATGGGTGTTTTTTTTGTTGTAATTTCATTTATACGCTTAACTTAAGTAAATTTCTGTGTCGCATTTAATAAATAACAGTTTAGCGCACATTTCCTCAACATTTTTTGTTTCTATATTCATTCATTTGCAAATTAGATGCAAAAAACCGTTTGTACCTTATTTTTTAGTGGCTAGGTATACTAATTGGCATACTACTTTAAGGTTTTAAAATAGCCGTACTATGGCTTAGAGAGTTTCACAGGAACCCTAAAAAATTATTCTATGACTGAAAAAACTAGCAACAGTGGTAACAGTGTGATTTAGAATGAATGTGTATTAGGAAGCTGGAAACTAAACGGGACTCGCGTGTCATGTTAAGAAAAATTATTTTCATAATTGATGAGTTTTGGATCGGTATCATTCGATTTTTTTTTGTGAATGGGGGCATTTAAGAACACTGTTGAAACACAACTGAAAAGTCGGATTCACGGATTGGTACAAAAACTATCCCTATCGCAGACTTGTAGCGAAACATGTCACAGGACCTGTGGCACTCAGTTCGAAAAATAGTAAATTCATAATGAATGTATCAGTAAATTTACATCAAAACGTTATATGCGAAGCGTGTAACAGCCTTTCAGACATTTATTTTCTTTTCCCGCAGACGAAATATGGCAATTATGTCTGTCAACCATATATTCTAGACGAAAGCAGGTCTCGTCTTTCCACAAAATTTTCCACGTCCATTCATTGTGAACTTTATCAGAATTACTTGTCCCTCTGTGTTACAAATTTAATTTTTTTGAAAAAAAAGTTTATATACCCCTTCTTTCGGTTTAGTTCTAATTATATCCGTGGTATCACGCCTGAAAATGGGTATAGCGTATGCGTTATATTCAAATTCAAATAACACATAAAATGAGATTAAAGATCAATGATGTATTACATTATTTAATGAGTAATTTTCGATTCATATTTTTTTTCATTTTACTTCCTAACGACAAAACAATCACGCTTGAAATATGACCGTCGAACTTTCCAACATTACTCTTACTGAACACCATGACATCAAGCATTAAAAGCAGAAATGCGTTAAAAAAGTTCTTTGTTTTATTGTGTATGACTCCTCCTTTTTTGACTCTTTAAGGGGGCTCAGGGGTTGAAAACTTTTCAAAAAATCGATTTTTTATGATCTAGTTTGATTATTCAATTAATTCTTAACTCAATGCAAAAAACCGCATAAAAATATTAGCATTTTTAACGGAGTTATAAGCATTTATGTATCAATACTTACATAGCCGCATCTATATAATTTCAACTTTAAGTCGTGTTTTCTCAAAACTTGATTTTTGACGACTAACACCAAGATTAAAAAAAAACTATTTGATGGAATGGCTTAATTTTTTTTGCATGCATATAACATCATAATCTAGATTATGAATTAAGGATATAACTATCACTTAATAAAAACAGTATTAAAAAATCTCTCAAAGTTGAAAATTTAAAAAAACCCTAAAAAATACAACTTTTTTCCATTAAAAATACTCAAAATATTAAACTATCTAAAATATATTAATTCATAATCTAGATAATGATGTTATATGCATGCAAAAAAAATAAGCCATTCCATCAAATAGTTTTTTTAATCTTGGTGTTAGTCATCAAAAATGAAGTTTTGAGAAAACGCGACTTAAAGTTGAAATTATATGGATGCGGCTATGAAAGTGTTTATACATAAATGCTTATAACTCCGTTAAAAATGCAAATATTTTTATGCGTTTTTTTTGCATTGAGTTAAGAATTAAATGAATAATCAAATTATATCATAAAAAAATAGATTTTTTGAAAAGTTTTCAACCCCTAAGCCCCCTTAAGGTAAGAACTTGAAGCAGTTGTCTTGTATACAGATTTCTGAACAAAACAAGATTTATTTCAAAATGTTAAGTTTTATACAGCAATGTTATGAATACCATTTTGAAATTTATTTCTTTAGTGACATTTTATTTAATGTAATTACGTTATTTTTTATACAAATTTCTACTAATGTGCAACACTGACCGAGTGTAAAATTATCCAGGCCGGGGTTTGAAAGTGGGTCTTACAAACCGTTTTTTCATCTGAGCCACCTGGAACGAAGGACATAACTTGGCTACATTTTAATAATCTGGTTACTTTTACACTCTGTTGATAATATGCCTTGCTAGAAATCTAAATAAAAATTAACGTAATTAAACTTAGATTTGTCCGCCATAATTCATTGTTTAACATTATTAGCTATTATTTAATGTCTGTCTTTAAACCGATCAAAATTTAGGAAGATAGGTTGCTCTATTTTAAAATTTTACTAATAAAAAGCAAAGCAGATATATAAAAATATTTTATTTTCTTAGATATAGTTCTGTTTCATAAAAAGTAATTGGAAACTCCATCAATAATTTTTAATTTGGAAATTTCTATGTGAAAGAAACAACACTCTTTGGCCGACCAATCACTAATATATATTAATAATTATTGAAAAATTTTACTTAACTGCGACTTTACAGCCAAACTAAATATTAACCAGAAGTTGCAAGTAATCTTTTTTCTATTTCTATTTGTCTTACAAGTTCTCTTTTCAAAGTTATTCACTGTTGATGAAAGCTAAAATATTCATTTTTGTAGTCCAATCTTTTTGTTAGTCTGGAATTAATAAATATGGTACAACAGGATAGCACATAGAAATGCCTTAAATAGTTTAAAGTCTGATAGTCCGACTAAGACTTCTAATTAATGCATGTTTCTATTTCTCATTTTTTCCTAATTTTATCTGGATTGAGAATAGCTTACTTGTAGGTCGACGAGTGAGGGTTTACTAAAGATTTTTTTTCTGTTGGTACTTTTTTATTTGTATGTAAATCGTTGTGACTACTAGGCTCTGAGACCTGCCGTTTCAAAATGAAAGAGTCACTCCATTTTATATTTTTATTTTGTTGTAGCAAATTAATTTGCTCAGTAAAGAAAATATTAAAGAATAAAATATAGGAAAGAAAAAAAGTTACCTATTGTGTTATTACGTTTTCTTAAATACTTAAAATAATTTTGGCAAAGCAAAGTTCAACATATTTTTTTTGTTTTTTACTTTAATTTTAATTTTTAATTTTTACCTTTAGTAATTTTATATATCGTTTCAAATTAACCCTTTACGGCGCAGAACATTTCCATTTTTTAAGTGTTGAAATTCATGAACTACACCGGAATTTAAAAACAAATTTATTTCTAAAAAGAAAAAGGTCAAAGTTTCGCGCATACAATAAACCTAATTTTTTAAACCAAAATTCTGCTGCCAATGTGGCCTTTGGGAATTAAAATTAAGTGATTTCATAGACATACCACCGCCCCTCAAGGGGTTAACCCATTTTAAAGTAAGTTACCTATATCTATGTGTCATATTTCCCTAAAAATCAGATATTTGACAACAAATGAACTATTGGAGATTTTAAAAATATTTAGTCTTCAGAAATTAATATTTGTGAGAGTTAGTGATTATAATGTAATTTAACTCTGACTATTTTGATAAATAAGCGTATACATTATTGCGCATATTTCGAATTAATACTCGATTTGACCCCAAAATAATTGAATACAATTTTATAAATTATTTTTTATTACTATACACTTAATTTCATAAATTTTATTATGTTTTTTAAATATTTTTATACTTAAGATATAAATAACGAAATTTTAACATCAACATATACTTTGATGAATGTATTTTAAGTTATTCAAATTTACTCAATATTATCAAATACTTTTTATTTTATATTTATTTTATTATACATTAATGTACTTATTCTTTTATTTTCAAAAATATCTTTTAAATTGAATAAATTTTTAAAAATGTATACTTTAAAGTACAATTCTATTTTACTTATTATTACAAACTACTTTCTATTTAAAAGATAATTTATGATTAATTATGTATTTAAATGTAAATCTTGAATTTTCAAAAGTATTTTAAATTAAATTATCATTTACAAATTATTTTTTATTCATGTCTGTGTAATTAATATTAAAAAATAGCATGCACATGTTGCTTAAAATTTTATTTAATTATTTTTAATTGTGAATAAATCAGCCTTTTAAAACGCTTATTCTGTTTAAGGAATATATTTAAAATTATTTAGAAACAAAGCTATTATTTTTTAAACAAAATTATTCTTTATTTGCGTAAAATGTTTCATGTGTCGCTATAGTAGAGATACTTAAGTGTTTTGTAATCATATTAAAATGTTTTTAACCTGAAAACGTCGTTAAAATATGCATTATATGTACATTTAAAAAATCATTTTCTTACTAAAATATCGGAGAAAATACCCAAATTTTTTGCATGAATATATGAGGACCCCATAAGCCAAGGGGTACAAGTGACATAATTTATCTTTCGAGTTTGAGTTCAAAGTTAAACATCAATTGTAAATGAATGAATTGAGATATGAAGCTTTTGCTTATTTCTTAGTGATCTTTGAATTCTTCTTTCGATAAATGTTTTAATAAAAGTGGAGTGCACTTTTTTTAAATTTATTAATAAGAAATGTTTATAATCAATCGACACTTGTACCCTTTGGCTTCCAAGCAGTAATGAAAACTGCTTGGAAGCCAAAGGGTATAAGTGCCCAATGAACACAAGAAATGAAAAAATATGAAATAAAAATTTTTATTTATGAAAAAATTAAGAACAATGTTGATACAAAAAAATGAAAACAGAAAATTTTGTTTTAATATAAATTCTAAAAAAGAAAAAAATTATGAAATAAAAAAATAAATTAACGAAAAATTTATAAACATTGCTGATATAAATGAATGTAAGAAAAACTTTTGTTGTAATATAAGTTTTAAAATTTTATTATAAGTTTTGAAACATTGAAATTTTATAATTTTTAACACTTTCCAACAAAGTTGAAAAGTGAATATGATTTTGGTTTGTCTGTTCGTTTGTCCGCGCCCTAACTCTGGTAGATATATTCAGATTGCCCTGGTAATTTTTGGAATTATTCACATTTACTTCAACACGAACCCTATTGCAAAAGGAATTTCTAACACGATTAGTTAATTTATAAGGACAATCAAAAGTTTTCCGTTGCATTACAGGTTATGGGGAAAAAATCGTTTCAAATGAATTTTAAATATGTTACCTTGTCACATATTAAAATTTATATGCATTTACGAATCGCAGTAAGATATATTTTCTGTAAAATATGAGGTGAAAAGAACAGTTATTGTTTATTTATAGGGTCACATACACACAAAGTTTTACATTACATAAAAGTAAATAGGGAATCGTTTGCGACATATTTTAATTACATTAAAATTTTCATGTATAATAAAATTGATATATGTCGCTTAATATAAAATATTTCGCGCATAATAAGAAGTACACAGCATTTACAGTCACAGAAAATATTTTAAATACTACCTCTGATAATAAAGTTCGGTGAATGAATTCAGAATGACCGATCTGCCAACACTGGGGAAACAAATCGCTGCACCTGCATACAGGCAAGTGTACACCATCTTCCCCCACCGTTGATCAGTTGAGAGTCGTTTATATTCTGTGTATGGCGTGCTTTCCTAAGTGCTTGTTCAGTGTGTTGGTTGTTAACTGAGAACAGGAAAATGCACGAATAAAAGATCAGTTTAAAATTTGGTTTTAAGCTTTGCAAGACACCGAAATAAATTCATGAGGGATGGTTCAAACTGAACACCTGCCATACTCGCCACATCTCAATCCTCCAGACTTCTTCCTATTTCCACGACTCAAACTCTGTTTAAAAGAGATTTGACCATATTGCTGACATCCAACGAAACTTTTGACCTTCATCCCAAAAGAAGACTTCTTGCGAATTTCCCAAAACATGCATAGCAGATCTCAGCGGTGCATAGTTATAGGAAATGACTATTTTCAAAGATGGTATGGTAACTTTCTTTAATATTTCATCTACATTAATGGTACAGGACTAGTCACCGAACTTTATTGTCAGAGGTAGTAGTATATTCAATACGAAGTACTGCACATTATCAATAATGATTAATGGAAGGATGAAATGCCTTTTTAATTATGATTTGCGCTTTTAAGTTTCACTAAATTTATACCTATTGTATGGTATGTATAAATGCTATAGTTCATATATAGGGCTACACTAAAGATCTCGTGAAGGTTACTGAATGTGTAATTTACTTAAAGATTGCTTTTAAATAAATTATGTATTTTTATGCTGAACTGCATCCAGTTTACTAAGAAATGCTTCTAAAATATAGACAAAATGATCTACAGGGACACTCACAAAATTTTATACATATTCATCTATGGATGATAATTTCTGGAAATGTGATTTCAGTAGTCTTAAGAGTGTTTTTATTTTAACTAAATTTTAGCTAAATACTGACGTGTAATAAAGATTCAAGGTAAGATACAGGATGAACAAAAGTATACAACTATGTTTTCATGTATTAGTATAAACTGCTGGAAGAAAAATTTCAAACTGTTAAGCGTTTTCTTGCTAATATAAATTATAAAGATAAATTTTAAAAAATGTCAATAGAGGGCGCTTTAGACTTTGGAGTAACGAACAACTATGTTTTTCCATCTTATTCTATATTATCGTAAGCTTAGATTTAAATTTAAATTTTGAGCTTAAAATCTGAATAGTTGGGGGTGGTTAAATATTTATGAACCGATTAAGATGTAGCTTGGTGTGTACATAGTATATGCCGATGTCTGAACCCTAATTCGTTCTCCAGTTTCATCCATCATCTTTTTTCAAAATGGCGGCTACTTAATTTTTTTTAATTTAAAATTTAAAATTAGATACATAAAAATTAGAAATTAAAAAAGATTTTTGCTTTATGTGTTTAAGGTTGATGCAAAGACTCCAGAGCATTTTTTTTTGTTTTGTCTGTATCTTAAAAAATGGCTGAGTTATAGCACTTTGAAAAAAAAATTATGTATATATATATAGAGAGAGAGAGAGAGATTCTGTAGTGTTTGATCTTAATTCAAGGATTACGAAGCATTTTTTGTTTTGTTTTTATCTTAACCCTGAGTGGCGCAGTGGTTTCATAGATATACCACTTAATTTTAATTCTCAAACGCCACATTCGCATCGGAATTTTGTTTAAAAAAGTTACGTTTTATTGAATGCGCGAAATATAGCGTTTTCTTATTTAAAAATAAAGTTGTTTTCAAATTCCGGTGTCAGTCAATAATTTCAACACTTAAGCAATGAATTTGCCCTGCGCCGCAAAGGGTTAAAAAATGGCTTATATATAACAGTCTGAATTTCTAAAGCGGGTGGCATTTTGAAAACTTGTACCGGCCAGGAGGACGTTTTCTTTCTAACCTCATTTTGGAGGAAGGGGTGAATACTGCTTGTAAACATGTATATAGACTTTCTTGAATGAATGGGGAACTTACCATTTAAACCTTTTACTGACCACCCATCTATACCCAGTGGGAAGGGGAGATCCAACTAGAACTATCTAACTGTATCAACCAAATCTAACATTAAAACACTTTAGCTACATATTCCCTGATTGTGGTAAAATAAATTAAATTAAATTAAATTAACCGAATGCGTGATCGCTAAATGTCCATTCTAACTCAATGATAATACCCTTATTATCTTAATTAAGTCCTTGAGCTTTGATGGTAGAATTTTCTACCACATGATTTTAATTCCGAAATGTCACAATGACACCAGAAAATTCGACGAAATTTATTTGAAAAGTGTTTAATGCATTTTTTTCCCCGTGTTTATCGTTAATCGTTTTTTTTTCTTTGCAAAAATGATTGCAATGAAAATGATTGCAATGTGATATTTGGAATTTTGAGGAAATTGACATCCCAGAACTCAGAGGGTTAAAGGACGATGTATATACTCCAACTGCCAAAAGCGGTGTAAATTTTTAGACAGCAAACTATGTTATATGCATTATACATGTTTGATTGCATTAAAATGCATAAAGCTAATATTGACTTCTGAAATAAAATAGCATAATTAAATTACAGAAATGATGCATAATTCAAGTAAAAGAACTCGTAATTAAATTACCAAATATTTATTTAAAAACACAAATTTACAATTTAAGACATAAAACATTACCCAAACACTCTCTCTTTCGAGATCCAGTTGAAAGTATATTAATTCTTACAAAATTACTTTATTCATTTACCATCCAATTTTGACCATTTTTGTTAATTACACTAATTAGGCATGTACATCTCTAAAATACATTTTGGTATTATGAAATGGTATTATTCATTGTGGTATTTTGGTATTTGGAAAAATGAAATAAAATTAAAAACACTCTTTAAAATCCTAGAAAAGGTAATAAACAGAGGTACATTACACTGCAGATTGTACTTGGTTCAGGTGCATTTAATTCCTGATGGATTTTTATCGCCTTGCAGTATCGCAGTCATCAGTAATCATCTCTGACTCAATTCAGAAAAATAGAAACTGGAATCTACACCTAAGAACAGCTGCTACTTTCGATGCCACATAAATGCAACTTAGGTACCACTGATGAACTAAATTTCTTCTCTCATATATAAAAACTTATTTTTATTTTAAAATAATTTAAGACAAGCCCTTAATAATTCGCATACAACCTCTACCAATGCCAAGGTATATTCTAGTGGTTCTCTGGTGCTTTTTGCCTATTGAAATAAGCGGTCTTTCGGACCACAGGAAGCTCTACCTATTGCTAGAAACAGAATCACGGCCCTTCCCAGGACCCCTCTACGTCATGTGCATTTCAGAATATAGCCCCAATAAATAAGGCCATAAACCAGCCTTGACATAAATTGCCAATGCTGTTTTACGAATTTATACTTCTGGGTTCTCAATCTGAATCGTAAAATTGATAGAACCGAGAAAATTGCGTTTCTAGACAACCTGCGCTCTGTCCCCTAAAACCTTGGGAAAACTGAACTAAAATCTGTATACATAATATTAAAACCTTTTAAATACACTAAATAAATACTCGATAATAAATAAGTAAAATACTATAATACTTGAATGCTCTATGGATGTAAGATTTTATGGCACTGACTAATCTTACATCCATGGAGCATTCAAAGTATGTTCAGAGCAAAACCTAACAGATGAAATTAGTTATATAATTCAAATTGCAAGCAATCATGGTTTCCAGCCAAAAACAATATATAAGAATATTGATAATTTTAATAAACCAAATCTTGATCAAGAAATAACTACCAAACCATCTTACAGAAAAATTAGATACATTCCAATCATCTTTGAAAAGTTAAAACAGTTACTCAAGAAATATAATATTCAACTAATAACATCAACTCCTCCTAATCTTATGAAAGTAATAAGCAAGAAACTAGACCAAATAGACCCCATTAATTATGCAGGTGTATATGAAATACCTTTTTTACTTAACAACAATCAATTCAAATATTACATAGGAATGACTGGTCGAAAATTCAGCAAAAGGCTTAAAGAACATAAAAGAGATATTAAGTATAATAAACCAAGTACATCCATATCAAGACTCAATCATATTAATAACAACGCAAGAATTATTTCTCGGCAAACGAAGCCCCATAAGTCTAAAATTCGTGAATCAATAGAAATTATAACACGGAATAACCAACTATGTAACGATAATTTATCCTATTTTATGCCTAGTTCTTGGATAGACTTTCTAAAAACAGAAATAAAGTTTCAATGAACTTTAATTTGATCTCTACACTGTAGATGGCGCCACTGCTGTATGCACATGCGAATTTCGATATCCTTCAGAAGAAAGGCGGGTTTTTGCTTTTAGTATTGCATTATGTGAACTGTGCAACGTGTTAGTTTCATCTCCCAATGTTTCCCTGATGATGAACAAGTTTTATTGTTTGAAAATGTAGGAAATCAATTCTACTTTAGTTGTAAGTAGTACATGAATTTTAATAAAAAAATTTTTAACATCTAGTATACACTGATGAGCTGAATTTATTATATGTTATATTATCAAACAGTGTAATTGGTCCTCCTATATTATCTAAAACATATATATAACTTTGGAAAATATTGTGCAATTATTTTTCAATTGAAACAATTACTACATAGGCCTCAACAAGCTCGATATTATTAAAAGACGTACTGATATTAGAGATCACTATTCTCATTTGATGATCTTTCGCCACATTCATCTGTTAAGAAAATCGCGCAGATATATATATCTATTGAAACTACTGCAATGAAAAATCAATAAATCAACTCTGAAAAAAAGTAGAGTGTACGAAATGACTCTGTATTGCAATTATTTCTGATTTTCTCAGATTTGAAAAAGATAAAACGATAAATTTTAGTATATTATTCATCATATTCTGTATATTCGTTTAAATTTTTCTAACGCGAAGAAATTTAATAATTTTCACCACTTCTATGTGCACGTTTTGTAATAAACTTTTCCCCTCCACCTTGCTGTGAAATGTACTAAAAGTTAGCTGAATTTTAAAAAAATAATAATTTTTCAAAATTGCAATTTACCGAATAAATGCATACCTCTGTTCATTAAAGTTTTTTAAACCCTGTTAACATTGGATGTTTTTACATTGAATTTCATGAATAGCTCAGATACAAATACATAGAGGATAGGATCATCGAAAAACTGGCCAGTAAAATCTATCACTTTTAAGAAATTATTACAGAAACAGATATTCGTAGAGTAGAATTTAAGATTTAAATTAATGATATTCTTGAAACATCTAAATCAGGGGTGCACAACCTTTGGCCCGCGGGCCACAATTATACCACTATTTTTATGCAGAATAATTTTCCTTATAGTAATGACAGAAACTTTGCTATTAAAGGAAATAAACTACACTTTTCAAATATTCTGGTGTCAACCGATTTTCTGGTAAAAAGGTTGTGCATCCCTGATCTAAATTTAAACACATGAACACGCATAGCAAAAACCGAGATTTTAGTTACATAAATAGCCAAAGCAGAGCAACTATTTTACAGAGCGACTTCTTTATTTTAGTTAATGAACTAGAATTTGTTTACACACAATTACTATAAATATTACTCTCTTATACATGTCCAAAATAGATAACAAGTAATTAGTTTTTCCTTCTTCTATCTGTAATAGAAGTAATTATTGTAATCGAATTATTTTTCGGTTTTCCAAGGATTGGTAAGTTTCAGGGATCAGATATTCCAAAAAACATAATATAAAAAATGTCTCCTTTTCCGTTCGTATGTACTCTTTGTATTACCGAAAACTGTATGAAGTTACCACAGAACCGATCCAAACTTCATACATATGAACTTGTCTTTTCTCAGAGAGTCTCAGTTGAATTTGAGGATATTTTGCAATGCTGTGTTCCAAATTTGTGCAGCTTATCTAGCCTTATTCTTAATTTTTGTAAAGCTCGTTTCATACATAATTTTCTTTGTTAAGACACGACCAATTCTAAATAGAAATATTTTCCTAATTTTATTTTAGAAATTCTGTGAATAAGAAAGATGGAATTTATTATTTAACATTACTGGTAGGAAAAATTAAATATTTTACTTGCTCAATACATTTGGAGAGGCAACGCAAATTCCTTATTAAAAAACACTTTGTCTTTAAGAAAACAATCAAAATTTATATTAAATTAACACACAAGTCTAGGAAAAAGTTTAATAAATCATATTGCATTAACGTTAATTTTAATGCCAGATTTAAAGTATGCAGACTATTTATTAGACCCTTCTTAAGAAAATTTCTTTGAATATTGAAACATACACTCAAGAGCCAAAACATTATGACCACCACTACATTTTGCAATGAACTCGCCTGGATGACGTGGAAGGCACGTGATCTGGTGGAAGTGACATTTAACTGCTGCTGGAGAGTCTGAAGAATCATTCCCTTACTTGCTTCCATGTGTGATGAGAAAGGCTGTGGATCTAAGTGACTTTGATAGAGAGCAGATTGTAATGGCTCGAAGGCTCGAACAAGTATTTCCGAAACTGCACGACTCGTGGGTTATTCGCGATCTACAGTTGTTAGTACGTATGCAAATTGGATTAATGACGATGAAACCAGCAGTAGACAACATGGTGTTGGACGTCCACACGCTATCAAAGAAAAAGGTCTTCGGAGACTGTTTCTCATGATGAAGTAATACCGGAGACAGTCAGTGGCTCAGCTGACAGCCCAATACAATGCAGGGCCAAGGAGAATAATATCAGAGCACACTGATCAGCGGAACCTGTTGGATATTGAGCTACGCAGCAAATGTCCCACTCGTATGCCTTTGCTGACCAAGCTTCATCGCCAACTGCGCCTGCTCTGGGCCCGGGAACATCGCGACTGGTCCATGGATCATCGGGAGAGAATTGCCTGTTCAGATGAATCATGGTTTGTGATTCATCACGCCGATGGCTGTGTCAGGATACGCCGTCTTCCAGGCGAACAGTTGCTCCTTCGATGTACTGTAGGTCATACACAGGCCGGTGGTGGCGGTATTATGCTTTGGGGGACGTTCTCTTGGGCGTCTCTAGGACCCATGGTTGTTGTTGAGCAGACCATGAATGCTACAGGGTATCTGAACATCATTGCGGACCGGTTGCACCCTTACATGGCCTCTGTTTTTCCAGCCGGAAATGGAATGTTCCAAAAGGAGAATGCCCCATGTCACACGGCTAAAATTGTGTTGGAGTGGTTCCAGGAACAGATGCTGAATTCCAGTTAATGTCCTGGCCGCCTAACTCACCGGATCTCAATCCGATAGAGCACATTTGGGAATTTATGGGACGGCAGCTCAGAGTTCATAGACCACCAATTCGCAATATCTCGGATTTGCGTGACCGTTGGTTAAACATCTAGTACAATCTGTCTCCGGCCATCTACCAAGGACTTGTGGATTCCATGCCAAGGCGGGTTGAAGCTGTGTTGCGCGCTAAAGGTGGGATAGCTCGTTATTGACAGGTGGTCATAATGTTTTGGCTCTTGAGTGTATAATAAAAATCTGCATTCTGCAAACTTTAAAAAAAAGTTTTATAAATTTTGATTAAATAATGAACATAAATTTTTATACAGTTTGAATGAATAGCCTTAAAATGTCGATGCGATTTCTTTAATGAAAGATTTCTTCATGAATATAATTATGTACATTGTATAGAATTCGTTATTTTAAGTGAAATGTTAAAGGAAATTACATTGTGAAACGAATCTTCTTTTAAATATTTTTTTCCCCATAATTTACAGTTAGTATGATTTAAGTAGTTATAGAGCAAAATTAAAATAGAAAAAGTCAGTTAAAACAAACAAATAATTACGTATTTGGTTTTTCGTTAAAAAAACAATTCTCTCTATTTCTGATTAAACAATCCACAATGGCAATGGAATATCCCCAAAAAATTCTTTCGAAGTAATGTATAGAAAAGATCATCATCAAAGAAAAAAAAAATCTGTTGGCAACCGCGTCTCATTACTTTTTGACACAATAGTATCGTAAAGACATAACTCAAATAGTTCATAAATCACGAAGCCGATAGAAATAGCTTTTAGATTTAGTTCTGGATTAATCTCCGAATCTATTAAACAAATACAAAAAAAAAGTTGAAGAACTTGATATCATTATTTTTTCCTGGCTAAGGATTTCAAAGAAAGATAAAGTTATTGAATTATCTTTTTACTTATTAAAATACTACCGATAATCTTTGCTGAAATAAATGTAATGTTCTAGTATACTTTCAAAATGCCTGAAATATTTTATGTCAAATTTATTTGCTCATTTTATTACAACAAGAAAACTTGTTTTCCTAATACCTACAATTTCTTTAAAGTGATGATTTATTTAATCTTCCCGGAAACAAAATATAAGTGAGAACATTTTTTATTCATAATAGTTCAGCCAAGAGAAACTATACAACGGCTCTGCCAGGCAAAATTCGCGGTAGTTTTTGAAAAAGAGTTACTTTATGTTTTCTGGGTCGCTGAATCCAAATTTTTAAATCTTCATCAAAATCTCCCCCCCCCCACATCCCCCTACCTAAAGACTAGTAAAATGTCCCTAAAATAGATTTTTTCTTTTCTTTTTTTATTGTTTTAGGGGAAAAAGTATCTAGAAATTCAGAAAGCAGACAAAATTTGCTACAAATTAGATATATGACATGATATAGGATGAACGGAGAGGGTAGGACAGCCTTGGAAGGTTTATCACAGCGTTCTGTGAACTAACTTACATGATTCCGCTTCCCTCCACATGGTTTACGTTTGCTCTATTATCTCCCCTCCGAAATTTCCCTACTAATGAAAAGTTTTGAAACAAAGTAACAAAAAATATTGAAAATTAATGACAAATTTTAATTTTTAATTGTATTTCAATTTATTACTTTAATTATTTGGGATAAATTTAAATTCTTCTTCTCTGCTAGACAGCAGCCGAGGATAAGGATTCATTTTTCTCAAATTGATGACTGTTAGTTCCGTCAAACGTTGCTCCGTTGGTTTCATTCAAGTCTGAAATATACAGAGATATTTGATATTCAGGTTAAAAATTAATTGTATGCATGTCAAAGGTATATTATGCTACCAAGAAAATTTGTGCGGTTTTCATCAGGCATAAAACACGATCCACAAAATTCTTCGATACTTATTTTATCATTCAATATAATGACCATTGGCTTCAATTATATGTTCCCAATGAGACTGAATGAGACTCAATGAGACTCAATGAGACTGAGATCTTTTTTCTTAGTGTAAAAAAAATCATGTAACAGCAGTTGTGACTGCGTCACGGTTTCAAAATTTCTATTCCTATAGCTAGTTACCTATGGCCAAATACAAGTTATAGTCCGATGTGGTGATGTTCAGGGAATATGGTGGATGAAGCAAAACTTGTTAGCTGAGTGTTTCGAGCACGTTCTTCTTGCATTTGCTGTACGACGGCAGGAATTATCATAAAGAAGTTTCTCCTCTTGACCAACGCTGTCTGATTCTGGAGGACACCAACTAAAATCTTTTGCAAATATGACAGGTAGATGTCAGCTGTGATGGTTTCTCTGCTGTTTAAAAATTTATAATAAACTATACCAGCGCTAGCCCACCAAACACATAGGATTAGCATATATTGCAGAATGTTCGGTTTGGTGGCCAATAAAACGGAACCAAAAGTCAACCAGTATTGTTTTCTCATCCAGCTATCCTTTATGACCGAAGTTTCGCCACATGACAATATTTGATCCAGGAACGAGGATTTATTATGGCGTGATAGTAATGACAAGTACATCTTCAACAGTCGGAGCTTGTTTCCGTCGGATGGAAAATGAGGACTCATTTGTTGAGTTCCCACATCATCCCAAAGTTATACACATGCGATTGGGTGATTTTGTCTTATACTCCAAGCTTGTATGTTTCTTTTTAGGATTGGTGAAGATTCTGCTTGATTTTCGCCTGCAATTGGACTTTGTTTAGGGGTGGACGACAAACACTGGACTCATCTTCGAGGCTGTCGTCTACATACGGAAATCCGCTAAATCACTTTTTGAATGGTTCGTTCACTAACCGAAGTCCTTTTAAACATGACGGATATTCTTCTAGAGGCCTCTGCAACGTTGCTCACAAATCTGAATTCATAGAGCAAAATAGGCCTCAAAATCTCTTTTGCCAACTGCGTGTTCTTTCACCGAGCGCACTTATTAAAAAACTGACTGAGAAACATGTGATGTGCAAAACAATTCTCTATTAATTGAGACTTCAAGGTATGCAGATGCGTATTGATGTACAGATATGACGTCATCAGAATCTATTTGACTACCATCTATGTGAAAAATTATCTGCTTTCAAAAAGCGCACAAAATGTCTTCGTTACCTGATAATTTATTTCAAGTCGGATTTTAAATCCGATTTCCTTATGAATAAACCAATCGAATTTAATTGTGTATAGTTAGTAAAATCATGCCAAAAGAAAATAGATGAATTATGTTCAGTAAATGTTTAGAAAGGAGAGAAAAAAAGAAAGTATAAAAATCAACTAACCTAACATTTCATCTTTGTTTCATGTCTCTGTATAAGCTGGATTTTCAACTTTATATGCCTCCTCTAATCACTGCACAATTTGAAATTTTATGCCATCAAATAGAGAAAATATGTGCTTTCACATGCAATTTGTTTGAAAACTCTATCGCCATATACGGTTTCTTCCTTTTTTTAAAATTCGAGCATGATTAAAAAAGTTATATCGCGTGCAGAAAGATTGCGAAAGATTTATCTTTATGCACTTAAAGTCATAGAAATAAGTTCTTCTTTCTTCCCTTACAAATATTTGATAAAGATATTTAAAGTTAATCAATAGTATATAAATCAATACAAAAATCCTTAATGGGTTAAAAGTTTTGATGCAGCTGTTTATTTTATGGCTCTAAGAATTTTCAATATGAATTTTAAAAATAATGATATCAAATTTTGAGTGACGCCATGCTATTAATTGAAAAAGGCATCTTGGTAGTATTTCATTAATCATTTTATTTATTTTTTCTATTTATAATAGCATGTGCAAAAGTTATTTTCAACATGAAAAAATATATACAACTTTATTCACCTATACTTTTTCACATACATCTCCCATAAATTCAAAATATGTGTTTTAAAAGATATGATATAAAATTTAAGTGACGCCTTTATGTGCCTTTAAAAAGTTTGTTTTAAAAGTCAATTTTTTTTCATTTTGATTTGGTGAAATATATTTACACATCTAAAAAACTGTTTTAAATTTACATTTCGTTGTTAAATATATAATTTTCATTGAATCTATACTATGCCTTGGAATGCATTTATCTCAATAAACTGATTTATCATTTGTGTCACGTAATAACGTGACAATTTTGAATACAAAATTGTAAGCAATATTTACGTAAATGGTTTCTTTGCGCAAAATTATCCAAACTAAGTGAAACGCATGTAAATGGATAATCTGACGCAAAGAAACCATTTACATAAATATTGCTTACAATTTTGAATAACGTGACACAAATGATAAATCAGTTTATTGAGATAAATGCATTCCAATGCATAGTATAGATTCAATGAAAATTATATATTTAACAACGAAATATAAATTTAAAATAGTTTTTTAGATGTGTAAATATATTTTACCAAATTAAAATGAAAAAAAAATGAATTTTAAAACAAACTTTTTAAAGGCACATAAAGGCGTCACTTAAATTTTATATCATATCTTTTAAAACGCATATTTTGAATTTATGAGAGATGTGCGTGAAAAAGCACAGGTGAATAAAGTTGTATATATCTTTTCATGTTGAAAATAACTTTTGCACATGTTATTACAACTAGAAAAAATAAATAAAATGATTAATGAAATACTACCAAAATGCATTTTTCAATTAATAGCATGGCGTCACTCAAAATTTGATATCATTATTTTTTAAATTCATATTCAAAATTCTTAGAGCCATAAAATAAACAGCTGAGTCAAAACTTTTAACCCATTAAGGGTATTTGTATTGATACCATTACTTGTTTTAGGTTAGTGATCATTGGATTAGTAGAATATACATTTATAAGATTTAATGCAGAATTTAAGAAGATAAAATCGAAAAATTAATGTTTTCTTTACATTTTTTGAATAAGAAATATCCTGTATTTGTCAGATTTTAATCCCATCCCAACAAACACATAACTGGTGGGCCACTAGAGGCATCGTTAGCGGTGGCCCAAAGTGTTTGATAACGGCCCGCCATCTTTGGCCGTAACGGCTCCGTCAAAAAACTGTCACGCCGGCCAGAACGCGGCCGCAAGATCATGGCCATGAATACAAGAAGTTGCCCACAAATGTGCCATTAACGTTTTTATTAAAAATATCAGACAGCCACAAACTGGCCACAATTATTCTTTTAAAGGCCATTAAAAATAAAGGCTGGCCAGGAGATCCCCCTCACCCAGACATTTGTGTTTGTAAGAATTAATATTTAAACATGAATTCAGAATTTGTTCTATAAAAAATATTTGCTGGAAGATTATTTAAATGATAAACTGTCTTTGCATGTAAAACAAATATACTAATAATCTTTATGTACACTTTGCAAAAAAGTTATAAATTTACTTATCTTCAAAATTTTAAAAAATTTCCAAAGCATATAAGTTGAAAATGAATTTATTTGTTTATTATTTAATTATATGCTTTAAAAATTTACATGTAATGCAATTAAAAATAATTTTTAAAGCATATAATTAAATAATAAACAAATAAATTCATTTTCAACTTATAAGTTTTGGAAATTTTTGAAAAATCTGAAGATAAGTAAATTTATAACTTTTTTGAAAAGTGTACCTAATGATTAATAATATATTGTTTTTTTATGCAAAAACACTTTATAATTTAAACAATTTTCCAACAACAAACATTTTTTATGGAACAAATTTTGAATTTATGCTAGTGATGCTTGTATTAAGTTAAATGCTTTATGTTTTTTTTCTTTTATTTTCATTGGTTTTTAGACTTAAGAGGCTACTTCAGCCAAGCGAAAAGACCCAATAAATAATGCCGATCCTACAGAAGGAATTTATAAAGATATCTCGGTTGCATTCCAATACTTTTAAATTACTTATTTATTTTATTTTATTTTGTTTATTATCTATTGCATTAGATTGCTGAGATCGATTCGTAGACAATTTTTTTATTTTTTCGATTTTTATTGTAGTTTTTTTCTGAGGATGCTTTCACTTTTGTAACCGGTTCCGAAAGTAAAAACATTCTCATTAAAAATATCTGCAAACAAAATTGAAAAAGTAAAAAACGGTCTTTGTACAGATTAATTTCAGCTATCTGATAGGAAAAATATCGTTTCAAAATATTAAAATGTAACAGAGATATCTTTATTGGTTTCTTCTATAGGATTAATATTACCGAACGAATCGTTTTGCTTGACTGAAGTAGCCTGTTAATGGCTGTCACCAATATATTATATTTATTCATTAAAGAATTATTATGAAACCTGTCGAATATTTTTTGCATCATTTTAATATACAAAAGAATTTTCATTTAGATTTTATTCGAATAATTTAATAATCAAACATTACAAATATATATATATATATACATACATAACAATAATATTTGCTATTTAAAAAATATATTATTTTAATTTTTTCATATTAGCTGAGAATTATTTACAGTAATTGAAAATGTATAAAAATTTTGAATGATCTGACAATTTTATTTAATTGTTTAATGAATGAAATATTTTCGATGAAAAATTGTTAATTTTTTTCGCTCAAAATAAAAAAAATAAAAAACCATCATTCACAGTCATGTTACTTACAACGTTAAAGAAGCTATTTTAAGAATCTAAAATGAAACCGATAGCTATTTTATCTAAAATAATTCAACAAACCTCTTCAAAAAAGAATTTTTTTAAGTTAAAGAAACATCTATTAAATGGTATTTTGCACAATTTTATACAAGACACATAAAATCGCTCTTTCTCACTTCTAATATATGAAAAGAAAAATAAATTTTACCTTTAAGAATCAGTGTAAACTTTATTTAAACTATTTTATTTTTTGCAATCTTTTTAATGACATGCACAGTAGAAAACAACAATTGTTATATGAAAATATGATTAACATTCAAACTTTTAAAAAATTCTTAAAAGTATATAATTTTAAATTAGCTGCTTTTCCTAATTTATACAAAACTTTAAAATAACGAATAAGCGATGAATAGCGGAGTATAAAGTAAATATTATTTTATATTTGTTAAAATACAACTGCATTTTTAAAAACGTATGTCTTAAAAATGAATATGTTTCCTATCTTTCTATTAGGTTTCCGAAATCAAACAATCGTAAGGTCGATGCAAAAAAAACTCAAGAGGTTATAATGAATTATAAATTAATAATTCTTCAATGAATAAGCATAATAAAACATACCTATATTGTGGTAAAATATCCAAACTGAAGGTAGCATTCGTTAAACATGCTTTCTCTCCCTTATGTGACGGTCTAACTGAAATGATCTGCTTATCAGCACACCGTCCAAAATTCTTGGAAAATGGACCTTATGCACGCAACCTGAGGTCGAGGCTAAAATTCGTCTGCTGGCGGTATTTACTGGCGGTGTTTAACATAGCAGTCTATGGAGTGTGAGTTATTATTGCTTGTTTGTTAGAAATACCGGAAAAGAATTCTTTGTTGTAGCAGCATATACTTAATATATGGTAATATAAATTCAAAATTGTTGTTCTGCTTGCAAGAAAATTCTCTAAATTTGTAAATTTTCCGCTAAAATGTATCCAGGAAGGCTGAAGTCGTCTGCTAGCGATGTTTGCGCCTGCGCATAGTGGAGTTCTGGCGGTGCAGTGACTAGAATAACCGGTTAGCATACCGCCAGCTCTGGCGTCTGACGTCACGTGCATAAGGTCCATTCCCCCCTGTACTTGTTGACCTTGAAGGAGAGCATGTATTCTCCTAAGGCCCAAACAGATCTGACCACTTTTCTCACCACTCGTCGGGTCGTTTATTGTGGCGACATGGTGTTTTGATCTTTAATGAGTTTTGTTTGAAAGGGACGGTTATCCGACATATGAAAAACAATAGATGGCTTTATCTGTATTTTTTATTAGTAAAAATATAATAAAGCAAATAAATACATATAAATGTTAGGAATTTAACAGATAAAGGGAATTTTCTTTCTTCCTTTGAATCAGGATTTTAAATCCCCCCCCCCCGGAATTTTATTTAAAATGCATATATATTTGAAATCATATTAAAAATTTACGTTTTAGAAACAGTTTATATGCTCCCCCCTTTTTTTTCTTTTTTCTTTACTGACTCGCATTCAGCAAAAAATTCTTGTTGAAACAATTTGAATGCCATTTCATTTATTTTGTTTGCAACAAATACCTTTTTTATAGAATTGAAAAATATAAACTAAAAAAATTCACATTTATCAGTAAATATCTTGTAAATATTTTGTATAATATGCATTTCCAATGAATGCATCTTACTGTATTTAAATCTTTGTATTGTTCCAATTTCTTAAAAACTTGTGTTCTGTTTATTTTGGCTATTAAAATCAATATAAATTGAATAATATATTCATTATTTCCAGTATGACCACTGAAATATATCCATGTAAAGCTATCCGCGCTTGCAGATGCAAATAAATCAAAATACATTCTTTCTTTTTTTTCTAATAACACCATTTTTCAAATTTTAGAATGATCTTTCCTAGAAAAAAAAAATGTGAAACTAATTGTATTTCTAAGCCAACTTTAGAAATACAGAAATCGACAATTTTAGAAATATATTATGCATGTACGATTAAAAATTATTTTATGCATGTATGCTAAAGTTTTGCATGACTGAGTAATTGGGAGGAGGGGGGGGGGGTGGACATGGACTGCTTTAGGGACAATCTAAAAGCGTTTTTCTGTTTTAATATTTATTTTAAATTATTTTACTATATTTTAAATATTTATTCATTTTTATCCAACTTTTTTTTATAAATAATGAATGTAACAGTGTGCCGGTGAAGAAAAAACTTGGAATTCTGCATATATTTTGAGCACAATTTTTATTTTTTATATAAATATTTTCAAACTAAATAAAATATGTCATTTATTTTATTGTTTTAAATATAAATCTCGTAAATTATATCTCGTATATAAATCTCTCCTTATTAAAACTCAGATTTAAAGTAATTTTTGAAAGAAATAAAGACCAAAAATATATACATTTTCTCTCATAAAATAAAAATACTGGTCAGTTTATATTAGCCCTCTGCTTTCTAGATGTTGGAGGGCCATTACTTTTTTGCCCGAAACCGACCATTAAGAGTTTACCGGCAAAGTAAATGCAACAGTTCTGTCATCGCCGAGCCTTTAACGGCTCGGCGATGACTGCCGCAATTAGCGGCAGCTCACTTGCGGTACAGCATTGTTTTTGTACAAATGGCCTTAACTCCTTTTGGCCGTGACGAAACCAGCTTAAGGCCTTAACTAGAGTGTTTGTGGGGATAACAGATGTAATTAAAAAGGAAAGAAAAGGATGCTACTCTGAAGCAATTGCAACAAAAATTTTCCTTATTTATTAATCTAAATACAACTTTACTTTTAAGTCTATTTCATATCCTAAGTTACCAACTTTATGACACAGTTTTTAATTCATTTTATTCGCAAAAATTTTCAAGTATTTTAATGCAGAAATTGCACAATAGAAAAATTTGTTCTGTTGCAAATTCCCCTCGGACTAAAAGATTAGTCCGGTAGCGTATGAGAAGAAATTTACCCACTGAATCAATTTAAGGGATTAAATAATATTTATTTACACAAAGTCTTATTTAAATAATAAAATTATTCAGTATCGCATTTTTTAGGGGTGAGTTCTGAGTCTTGTGCGAGTGTTCCCGGAACACAGAGAATTATCAATTGTAGTCTTACGGTTTTTAGATTGTCCAATTCCCGTGTCATATACACAAAGGTCACCGTAGACCTAGACGAATTTGCTTCCTTCCCTCCTCCTTGTACGAGGAAAATCTTTCTCCAGCATCTCACTGGACTGCCTGTCTGATCCCAGGCTTTTTCACAACACACAACCGAAGGTCTCCTCTCTGGTGTCCTCACTTGAAAAGCAACCTGAATAGGGAGGGACCTTCTAGAACCTATTAGAGCACCTCCACATGATGTCAGTCTTATCGTCTTCTATAATTGGTCACCTCAAAATGCTGATGTCACGTACGAACTACCGTGAGAAAAACTAACACCTGTTGGGTTTCAACATGAAAGCATTCGGCGGCACCTTTACACAAATTCTGAGAAAATATTTGCTGTCTAAACCAAAGTGCTCTCTTGTCAACGAAAAAAACTTCAACTTGTGCGGCCCAATATTTCTAAGAAACAGCACAATGACAAGCTCCCACGTAGGCAATTCAATCTGTATAGTTCAATTCTTTACAACACCCCCTTCTAAAGATGATTTTTCGGGCTGGCATGAAGAATCTGATAATCACTAAAATGGGTTAGCAATTTCCAGTATCTCAGAATGGCATTTATAGACACCCTCTAATACATTTTTAACAAAAATACAGATATATAAGCATATACACATGATCAATAAGATTCTTTGATTAAAAAAAACTGAACTAATTACATTTTCTGGGTTACAAACTATTAAATAAATCAAATTAACTTACAAAAAGTATAAAAAAAACAAGTCTGGATGAATTTATTCTACACGACTAAGATAATCCACGTGGGCAATATCTCGTCCCGGTCGATGCTTTATGGCGCAATGATAAGGTTGCAGTATGAGCGCCCATATCTTAATAATCTCGGATTGTTGCCAGAATTACGTTTTAGAAAAACCAAAGGATTGTGATCGGTTTCTATCGAAAAGAGTTGGCCGTCAATATAATGACGCAATTTCTTAATTGCAAAGATGATAGCCGTACATTCCTTCTCTGTCGCGCAGAAACTTTTTTCGGTTTCCGTAAATTTCCGACTTAAGTAAATTATGGGATGCTCCTCTAATCCGTCACGTTGCGCTAAAACGACCCCGATACCCTTTTCGGAAGCATCAGTTTGTATTATAAACTCCTTCGAATAGTTGGGAGCATACAATAGAGGTTCCTCCGTAAGTTTCGTTTTCAACTGTTGAAACGCCTTTTCCATTTCGTCGCTCCAGCTTATTTTGTCCCTTTTGTTTTTCCCTTTAAGTGAGCGAGTTAATGGTTCTACAATAACCGCATAATCTTTTATGTAGCGGGAGTAATAACCCGCCATACCCAAACATCGACGTATTTCGGTTTTATTTTTAGGGGTGGGCAAATCTAAAATCGCCCGAATTTTTGCTTCGGCTGGTTTTCGCCTTCCGTCGCCTACCACATGTCCTAAGTATTTAACAGACTTTTGTGCAAATTTGCACTTGGCTAATTTAATCTTCACTTTAGCTTCTTCGACTCTCATAAGCACTTTTTCCAAATGCAACATATGATCCTCCCACGTTTCCGAAAATATGGCCATATCATCAAGATAAGGAAGGCAGAATTCTTCTAACCCTCTTAACATCTTATCAATAAATTTCGAAAATCTAAAGGACGCATTTAACATTCCAAACGGCATGACCAAAGGTAAATAGGAACCAAAACTAGTTACAAAAGCGGCCAGCCTTTGAGCTCTAGCGGTCAACGGAATTTGCCAATACTCTTTTGTGAGGTCTAACACCGTAATGTACTTTGCACTGGCAACTTTCTCTACCCGGTCCTCGATGTTCGGTAAAGGAAAAAATTCTGCCCTGGTGATCTTATTCAATTTCCTATAATCTATACAGGGTTTATGATCTTTCCCAGGTGCCTCTACAAGAATCATAGGGCAGGTAAAATCCGATTCCCCTTCAACAATTATATTCAGTTCCAGCATTCTTTTAATTTCTTTCCTCAAAATTTCCGTTTGTCTAGGCGAAGATCTGTAAGGTTTCATTTTAACAGGTTTATACTCTAACAATTCGATATCGTGCTCCATTAAATCAGTGCGTCCCGGATCATTTGAAAATAAAGAACTAAACTTATCTAGTAATTCCCTCAACTGCTCAATTTGCGCCGAGGTGCATCTAGAATTCAAATTGCTATCTTTTATAACATTTTCAAAGTTATAAATCTCAGTACCAGCTTCCGGAAATGCTATATCCAAGTCTATATTGTCCTCGACCTCATCTATCTCTTGCGCTACGAAATTGACTAATTCAATTCTTCTTAAATACGGTTTTAAAAGATTAACATGAAATATTTGAGATTTCTCACGCCTCCCAGGAATATTTACGATATAATTTGTCTCAGAGATTTTAGATAGAATTTTCCCAGGACCTATCCACGACACCGAAAGTTTGTTCTTTTTGTTGGTATTCAAAACTAACACCTCATCACCTACGTTAAACTTTCTCTCAACCGCCGTTTTGTCATACCACAACTTTCTCTTTTCTCGCGCTTCGGTCACATTTTCAACTGCTAATTCCTGACAATGTTTTAGCCTATTGACCAAATTAAACACATACTCAGTAATTAATTCATTCTCTTCTTCTCCCCCTGTCCATTTTTCAAAGAGTAAAGCTTCGGGAGTTCGTAAATTCTTCCCATGTACTAACTCAGCCGGAGAAAATCCCGTAGTATCATGAGTTACCGTTCGTAAGGCTAGCAACGCATGCGGCAAATTTGCCTCCCAACTTGCACCATTTTCTGTGCAAAGTACTTTCAATAATCTTTTCACAGAACGATGCCATCGCTCGATACCACCATTCGATTGGGGCCTACACACTGAGGAATGAGTTAATTTAACTCCAAATTTCTTCAAGAATGTAGTTGTTAAATCGCTTATAAAGTAACGCCCAAGATCCGTTTGTAATTCTCTGGGATAACCTAATCTACTGAATACCCACATTAATGCTTCAATGATAGTTTCCGATCTTACATTAGGTAACGGCAAAGCTTCGGGATATCTACTCGCCATACAAATTACCGTTAAAATAAAGCTATATCCTTTTTCCGACTTAGGCAAAGGGCCTACGACATCAGCGGATAGCTTTGAAAAAATTTCTCCAATAATAGGTACACGCCTGAGAGGAACTTTCCCTATCTCTTTAGGCTTACCAACGCGCTGACAACTATCGCACGTCTTAACATACTCTTCTATCTCTTTGATAATATTTGGCCAAAAGTAATGACGCAACACCTTATCTTTTGCCTTCATCTCTCCGAGATGCGAAGAAATACCCTCATGACAGGCTCCTAGCACATCTAATCTGAATTTTGAAGGTATTACCAATTGTAATCTCTACCCTCCTTTGTTATCCAGTGTCTTCCTAAACACTAAGTCATTCATAATTTCAAAGTGAGACTTCTTATGTTTCGCTTTTTCCCTAACTTCTTTTAACAAAGGATCTGTTTCCTGTTCGGTCGTGAATTCCTGACGACTAACCCGTGCTAAATTCCCGAACTTGTCATTTAAATCTTTAGGTAACAATTCCCAATTCAAAATTTCATCTTTGTCTTAAAGTTCCAAACCCCTTTCACGCCTCACAATAGTATCGTCTGATTCATCTTCCGAATACCCCACTTGTATCCCTTCTGTGTTTACATATTCCATATTTTCCCTAGCCTCATCCATCAAACTGACAGGTTCCTTCCTGGCTTGTGATCTGGTAATCACTGCATTCACCTCACTTACGTGCTGTCTGGCAGAATCAATAAGCTTTTGCGTTTTATTTCCCAAGAGGTAATAACGCAAATCCGATTCTTTATTGACAACCCCTGCCTCCGTCTTAAGAACCCCCACTCCATCAAAAGTGATTTCTACTTGTGCCACAGGCAGGCACCGTATGTTAGAATCCAAAGGTTGTTTCACAAAGACATAATCCCCTGTCAATTGATTCTTTGTTACATGTTCCTCACTTAGCAGATCTAAATTCGTTCCCGTGTCACGGAGGGTGACAACTTCACGCCCATTTATTTGTGCCCGATTCAAATAAGGTTTAAATCCTGTTTCAAAATCTGAAGGTTTACTCATATGATTCACTTTAACAGTATCTTTTTCCTTCTTTAATTCCGGATATTCGGCCTTAAAATGGCTTGAAGAGTTACAAAGAAATCATCTGTTTACCCGCCTCTTTTCAAAAACCGTTTCTCTTTCCGAATCCCTATCTCGCCAATTGAAATTCTTTTCAACGCTTTTGTTCTCTACACGCGGGCTATTTTTTTCGAATTTTTTTTCCCAAAGGATTTCACTTGAAAGGTTTTTCTTTGCGATTTTTTTACAACTTCTAATTCATCTAAACGTTTTACTAAAATTTCTGGGTCCGTGAAATTTGACCAAACATCTATTAGATGGTCTTTCAACTCTTGCGGCGCTCTTTTTTTAATCTGATTGGTAATTAATAGATTCTTTAATTCCTGAAAAGTTGTGATTTTTAAAGAGTTTAACCAACCTTTATGGATACTGAAAGCAAAATTCGCAGTTTCTGATCCATAAGTATGAAGCGAAGATGTTAACAAAGTAATTAATTTAAAATTTGAACTTTATTTAAGATCTTAATGCATAAAAATTGATTATTTAGAGATATAAATATTAGTTTATTTCAATTTTTATTTATTTTTTTAATTATGTATTTGAGTTCATTTTATATTTGCTTTAAATATACAAAACAAAAAAAGGCTTTACTTCAGAAAACAAATATAACATTCTTTATATAACATAATTAGAAACATTTGTATCCTAAACATAAAATATAAATATAAAATACCAAAAACTTGTATGTTATTAAGCATAATTATTTTAATAGAGATATCATATGGCACGAATGGGACATGCCCCATCCCTCCTAAGTCACAGTGTCCCGTCCTTACCTTAGAGCAACATTAAAATAATTAGTTTTTTTCAACAAATATAGGATTTTTATATTTAATTTAACTGTTTATTTATAAAAGGTATATTGTTGAATTTACAAAATACTAAAAACAATCAAGTTAGCAACAAAAATGAGATTGAAAATGTATTTTTGAACATTCGAGTAATTCTTATTTTCAGGTATTGTAAAATGGCCTTTTTAAGTCACAAACTAATAGTTGCAACTATAAAAAGACATATAGCAACAAGTATAAGACAATGATTATTCCATGTGGTAGAAATGTCATAAATTAAAAATAAAACATATTTTAAGAATTATTGCAGATGTCCCATCCCTTAAGAGCCCACAATAGTCACAGAAAAATTACTCAAAAAGACCCGGATGACCATGTAAAGTCTATGGGAGCGTTCTTTTCTAATATCTCGCTCAAATTTTAATATTTTTGCATGATTTTTGTGCACAAGATAGCTGAGGGCAATCCACAACCGGGCTAGTTTTTACTTTTTCAATTTTTGTTTCAGATTTTCTTTAAAAAATTACTTTAACTTTCGAAACCGGTTTAAACCGGTTCTGAAACTGAAACTATCGTAATATAAAAAATATATAACCAAAATCGAAAAAGTAAAAACTAGCCCGGTTGTGGATTGCCCTCAGCTATCTTGTGCAAAAAAATCATGCAAAAATATTAAAATTTGAGCGAGATATTAGAAAAGAACGCTCCCATAGACTTTACATGGTCATCCGGGTCTTTTTGAGTAATTTTTCTGTGACTATTGTGGGCTCTTAATACTCTTCCATAGTCACAAATTAGCACTTCATTTCTAGATGGATCCCAATGGAAAGATGAAAAATTAGAAAGTTCAGTTTTTAATTGGGATGATGTGCAGAAGTGGAGATATCTTTTTACAGAATTCATTATTTTTGCATATTATTTTATAAGAACTTACTAAAATATTCTATTAAATTCAATTTTTAATGCCATATAATAATTGGAATCAAAAGGCTATATTTAAAAAAATAATTTTGTACTTTTCATTTATTTTTTATGTTCTTAAATCACAGCACGGTGTTTTTGTATTAATGTGCTGCCATCTATTGGCTTTAAGACCTACTAAGTATTTCCTTGTTTACTATCAATTCATTTGCAAAAAAAAAAAAAATCTATATTTAATTTCGACATAATATCGTGGAAAAAAAAAGGCTTAAACTACAATTTACTACTAAAGTTTAGTTTCAACTTTTCAAATTCTTGAAAAATTACATTTTTTTCCAGTACATTGAATCTTAATGACATGCAATTTAGAATAGAAATTATGAAGTTTTTGGATTACATAATAAATAATTAAACTGTGCTACTGGACACAATCATACTTTTCCCCCAAGAAAATCTAAAAACAGTGTCACTTATAATGTCGCATACTTTCGCATTCATATTTTGTATTTTTAAAATATTTTTAAACCATACATTATTGATGAATGTGGTCCCAAAATTGATGTTTGTCAGCCAAAATTTTTTATCTGAAGATTGGTACGCTTGAAGTTCTAATCTGAGTGCCGACAAAATCCAGAAATTTATGCTTAGTTAAACGCATTCATAATAGAATATTTGATTTTGTAAAAGTAAGTATTCATTTAATTTTACAATTTATAATAAATGTCCATTTTAATAATAAAAAATATATCTTACTTAAGTTTAATTTTAAAATTGAATTATTGAAATTTATTTAAAGTGAAGTTTTATTTCACTTAAATTAGTTGTAATTGTAATGTAATTTTATTTAACTTATTACAATTTTTTTAATTAAAATTTCATTTAATGGTCTCATTGACAATAAAAAAATACAAAGGTACGGATAATAAAAGTCAACTTTATTTTATTAACTGACTTAAAAAGATCAAAACAAAAATAAAACGTAATGCCTCGAACGGGACAGAACACGCGATGTTCCCATCTCAAGCCCAACGACATACCGATTGAGCAAGCAAGTACACCGCAAAGCGAAGAAAAAGGGAAGCAGGACGTTTCGGTCCTGCCATTCCGGTCCCGCCATTTCGGTCCCGAGACACTTTGGTCCCGAGACAATTCTGTCCCAAGACATTTCGGTCCCTAGCCGTTTCGGTCCCAAGACATTTCGATCCCTAGCCATTTCGGTCCCAAGACATTTCAGTCCCTTCTCCTGCAAACTGAAATTTGTAAAATAAGACATAATTTTATAGGGAACATTGCAGAGTTTTTTAACTGAAGGCCATAAAATTTTAGTATAATGCGATTATAAGTGCCCAAAAACCGCACACAAGTATAACTTTTATCCAAAATATTTTAATTCACACAAATTTTGTATGGCAATCCTAATCACAATTGGTAATCCTAATGATAATTGGTAATCCTAATTCTCAAAGCGGTTAGTAATTTTAAAATAAAAGTCAAATTAATATTTTTTAAAATGTATTTATTATTAATAACATGATTAATACAAAGAATTAATATATAATGAATTTTATTTTAAATGAATAATGAATAATGAATTTTATTTTAAAATAAACTCAATACATAATCCATTTTATATTCAATACATCATTATATTTCCTAGTAGTTCTAATCTGAAATTTATCGTTTACTTGTTTATTTATTGTATGTTTAAAACTACAGAATCTAAAAACAATTAGTATAGTTAAAAATAAAACTAAAATAAGAATTATTATTATTATTTCTGGGAAAGTAAGAGCGAAAAGGTGATACGAATAAATAAATAAATAAAAACTTAGTTTTGCCAGTTAAAAATTTAAAATAAAATTATTTAAAATATTATTATATTACATTTTATTAAATTACCGTAATTTCGGGTGTATAAGCCGCGGATCAAACAATTCGTTTTGGACCCAGAAATCTTATTTAGTGATTGAAGACAAATATTTACGGCGATCTAACTAGTTATATTTGTTTCTTAAAAAATTCTGGGTCGAAAAAGAATTGTTTGATCTGCGGCTTATACACCCGAAATTACGGTATATATTATATTATTATATTTATATATAATATTTATATTATTATATTTTAAAATATTATTATAGAAATTTTATGTAAATAAAAATAAAAAAATAATCATCTTATTAGAATGAAATATGCCCAGTTTCGATAAAATTAATTCACAAAAATTGCCTTCAATGCGTGAGAAGACTGTTAAAAAATGCAATCAATAAATACTATTATTAAAAAAAAAGTGGCGGAGGCAAATTTTAAAAAAAAATTTTTTTCATAGCATGCCCAGTTACGAAATCAATATTGCTTTCGCAAGGTTAATAATGGAAAGTAACTTATGAAAACAAATGATGCAACTTAGTATTATAAAAATTAATAAGAAAAATAAAAAAATTATTCTTCAATAAATATATCTCATTTCTGAATTATCAAAGGAGAGGGTGTAGATGGGTGATTTGAGGAAATATGTATATATTATAACTTATAACTGTCTAATTGAATTATTAAAGACATTTATTAACAAACTAATTGAAATGAAAAAAAAATAAACATAGTTTTTTATTATTTAATTAATGCTAATTTAAAGGTTCTAAAAAATGTACGTAAACAGCCAAAAAAATATTTATCGCGGTTTATATAAAATACTTTTAAGCTTATGTAGTTTATAGAAGTTTATATTAACAAAAGTGATAGAAATTTATACAAAAAAAAAAAACTTCATTTAAAAAAATAGTATTTTTTTTTAAATGAAGGTTTTATTTGTCAATAGCCTCTATGAATGCCGACATGCTTGCCTCTACCTGGCCTGAAATTGACAATCGACTTGATATTCTCCGTGCGACGAAGGGGGCACACGTGGAAGTTCATTGACAAGGGTCATGAAATTTTTTGAGTCTATTTAACCATTTATGCTATTAATTTTAATCTATCTTTATTATATTATGAGTTATTAAATATCAAAATGGGTCCGGGGCTTTATAAACTCTCTGCACTACTAAAAGCAAAAGACAATATCCCATAAATTTATATCACATTGTTTAACCAAACAAAATTTTCAGCTCGTTGTGATTTCATTGTCACGAGTTTTAAAAATTTAAATTTATTGGACTCTTATATTCAACTTTTTATAAAACTTGGAGGGAGGAAATTAAATGTTTTTTAAAAAGGCCCGAATAATGTTGAATTTATACTATTTGGCAGGCCCACAACAATTAGAATCCGACGTAGCGAGCAAAGAAATAACAAGGGACTGAAATGACTAAGGACCGAAATGGCCACGGACCGAATTGTCTCGGGACCAAAACGGCGGGACCGAAATGGCGAGTACCCAAGAAAAAGGTACCTAAAGAAAGAGGAAACACGCGTATGAATACAGTAAATGGTTTATCGAGCATTTGCATTGAGATTCCCATAGAAATGCGAAAAATATAGTCCAATTTTTCAAGACCAATATATAACAAACAACAGTTTTCTTAGAAACTAGGCGTGTCTTAATCACTCTATCTTAAACAGATTCATATTCTATATAAGTTTTAATAAAATCTCCCAGGCCATTTTCTAAATCTCATTATCAGGAACAAACCCCATCGATTTCGGTTTAAAAATGGGTACCGAGATCTTAAAAGATAAAGAACGTAGAGATGTAAAAAATTCTAAATAGAATTAGACTACAAATATAAGACTATTTTTTAAAAATCAGAACAATGTGAGCTATATTTGCCGAGTTATTAAAAGGCGGCTTTCCGCATTTCCTTTTATCTCAAACTAGCTGTATATATGAGTTCCGCCCTTCGACAATCCTACGATACGATTTTAGGCTTAAGGCTGCGTCACAGGAATACTACAGTCTTCCATGATAAGTAAACATAAATTTAACCGATATGTAATCGAATTATCGCTGAAAAAGGTAGAATAAAAGAAATTTCTATAATTAGTCATTTTATTACATTTTCTTTGGCTTTGCAATTCTGTCATGTAGCTAATGCGAAAATACCTTCTTTAATAAATATCAAAATTTGTTTAAATACATAATTTATATTTTTATACATAATTACTTTTTGTGTTATTAGAGAATTATGTGTTATTATAAGAAAAGTTTAACATACAAAAATGTATTGCAGATTATAATTAAAAATAATTTTTACCTATGTGTTATCACCAAGTAGTGTGTAGACCAATAAGCCAAGGTTTGCCTCGCGTGTGTAAAGTAAAAAAAATGAAGTGTCAAGGTGTTTTGAAAAGGAAAGCCAATTTTAACCGATATAATTTTTTTCAAGAGTGTGAAAAAAGCCCGGGCCAGGATTTGAACCAGGGATGTATTGGCTGAAGCTGCCAATGCTCTACCAAATGAGCTCTCCCACTACTGGAAGGCTATTTCACCCAACTAACTTTAACAATTACATACTCTGGTGTGATACTCTAATTCAGCTCAACAGAATAAATCGAAGGTCAATCGGACTTTTTTCCATCGTTTGGAAAATTTACATGGACCTTTTTTCACCCACTTGGAAAATTTACATCTGTTATAATTGATTTACCGATTGAATAATCGTGTTAAAAAATCTATAATAATAAAGAGAGAAGGATGTTTGTCTGTGAGCGCTGTTCTAAAGAGACTGCTGCACGTAGAGTTACAAAATTTGGAGGGAAGGTACTTTTTTACATGTAGTTTTGCACCTCGAAGCCCGATTTCAGTTTTTTTGTTTAGATTTTTTAAAATAATTTTTTTAGGCGATTTTTAGTGTTATTTTTGCGGTTTTATCCCATTAGTGAAAGGAATACGGTTTCATTCTTTTAACCCAAAATAGCAATTTTTTTTCTCTTTTCAACAAAGTTTATTCGGAATTTGTACAGCGATTTTTGAATTTTTAACGAATTTTTAATGCGATTTTTAGTGTTTTTTCTCATTTTGCGGCTATTTTTTGAGATTGATAAAAATAAAATCATTTTAAACTTTTAGCCTAATGCCCTAAATTTTGTGTTTGTTACGATTTTTAGAATTTAACGATTTTTAATGCGATTTTCAATGCGATTTTCAATGCGATTTTTAACGTTTTTTAAAGATTTTTGCATTTAGCATCTATTTTTTTTCATAATTGTTCTATCAAAAACTTGAGCTGTTGAGAATGCAATAAGTAGTATTTTTTTGTGAAATCTACCTAAAATGTCAAAAATTTAGGTACCACTATTTTCGATTAGCAATTTCATAAACTATCTTAAGTTCTTGCTTAAGACCGCTACCCCCTCGAGTTATATATCACCTGATAGGTTATTTAACAGAATATGGTTTTGATAAAGTTTTTGAAGAATAGAGTGCTCAACCTGGTGGTGGAAAATGAAACTAATAGAACGCTATTTTTTTAAATCTATAATAATAAAGAGACAAGTTTGTGTGTGTGTCAGCGCTGTTCTGAAGAGTCTGCTGTACGTAGAGTTACAAAATGTGGAAGGATGTACTTTTATACATGTAGTTTTGCACCTCGAAGCCCGATTTTCAATTTTTGATTAGATTTTTTTTATAATTTTTTTGGCGATTTTTAGTGTTCTTTTTGCAGTTTTATCCCATTAGTGAAAGAAATACGGTAGCATTCTTTTAACGCAATATAGCAATTTTTTTTTCAGCAAAGTTTATTCGGAATTTGTACAGTGATTTTTGAATTTTTAGCGAATTTTTAATGCGATTTTTAGTGTTTTTTCTCATTTTGCGTTTGAGATTGATAAAAAGTAAACCGTTTCAAACTTTTAGCCCTAAATTTTGTGTTCGTTACGAATTTTAAATTTTAACGATTTTTAATGCGATTTTCAATGTGATTTTTAACGCTTTTTCAAGATTTTTTGCGTTTAGCATCTATTTTTTTCATAGTTGTTCTATGAAAATCTTGAGCTGATGTGAATGCAATAAGTAGTATTTTTTTGCGAAATTTACCTAAAATGTCAAAAATTTAGTTACCACTATTTTCGAATAGCAATTTCACAAAATATCTTAAATTCTTGCTTAAGACCGCTACCCCCCTCGAGTAATATATCACCTGGTAGGTTGTTTAACAGAGTATCGTTTTGATAAAGTTTTTGAAGAATAGAGTGCGGTAGCTGGTGGTGAAAAATAGAACTAACAGAACGCGATTTTGTTATAATTTGGAAATATAACAATGTGATTTATTTTAAATTTTAAAATGGTTTATAATACATGATAAAAAATGTAAACAAAGAATGGTGTAACACATTTCAGGGTGCGTGAAAGGAGAGGCGCAAACAAAATTAGGAAATGTAGTAAGGAGATCTGTTTTACACTTTAAGGTAGTTTATAACGCATGTTAAAATTTTTAAAGTACTGGCGATGCTCTGGAGAGACCGCTGCACGAAGTTATGTATGAAATTTTACATCTTGAAGGCCGATTTTCAGTTTCTTAAATTTAATTGATATGCGAATTTTAGTGGGTTTCGAGGCGATTTTCCCACATTAGCGAAAAGGAAAGCGGTTTCATTCTTTCGATCTAAATTAGTGAATTTTGTTCTCTTTTCAATATAATTTATTTGGATTTCGTGCAACGATGTTTGTATTTTTAATGAATTATTTAATGTAAATTTTGCCGCTATTATTCGACATTAGTAAAAGGAATTTTGCTTAAAACTTTCAGGCTGATGTATTAAATTTTAGCTGTTAAGATTTATGAATTTCAGCTAATTTTAATGCGATTTTTGGAGATTTTTTGCGTTTGATGTCGGATTTTTGTCATTCATGAGATATTTCCAATTACAACGTTTTACCCTATTAGAGTAAATTATGACCCCGGTGATTTTTTAATATTAGTGATTTTTAACACACTTTTCAATGCAATTTTTAGAAATTTTTCGAGTTTTATGGTGATTTTTTGATATTCGGAAGTAAAAATTGATTTCAAACTTTTAATCTAATATAATTTTAGAGATTTTTAACGCGATTTTTCAAGATTTTTTGTCTTCCGTGTCGATTTTTTATTATCTACAAAGGATTTCTTTTTACTACGTAATTATCCTGTCGACCAATTTCGCCAAATTATATCAATCATGAAACAAGCCAAATTATGCAAATAGATGTAATTTTTATGTTAAATAATGAAAGAAGAGATAATTAAGAAAAACATTAATACAAATACATATAAAAATAAGAAGTAAAAACCACTTGATGACGTAACAAACATATGTAACATGTTTAATGTCAAGTGAATACTGAATTTACGATCCGCCATTATTGTAGTTTAATCTTATGGTTTGACCCAGATAGTTTCTTGGTCAACCGGATAATGAAATAGTTCAGATTTCCGATTAGACTGTTTTATCCGTTTGATGAAATTCTGATTACTGCGATTTAAAAAATAACTAGCGATATTTAGTGCATTTTTCAATGCGTTTTTAATGAACTTTTTAATGCGATTTAGTACTATTTTTTTCGATCCCCACCACAGTGGTGTTTTAACAATTTAAAAAATATTTTGGTTTCAGACTTTTAGCCTAATATAGTAAATTTCACCATTTACCTTTTTTTAATTTTTGCCGATTTTCAATGTGATGTTTGATATATTTTGTGTTCTGCGTCAATTTTTTTGTAATTCATGTAAAAAAGAATGGTTGCTACGTCTTACACGACTAGAGTATTTTTTTATTCACGGGATGTATTTACATTTAGCGATTTTTAATGAATTTTTCAATGGTTTTGTATTGGTTTTTTGAATCTCACGGCTATTTTTAGAAATTTCGAAAAGGAAATTAATTTCAAACATTTACACTTCATTTACGAATTTTGAAATTTAGTGATTTTTAATGCAATTTTTAGCAATGTTTTCATTATTTCTCACGCTTTGCGCCGATTTTTTCATTCGTATTTATGAAATAATTCAGATTACACTATTTTACTCTATTAATGTAAATGTTGTCCCCCGCTATTTTTAAATTTGAAACGATTTGTAATGAATTTTTGAATACAATTTTTAGATGTTTTCGAGTCCACGGCGATTTTTTTCACAATTGGAAAAGAAAATTTTTAAATAATTTGTATCTTAATGTAGTAAATTTTGACATCAATGATTCAGATTTTTTGTGTATTTTCATAAAATGTTTAGCAAGTTTTGTGTCGATATTTTTTAACTAATGAAAGAGTTCAGATTTCAATGTTTTGTTCCATTATGGTAAATTATGTCCGCAGGAATTTAATATAAATGTTTATCTTACTATGGCAAATTTTGTCCGGATTTTTTAATTTTACTGATTTTTAATCTGTTTTATAGTGATTTTTTAAGTTCTGTTACAGTTGTTGACATCGGTAAAAGAATTTCGGTTTCTAACTTTTAGTATATATAGTACAATTTTTTCTCCACGCTTTTATGAATTTTGCCAATTTCTAATGCGATATTCAATGTAATTTTTAGTTAGTTTGGGAGATTTTGGGTGTTCCGTGTTGATTTTTACTTATTCATGAACGATTTCCGATTACAATATTTTCGACTGAATATTAAATTTTTACAGCCATGACTTTTAAATATTCAGCGATTTTTAATATAGTTTTAGATACGATTTTTAGCCATTTTTTTAAGTTCCTTGGAGATTTTCTGCCATTCAGAAAGCAATTTTGATATCAAACATTTTGTTTAATGTAGTTATGTTTCGAATGCAATTTTTTATCTCTTAATATTATTTTTGCGTTCCATGCCTACATTTTGTAATTTGTGAATGATTTCGATCATAACCCCCTCCCCCCCGTCCTGCCTTAATATTATTTTTTTAAGCATTGACTTCCAAATATTTAGCTATTTTTGATGCAATTTTCAATGTAATTTTTTGCCATTCTTCAAGTTCCGTGGCGATTTTTTTACATCCGGAAATCGATTTCGATTTCAAACTTTTTGGTTAATATGGTTAATTTCTTGATTACAGTATTTTATATTATAACAGTGATTTTTTACCCTAGGGATTTTTTAATGTTTTACGACTTTCATTACAATTTTCAATGCAATTTTTGGGCTTTCTCAGTCCTTTTTTTATTTTAAACATTTTTCAAATGAATTCGATTTTAAATTTCTAGACTAATAAGAGTTTGGTTTCAAACTTTTATCCTTTACGGTAATTGTTTTGCTCTCTTATTTTGATCTACAGCAATTTTTAATGCAATATGCTTTTTTTGAGTTCACGGCGATTTTTTTCAGATACGGAAAAGGAATTCGGTTTTTAATTTTTTCGCTAATATAATAAATTTTCTCCTGTGCGATTAAAGATTTTTATTGCGATTTTTTAGCAGTTTTTTTTCGTATTTCAATATTTTTTACATTATCAAATTAATTAGATTCAAAACATTTATCCAAGTGCAGTAAATTTTGAGTTCCGTGATTTTTGAAAATTTTGCCATTTTTAAAGCGATGTTTACGTTTTTTCGCGACCCGCTTCGATTTTTTAGAGGTTCAATTTTTGGCCGAATTTATTAAATTCTGATCTCATTTCTTCAAAGTTTATTCGAATTTTGAAACACAATTTTTGTATTTTGTTTTATATTTTTATGAGATTTTTAATGGTTTTTGCGATTTGTAAGATTTTTCCACATTAGTAAAAATAATCCAACTTCAATTTTCTAGCCCATGTCTTTTCAACGACGTTTAGACGAAATTCCTGCAGCATTTAAAAAATTTTTCGAGGTTTTTATTATGATTTTTAAAGTTTTTTCGCAATTTTTGCTATTTTTTGATGAACCCGGGCAACGCCGGGCAGAACAGCTAGTAATCTAATAAAATCAACAGAGTAAATGATTAATTACAATAAAACCAAGTCCTCATTTAAAAATCCTTCATATAAGAATAATATATATAAACATCCTATATATAAGAATATTATCTAAAAACATCCTTTATATAAGAAAATACTCAGTGTAAAATAGTGAATGAATAATTGCATAGTTTATGAATAAATTGAGCTAATTTTAAAGTTCAATCCTAATTGAAGGAATATCAAAGCAATGGTGAATCGTATTAGAAACTCGACTAATTGAATACTAAAAAACCATGTTAAAATCTGTATATGATAGCATAAGACTAAATACATGCGTTTTATTAGGTTTTGAAGTTTGCTTTATGATTTAAATATCTTAACCTATAATAAAACATTTTGTTCTGACTGCTAAGCATTAACCTTTAATTTTTTATTATCATCTATAGAATATTGCATCTCTCTTACAATTATTTCACCAGCGCACATTGCGTATTATCATAATTAAACGTCTTGATAAATTTTCTTGGGAGAAATCTACCAATTATCTCATTGAGCCTCTAATACACTATATTGCCATTGATTATGGGACACTTGCAATTTTAGACATTTTACTACATATCTAGAAAAATACATGAGGAATCGTCTCGAAACTCTTAGTGTATAAATATAATAGTATACGTCATACATCTCCGTGAAGATTTTTTACCGAAATGCCTTAGGGGACCGTCAACAAATTAAAAAAGAATGAATATCTTTTGAACAACCCTGTCAAAACTAATGTAGCAAAAGCGCTCAAACTCTAGATTATGATTGAATGCCTTATTGTAATACACTGTGTTCATTTTTATGCAAATAGCATGCACACTCGCAGAGTAATTAAGGTTTTTATAAAAATGGTCCCAAATTTTTCCAAGTTTTTCCATTATAATTTTCAGAGTTCTTAATATAAAATAATATTTTTTTCAGAAAATATGACAAACAACATTACACACAGTACCTTGTAATCAGAATTAAAAAATAATAAAAATTGTATGAAAAATGAGCAGGTTTACTATATAATTATTTACTGCGCATGCGTCAAAGATATCAAAATTTCATTTGCATATTATGTTAGCTAAATGTATAGAGCAACTTTTGTAAAAGTCTCAAAATCATAGCTTGAAAATTCTGAAAGTAATCGTCTATAGAAAAAGGACAAAATCCGTTGTTTCCAAAATGAAGCAAAAAAATGAGGGATTTTATCCAAATGCAGTAGTACATCCCATATTGTGTATTCTATATTGAAACTAATCAATGAATATATGGATACAACCCCTCTTGTTTTTGCTTCATTTTGAGAATAACGGATTTTCGACTTATTCAATTGACGATTATTGTCAGAATTTTCAAGTTATGACTTTGTGACTTTCACAAAAGTTGCGCTATACATTTAGCTAACATAATATGCAAATGAAATTTTGATATCGTTGACGCATGCGCAGTAAAACATTATTTAGTAAACCAACTCATTTTTTATACAATTTTCATTATTTTTTAATTCTGATTACAGGGTACTGTGCGCAATGTTGTTTCTCATATTTTCTGAAAAAAATAATATTTTATATTAAGAACTCTGAAAATTATAAGGAAAAAACTTTGAAAAATTTGGGATCATTTTTATAAAAACCTTAATTACTCTGCGAGTATGCATGCTATTTGCATAAAAATGAACAAGGCTTATTACAATAAGGCATTCAATCATAATCTAGAGTTTGAGCGCTTTTGCTACATTAGTTTTGACAGGGTTATTCAAAAGATATTCATTTTTTTAAAATTTGTTGACGGTCCCCTTTGGAGTTTCGGGAAAAAATCTTCACGGAGATGTATGACTTATACTATTATATTTATACACTAAGAGTTTCGAGATGATTCCTCATGTATTTTTCTAGATATTTAGTAAAATGTCTAAAATTGCAAGTGTCCCATAATCAATGGCAATATAGTGTATATCTAACATCATTATATTTCTAATTGTTTTAAATAGCCAGTATCTGACTATAATAAAATTTTCACACAACATTTTGTTGTAAATCTTATTGAATGTTATGAGTTATCAAAAGTGCTTTTGTGACAATTTAGCAAAATTGCCTCTGCAAAAGTAAACATTCGACTCATTAAAATACTTATCGTGCAGCGTACAAAATGTTAAACATTGTGCACATACAAACTTCCCAAACGAATGAAAAAATATTCAAAACAGACAGGCTTTCCTGTTGCAAACCCAGTAAATGCGGTTTAGACAAGACTGCTTAAAATCCAGAAGAATGTATTTTGTGTATTTTCAAAATACAAAATACTTTGAAAAATGATTCCAAAATACATTACCAAAATACATTTTTTTGTAGTCTTAAAGTACAAAAGAAAAAAATACAAATGTAATTCAAACAGTAGCGGCTGGTCAGGGGGGGCTGCATCGATTTATTCACACGACTAAAATTATATTTTTATTTCAGTTTTATTTAATCAACAAAATTTGTCGCATAAATAATAGGAAAGATTCTGTTAAATTTTAGTGGTGATAAAAATCGGATGCAGCACTCCCTGATGAGCCGCTACTGAATTCAAATCCATGTATTTTCGTTACTGCCATACTCTAACTACGACAATACGGTTTCTGAAAATTTTTGACCGAATAAAATTAATATAATCTTTGCAAATAGATGAAAAGTTGTATTTCGCTGCCACACGACTCGATGAAAGAGGAATCCACCGTCGATAATGTAAAAAAGCCTTTCAGTTGTATTTTGTTCTATTTCTGTTTAAAATCGTTGCGAAGAGAAAACGTCCCACATTTTCCCATCCCTTTATCATTAATAATTGCTAAGAATTTCTGCTGGAATTCTAAAAATTCTGCAAGTTTCTCATCTGACTGTTTCACAATATTGATTCTATGGAACATCAGATGTGTACCTATAGCGACTACTTTGTCCCCATTTTTCATATTACCAAAAGAGTTACACTTTTAATTTTTCTTAAACGTAACATATTGAACATAATAAACATTAAGTTATAGAAGTTCCACAGTTCAAGTTCTTAAAACCTGTGACAGATAATTATCGCATCATACTTAATTCCTGTGTTGAAAGACTTGAGTTTTTGAAGAACAGGGAAGGGTGGATGTTAATTAAGACAGGACAAAACTTTTTGCAAATCTTGACTTTCACGGTTGATTCTAAAAATCCTTAGTTCATTGATGATTCGTAAGCCACGTCTATAAATTTTTCCATCGAATCACATAATTTTTTTAAATAAACTTTTCCAGGGTATAATAATAACAAGCCACAAAAAGAAACTAGAAATGGTCGCTCAAATAAAGATCTTGTATTCCAGCTTTCAAATTCAAGAAACTTCAAATCGAAAAAGTTGAGACAAAAAAAAAAAAAAAAAAAAAAAAAAAGAATCCTAGGAAATATACCTATGTACCTATACTATATATGTACATAAAGTTTAACCACAGAAAGATTTTAAAGAATGTTTCTTTGTATTTTTAATTAACTCAAAAGAAGAGAAAGTTATCAATTCGACTGATTTTGTTATTTTTTTTTTGTTGTTGTTGTTGATGTTGTTTGAAAGCATAACGTACCCCTGTAGTCCCATTCCAATTTCCTCAAAATCTGATTATTAGAACTTGAAAAAAAAATTTGATTTTTTTTCAAGCAGTCATCCAATTAGAAGAGTTCATTTTTCATGCTGTTACTCTTACGCAGATACATGATCTTGCGAAATTTTGACTGGAATGGATTCACATAGATGTTGCGCTATTAACGAAACGAAATTGACTAATAAGAAAATTTACTTACTTACGGCAGCGAAAATTTCCAGATTGATTTTTCGCTCTAGGCGAAATGAGATTGGCCAATTAGAAGTTTGCATGTTTGCGAACTTTTCGCTGTTTACTTCAAATAGTATAAGGTAAAGCTAAAATATGGGTTTCCGATTGGTCAATCTTGCTTCGCTAAATAGCGAAAGGAATTCTGAATCTTAGCTGCTGTTCCTGAGCAAGGCTACCTTATCATAATATCAAGGCTTGTCATTCGCCAAGTTTCCTTTAGCCGCAGTACAGGGGGCGCTGAAACCAATGATTTTCCAGTTGGTAGCGCCATCTAATGTGAGATACTGAAATATTTTCCATTGTTTCCTATGGGATTATTAGCAGTAATATGCACCAGGTGGCGTTACTTATGAGACAAAGTCATATAATAAGTTGGCAATTATAGGGGCAATTTCAACAATAGATTTTCTCCTGAATGCGAAGCCTTGATATTATAATAAGTGGGCCTTGTTCCTGAGATGCGAGTTCCTTTCCAAAGTTAAAAATCTTAACTGGATCAATTCTCGTATGAACCAAAATTGATGGTCCGCATCGATGCCAATGGGTATCTGATATAGGTGTCAAAAAAACTGAAAATCCACCTTTAAAATACCCTTATATGTCATAGCAAAATTAACTGCGTAAAAAGGGGACTGTTAAGTCGGATGCACAAATAAATTAGAGTGCATTGCTTGTCTATGGAATAAGACTTTAGATTCAGATTAACTTATCGAATTAAATATCGAAATGCATTCAGAATTTCTTCTCATAGAATTCTTCGATATCAAAGTGGCAATATTTGGGAATATTTGATTGGTTGAGACGAGTCTAGACAATAGAAAATGACGAAACATTTTGATAACTTTACCATTAAAGTGAAACTTGTTAACTACTTACTCTCGTATAATCGAACTCGTTCATGCGACTACCTCCAAGTTCTAGAATAGAAAATTTCTAGATTTTCAGTAATTTCGAAAACTGTGTCTGTCAAAGCTCATTCTGTAAATCAAATCTGGCCATTCATGAGATGCATTTACATATTTAGGATTTCTTTTATGAATGTAATGGGTGTCCCAAAAATGACTGATGGATTTTAAAATTCAATAACTTGCAAACGGTGACAGCTATTTAAAAAATTTTTGCAGGAGGGTTATGTATAATGTCAGGAGTTTTTTTACCATAATTTTTATTTTACTTCGAATTTCGAACAATAGGTGGCGCTGACGGCGATTGAAGGCCAGGTCGACGCTTCACTCAGCACTAATCACCTGGCCTTCAATCGCCGTCAGCGCCACCTATTGTTTGACAGTCTAACTAAAATAAAAAATTACGGTAAAAAAACTCCTGACATTATACATAACCCTCCTGTAAAATTTTTTGAAATAGCTGTCACCGTTTGCAAGTTACTGAATTTTGAAATCCATCAGTCATTTTTGGGACACCCGGTATACATATAAAAGAAATGAATTATTTTTTGAAGTTGATACCAAACTACTTTAAGTATAATAAGAATTGTGAATATATTGTGTGTAGTACTATAACAGAAATGGTGGTGGGTGATGATCATTATCGATTGCGATTGTTTGGCATCGACTTCAAAAAGTAATTCATTACTTTGTATATGTACATATTCATAAAGTAAATCAAAAATATGTAAATTTATCTCTTGTAATAAATATTCCCTCGAAAATCCATGTTTGGTGGATATTAAGTTCTATATATTAAATTTAACCACTTATGTGCCGGTACCTGATATCCGATATGTTGTTATTAAATAACATTTTTCATTAGAGAATTAAAAAAAAATATTTAATTCTTTTAGCGTTTTTTTTTATTCATTGATATTTTTTAAAGTTTATTTTATTACTGACAGAAATAAAATCTTTTAAAATCTTGATTCTGGCGTATTCTATATTCTATTGTTTATGGTTTTCAAGCGAATGTTTTGAGAAACATACCAGCTATTCTGCGCGGTTAAAAAAATATAATTACATGATGGTAGCATTTTTACAATGTTTAGTAAAATTTGTGATTTCGAGTTGCTGATGTGAACGAAATTTTATTATTATTATTATTATTATTATTAATCAAGCAAACGTATAAAACAAGACATGCGTTTAATCATTATGCGGTAATTTATCAGCAAAATTATAATGTACTTTTCAAACTAAAAATTCTATAAACAAAACCCCCACACCACAAATTATTATACATATTGTAATATTTAAAACCGTAAACACGAATATTAACCTCTTACTTTCGGATTAGTTTCAGTTGCGCAATTTTATTTAGAGGAATAGCGGCGGATGAGTTGAATAACATTTTCAATCAGCTGGTTAAAGGGAAAAAAAATATCTGTGTAATTTATAAGATTTGTAACAATCAGCGATATTGTAGAAATAAGCCATCGCAAATTATTTCTGTGACAATTTGGATTCGATTCCGACAAAATAAATTCCAAAATACAGCCTCTCAGAAACTGTATATTTTGGGAGGATTCCATATTTATAAAATTTCATTATGTATGATAGATTGCTATATGACTATTATAAGCCCTATCATATGCTTAAAAAAATTACTTCGATTTTTTTCAAATACTGCATTTTCTGTAAATGCAAATATGCTCTAAAATGTTAAATGATTGATTTGGTTTGTTAAAATAATACATTCGGAATATGTCTTATATTCCGAATATTTATTATATTTATGTCTTTTATGAATTATATTTATGTCTTATATTATATTATATTTGTTATATATTCTGTAAAAAATTATTTTTATTTCGAAAAGTGCATTATTAAGATATTAGGTACTACTTAGATTTGAATTTATTGTCTGAAAATGTTTTTTTTAAGAATAAAAATGGCCATCGTTTCCTTTTATTCACATTTAAATTATCGCTAGTACAATCCGTTCAAAAAGACTCCATATTTCAAAGTATTAAGACATGCTAAAACATATTATTATATTTCCTTTATAATATGTTTAAAAATTGTACAAGTGACTTAACTAAATTTGAATGGACTTTATATATGAAATTTAGAAAAATTCATACTTGCTATTTTAGGTTTGATGTATCCTTTATATTGTTATTATAAACATTTCTAGAATCATAATGACTAATTTAATATCATATATTTCTATATCCCATTAATGGGTATTAAAAATAAGCTATTTTAATGGATTTTAAATTCAACTGCTTTAAAAGGAATAGAATATTCCTGATAACTATTTTATAAATTTTATTCACTACAGATTGTATTCATTTATCTAATACAAGTAATAGTAATACGATAATTAATTCTTTAGTGATTTCATTCATATTTGCAGTTAATTGCAGTATTATAAATTTTACTTAATATCATTTTATGATTGAAATTATTTAAAGAAGGGATATATATTTAATAAGCTATAATGACTAAGACCGTATTCTCTTTTTATCGTAAATCTACTATACAATTTATTTTTTTCGAAATCGTTTAATATGCACACGCATAAGGGGCAATCGATTTATATCTCTATACGTCTGAGATTAAAAATATATTTGGGTAATGCAAAAATTGTGGGATTGAAGTCATTACAATCACGTATGAACGTTTAATGTATAGCAGAAAGTGAAATCTGAAACATCATTTTTATTCATGAACATATTTATTTATTTTTTTATATGATTCCTTCCATAGATCTGGCATGCGAAATCTAATAATAAATAACTGAATCTTCAAGAAAAGTCATGAATTTATGAAGAAGCATTAAAGAAATAGAAAATAATTTCTGTGATTAATTCCGATAAATTTTTATCCTTTTTTGTATATAAATTTTGAATTAAAATACCGGGTGATCCAAAAGTCAGGACGAACTTTAAAAACGAATTATTCGAAAACGAATCCAGATACAATGATACGGTTTGCACCAAACGAATGGAAATGATATCGGGTATGGCTAAAATAGTTCTATTGACAATCAACAGATGGCGATGTCGCTATTTTGAATTGCAAGCGCAACAGGCACTCCAAATCTGCTCCAAATAGTCATCTTTATACAAGATGGAGCACCACCTCATATTGCTGTGCCTGTGTAACGCCTGCTATCCCCAATATTTGGGGGAGGATCGCATTATCAGTCGCTATTTTAATCACGCATGGCCTCCAAGATCTCCCGATCTGACATCCTGAGACTTTTGGCTGTGAGGATTATTTAAATCAAAACTGTACCGCGACCAACCGGCATTACTAGCAGCACTGAAAGATGCCATCCGCCAAAATGTGTCTGCCATAACACAAGAAATGCTACTCTATGCTGTAAAGGGTGAAGTGTTTCGTCTCAGAGCTGTTCTTCTGAATGATGGACAGCGCACTGAACATTTACTGTAGTACTAATTGTTTGTAATTAACCTGACTTGTAAGTTGTCAACATATTTTTCATTTGTAAATCATCTTTTGATGCAATAAACCACTATAGCGCCATTTGTTGGTCGACAAAAGAACTGTTTTTTTTTTCATTGCCGCACAAAACCCTGTTTCTTTTACATCCGTTTGGTGCAAACCGTATCTTTGTACCTTGATTCGTTTTCGAATTAATCATTTTTAAAGTCCATCCTTACTTTTGATTATCCGGTATATTCTGAAAAGCTATTTAAAGTGTACATATTTGTCAGATTTAAAGAGAAATTTGGTCATTATGTTTTCGGCAGTTTAAATTTATCTTAGAGTATCAGGGTGTCGCCCGGCCAGTCTGCTTCAATATTCTACTCCAGCAAAGTTTTGGGTCGGACGCTCACCTGCTAAAGTGGTAGCGCATCGCCTCTGGGGCGAACTTTCCGTCCAATCTGGGTCTAGCTTAACGATATCTGACAGAAGTTAATTGTGTCCAGTGATTTAGATCTAGCAGACGCTAAAGCTGCTTTTCGAATGCCGTTTTAAACCAAACTGGCTTTTTACGGAAGGGGGATATGCGCTTGTCGTACCTCCTTTCATTTTGCATTCGTTTCCATACGCAAATATAAAATCTATTTCCTCAAAAAATACGGAAACTGCGCAACTCTTCCTTCTGGTCTTTGATTGGCCGATTGGTGAAATTGGGCACGAACTTCCGTGTAAGCACAAACAAAAGGAGTTTTGTTACGTTTGGCGTGCTAAAATCTTCATTTATTTTCTATTTTGCTTCTGTTTGCATCTTGTTCTTGTTAATGCAAACTTTTATCGACCTGGAAACAAAATGCTAATTTAACATTTAATACGAACTAGATAAAACATATATAATAAAGTAAGAAGTTTTAAAGACTAAATTTTATGGGCTTAGTGAAAGGAAAAGGGAATGTGGATTTTTGGAAGAAGGGGCTATAATTGTAATTTTAATGAAACGAATATGAATGTGAAGTCTTAGTGAAATTTATCATTAATCATTTATTGTTGATATAAAGAAAAATATTGAACAAAAAAGTAAATAATAATAATAATAAAGTATTTTAAAGGTGTATAATTTTATTACTGTGTGTCTAATAATGGGATAGGGATCAAGTGATGAAGCAAAGTTTCAGAAGAAAAGCAGGGAAGAATTGGTTTAGATGATTTTTTTCTTTTCACGTAGATGACTCTGATTAATAAATGTAAAATAGGACTTTTTGCAGATTCCGCATAAAAATAAATACTTTTAAGAACAAAAAATTACATAAAAATTATTAATGTCTTTTAAAGTCTATACAAATTTTGTAGTGAATTGTATCACGTTTTAGTAATTTTTATTAATTTAATTTTTTGTTCTATTTGTAGATGTATTTTTTCTGTATGAATTCACGACTTGGAAAATTTAAATGTTGATAAGTTTATAAGTTGCTTACAATTGTGATTGATATGATAATTGTGAATTATCATTATTTTATATTTTGTTATTAATAATGTGGAATACTTATATAATAAAATTTATTGTTATAGAGATTGGAATGTAGGATAGATGTGGCAGCAATTGACAGTCTTCAGTGTTTTTGATTTATAAAAAAATAACCAATGAAAAATTAGCTTTTATTATCTATTTTTATATAATTCCCTCTTGCATGTTTTATAATATGGATTATTGTTGACACTCTTAATGGAACCAATCATGAAGAAGAAAATAACTTTTCGAAATTTCACTGCTTTTCTGGTAATAATCTGAATGAACACGCTAAGAGCTGACTTCTCTTAATCTTTATATACACTGGTGTCCAAAAGTGAAGCATTATTGGTAATTAAGTAATTATTTTTAAGTAATGAAAGAAATATAAATCGAAATGTGGTGAAACTCCAGGTGTGTAAACAAAATAGTACGCGTCATATATTTTCACGAAGAGTTTTCCCCGAAATCAAACAGGGGACCGTCAACAAATTGAAAAAGAACGAAGATCTTTTGGATAACCCTGTCGAAACTAATATAGCAAAAGTGTTCAAACTGCACATTATGATTAATTGGCTTATTGTAATGTACTGTGTTTATTTTTATAAGGATAGCATGTACACTCGTTGAGAAATTAAGGTTTTTATAAAAATAGTCCTAAATTTTTCCAAGTTTTTTGCTTATAATTTGCAGAGTTCTTATTATAAAATAATGTTCTTTTCTGAAAATATGACAAACATCATTGTACACAATACCCTGTCATCAGAATTTAAAAATAATAAAAAATGTATGAAAAATGAGTATGTTTAGTAAATAATTTTTCATTGCGCATGCGTCAACGATATCAAAATGTCATTTGCATATTGTGTTAGCTAATAGTATAGAGCAACTTCTGTAAAAGTTTCAAAAACATAGCTTGAAAATTCTGAAAATGGTCGCCTATAGAATCAACTCAAAATCCGTTATTCCTAAAGGAAGCAAAAAAATCAGGGGTTTTACCAAAATATAGTTGTACGTGCAATATTGTGTAGGCACTAAACAATGGAATATGGACACAGCCCCTCATCTTTTTGTTTCATTTAGGGAATAAAGGATTTTGATCTCATTCTGTCAACGATAATTTTCAGAATTTTTAAGCTATGTTTGAGACTTTCACAAAAGCTGCTCTATACATTTAACTAACATAATATGCAAATGAAATTTCAATAGCGTTCACGCATGCGCAGTAAAAAATTATTTAGTAAACCTGCTCATTTGTCATACAATTTTTATTATTTTTTAATTCTGATGACAGGGTATTGTGTACAATGATATTTGTCATTTTTTCAAACGAGAACATTATTTTATATTAAGAACTCTGCAAATTATAAGCAAAAAACTTAGGACTGTTTTTATAAAAACCTTAATTTCTCTACGAATATACATGCTATCCTTGTAAAAATTAACACAGTAATTTACAAGAAGTCAATTAATCATAATGTGCAGTTTGAACGCTTTTGCTACATTAGTTTTGACAGGGTTATCCAAAAGTTCTTCGTTCTTTTTCAATTTGCTGACGGTCCCCTGTTCGATTTCGGGGAAAACTCTTCGGGAAAATATGTGACGCGTACTATTTTGTTTAAACACCTGGATTTTCAGCACATTCCGATTCATATTTCTTTCATTACTTAAAAATAATTACTTAATTACCAATTATGCTTAACTTTTGGACACCAGTGTATATAAATCTTCTGTGCGTGTGTTTGTCATTGCACTACTCCTAAATGACTGGACCGATTTTAATGAAATTTTGTGTGTGTGTGTTCCAGTGGATTCGAGAATGGTTCAGATTCACATTTCATCGAAATTTATTCAGTACTTTTTTAGTAATTAGGAAAAAACTAATATTTAGTGATTTTTCGCTAATTAAAACTGTTGAATAACTTTATGAATAAAGTGTGGACGGAATGTCCGAGCGATCTAAGGCGCCAGATTTAAGCTCTGCTACTTGAAGAAAGAGATCGCGTGTTCGAACCCCACTCCTCACAAACGTCTATGTTTTACAATAATATTTCCTGTATATACTTTTGATTAATCGACTTCAGAAAACCGTTAACATTTATCTAAAAAGAGAAAAATAAAATTTTCTATCAAAAATTGAACCGACTTCAAAAAATACTGAAGAGTGAAAAATAATTTCCTTACATAATTGTAATAAGAAATTAAATTAAGAGCGTAGTGTTTATTGTGCGTATTACTATATTTACGTAAATTTATTTGATTTTCTAGGGTCGGTCACAACCAAACCAATTTTAAAATTAAAATTAAATATCCAGTGCTAATCTGTATATGTATAAATCTTCTGTCCGTGTGTTTGTCAGTGAACTCCTCCTAAATGACTGGACAGATTTTAATGAAATTTAGTGTGTGTGTTCCATTGGATTCGAGAATGGTTCAGATTCGCATTTCATCGAAATTTCTTAGCCTGTATCAATACAGGTCTAATACATAATTATACTGCTATAAGCAGAGATACTATAGCAACGCTGTGGAAGATACCTGTAATAAAACTGTTTTGAATCTGAGAGACATCGAAGAGTCAGGTTTTTGATGACGACAGTCCTTTATTAAAACTTTAATCAATCATGTAAACTTGATTTAGAAATATTTCCATAACAGCATCCAGGTGATTACTATTCAGAGCCAACTTTGTTGAAAAATGTTTAAGAGAATCATAAAAATATATCTTTAAAAACAGTATTGAATTTCATTACACCGGGAGCTTTTCAAAACTAACTTAAATTTAAATTATAAATAAAATCATTCCTTTAAAACATCATAAACGGAAAACTAAATATCTTATTTGAACTTAAACTATAATAACTTAAATCATAACAACTTGACGGAAACGAAAAGACAGAAAGAGCAATGAAGTCGATCAGAGAATGGCATTTATACTATCTCAGGAAGTGAACGGGACAGACGATTCCACTTCTGAAAAAGGTTAGGTCTAAGACTAGCCGATTACAGAACACCTAATGCCATCTATCGAAGTCTCATGTCGAAACTTTAGTTAATTTATGTTTTAGACTCAAAATAGCCATAAGTGACAAGTAAAACTGGCTGATTAGCCAACAAAGCCCCCCCCCCCACTTGTCACTTAGGAAAGACAATTCAAACAGTTAAAAAAAACTTATTCCCAAAATTCGCTCTGAATTTACAAAGGTCAAACAAAATCCAGCATAAATTTACCATTACATCTTCAATCTTCTTATCAAATCAAACAATTCTTCTAGAAAAAAAAAAAAAAAAAGAAAAAAAAACATGTCGCCATATAACAAAAACATACAATCTATAAACATTAACAGGATTAGAACATTGTAACATTAACAAGAACCATAACATTAACAAGAATTTACCCTCATGCATCTAAAATGCAATATTTCCAACCAAAGTACCTAAAATTTAACTCTGGTTTAAACTGCATCAATAGTCCTTCAACTTCAATTAACATTTCTATTACATTACTAGATATATTCAAAATTTCCTGAAAAGAAAATCTTTTTAATACAAGACTTTACATAATTTCATTTTACCAGTTTTAATAACTAACCTTTTGATAAAAATCAATATATGTTCAAAAACTTTAACTATCACATTCGTCCATCATTTTTCATTCTTCATCATACAAGGGCCCTTGATTCCATTCTCTTTCATAACATGCACTATACTCCATAAATGTTTAATTCATACAAATTCAAGTTCTACTATATATAATATGAAAAATTCTCATAGCAAAAATTCAAGTTACATTCAAAGCTATTTTATAAGAACTGAAAAAGGATTACTTTCCTTAAAATCAAATTTAACATAAAAAATATTAAAGCGATAACGTTCAAAGTTGATATCAATAAACTTTTAATCATGTTAATTTAATGATTGGTTGGTTGGTTGTATAGATTTTTTTGGCGCAAGGTCCCTTTAGGGACATGCTGCGCCAAGAACAAGGTTAAGTGGAAAACAAAAATAAAAGTAAGGTAAACGTTAAAAGATGCCAAATGTAAAAGTCACTTAAAAGACTATCATAGACATGAGTAAAAAGGTAAAAGCAAAATGATGATATATGAAATTGTAATACAATTATAACCAGTCAATAAGATAAAATAGAAAGCATAAAAAAATTAGTTACAATCATACGAACAGTAAAATAGTGATACTTGACAATAAATAGTAAAAACGGTAAAAACAATGACATTTGTTGACAGCAATTAAAAAACACAGAAATGAAAAAGGTAAGTGGTAAGATCTGTCAGGCACATATTCCTCATAAACAATGTTCCCTTCGTCTTCACTTGACTCATATGATTCTTCCATAGCCTCTTCCACGTAGTTGTTTAGTTTTTTTGGATCTTTCAAATAAGCAACAGATGGGTCATAATTTGATTTTCGTTGTTTTTTTGTTACAGTTTGCCATTGGTGAGAATTACGAAGAGCCTTATTTTCTTTTGTCTTTAATTTTGGGTTCACTGTCTGAAAATAATTTGTCTTTTGGTTATTAGAAGCAGATTGATCAACGGTTTTTTTGATGGGTGTAACTTTTTTATTAGGTGTAACTGCCTTAGCATTTTGATTAGTAACAGGTTTCGGGAGATTAGAAGTAGAAGGATCAGGATTTATTTATTGGATATAGTTGCCTTATTTTTACTTTGTAATTCAATTGACTTTAGAATAGTAACAAGTTCTGAAGACGGTAACCAGCGTTCTAATTGTGGGATTGCAGGAAGTTTAACTGAACAACATGAATCGCATGTTTTTTTCTTTGGGGTACTGGGTAGATTACATGGTTCTGTCTGAGTGCTTATATGTCTTATGGATTTTGATTGCTGCTTGAGTATACTAGAGTAAGAAACACCTATAGATGGGGTTCTGGTTTCAACAACTTTTCGAGCTTCTGGGTATGAAAGATTTTGACTGATTTTTACAACAAGAATTTCTTTTTCACGGTTCCAAATTGGACATGAGCGAGAGTATGCAGTATGGTCACCTTTACAATTTGCACAGCGTTCAGATTTTTCACAAGATTTATCGTCGTGGCCGACTTCTGCACAACGAGCACAGGTAACATTGCCACGACAGTTGATTTTATTATGACCATAACGCTGTCATTTAAAGCAACGGAGAGGGTTATGTATGTAAGGTCGGACAGGACAACTTAGATAGGCAGCTTTTATTCTTGTAGGTAGATTAGGACTGTTGAATGTCAGAATGATGTGCTTTGTGGGAAGCACTTTTTTATTCCGATGAATTGTTATGCGCTTTACATCTATGGCATTTTGATCTTTCAAATTTTCCAAGAGTTCTTCTTTTGTAGAAAATAAAAGTTCTGGTTCAGATATTACACCACGGCTAGTATTTAGAGTTTGATGAGCTTTAACAGAAACAGCAAAAGAACCTATTGTAGTGTAATTAACCAGAAGCTGCGATTGGCTGGCTGAAGAGACCTCAACCAGTAAATCCGCAGACTGCAATTTTTTGAGAGTGTGACCGTCACCAAAAACAGATTGGAAGGTTTTTGCGATTAGAAAAGGTGAAGTTCTTTTAAAAGAATTATCTGAGAGGCTATCGGTGCGTTTGATTACAAAGAAACGAGTAAACGATGAATTCTGCACAATTTGTTGCTCTCCACATGGGAGAGAATTATTTAAATTAGAGATTTTTCCATCCATAGTAGGAGAAAAAATAATTCGGACCCCGGCCGCCCCACCCACTACCGAGCCCAACAAGGGGATGCACATTCGTGCACCAGAGCTAACCAGGGCCTATACGGTCACAAGACAATCCTATGTCAGTCTCCACCCTTAACGAGATGACTAGTAATTGCTCGCTCGATCCCTAAAGCCAATGACAAAAATCAGATGACCAGCCGATTGGTACATACGGGACCAATATGCACCTCCCGTCTACCTGAAGCAGAGGCCAAAGCAGTGTGTTGGTTTCCCTCAACTGCCAGGATCCCCCTTTCCAGGGACACGGGTCGCCACGCACGGCCAACACGTTGTTGGTTTACAATTTTCCATGAGTCGACATACAGGATGATATCGGCTCATACAGAATTGCCCTCACCTCCGAAAAGGAAACCAAAGTGAGAGTGAAACAAAGTTGAAAGGAAGAAAAAAGGAGTAAGCGGAAAAGAAAAGAGACAGATCACTCAGGTGCCCCGGGGTTGTGAAGCCCGTGGATACCTAAAAAAGGTATCCCCCTGGGGGGGTTAACTTAATGAAGTCGACTTCATATGTAGTTAAACCAATAAATTCAAGTTTCACAGGTGAATTCATATATTAAATCAGTTCACAAGGATAAACTGAATTCAATTTCTATACATCAAAATTAATCTTATACTTACTCTTATTCTCAAAAACTTTAAAAAAATTATCTTTTACAGAGAAGCTGGACCATCTAGTAAAATACAATTTACATAAATACACTTTAATGCAATGAGGGATATTTAACAAAATTTAACAATAAATTTAATATTCCGAGAAAACTTTCAGTTTAAACCCAGACAATTCAAATTTACTAAGCGGTTTGGTGAAGATGTCCGCATAATTTTCTTTACTTTTAACATATTTTACTTCAAAAATATTTTTATATACCAAATCTCTTATGAAAAATAATTTTACATCGATATTTTTTGATCGATGGTTTTCAATGGGGGAGTTGACAAAACTAATTGTGGCCTGATTATCAACCAATAATAAAGATTTCTCCTTTCTATCACAAATTATCTTTCGACAGATGCATTCATCTATTATCCTATCGAACCATAAAAGTTCTCTAGCAGCTTCTGTCATCGCAATAAATTCAGATTCCATGGTTGATAAACTTATACATTTTTCCTTAAAGGACCTCCACATTATTGGTGATTTATCTAACATTAACAACTGACCTCCCATTGAAGTTTTATCACCTCTGTTCGTGGCAAAATCGGCGTTTGAATATGCAATTAAATGTACATTTTTACAATTCAAATTCAACTTTAAAGATTTAGTTAAACAAACATACCCCAGCAGCTTTAATAATCCATGCCAATGTACTAATCCAGGATTATTCTGGAATTGACTGAAGATATTCACTGCATACGCAATATCGGGCCTGGTTCTATTAGCTATGAATGACAAACATCCCAAAACACTTCTATATGGAATCTTAGACATTTCAGATATTTCGCTATCAGATTGAGGAGATTGGGTCTTTGAATAAACTACACCTTTGCTTATTGGAAGTGAAGTGATAGGGAACTTAAACTTTTTAAATTTTTCACAAATCTCCTCGATATACGGAGTTTGGTGTATTGCTAAAAAGTTATCCCCCTCCTCAAATTCAACTCCCAATAGTTTTCTGGTTTTTCCTAATAACTTAAGATCAAAATAACCAGCTAAAAGTTTAACGACCTTTTCTACCACCTTTTCATTTTTACCAAAAATTACGATGTCGTCTACATATAGAAGCAAGATAATGTTATCACCAAAACCATATACACAATTGCACCATTCAAACTTTATAAAACCTATATCATGTAAAATTTTCTTTATCTCAAAATACCACATTCTACCAGACTGATGCAGTCCATATAAAGCCTTTTCTAGTTTACATACCAAGTTTTCATTTTCCCTAAACCCGGGTGGTTGGGACATATAGATTGTTTCGGCCAAAGTTGCGTATAAATAAGCACATTTTATGTCACATTGCAGGTGTGTCCATTTTTTACAGTAGACTAATAGGGAAAAGAAAAATCTAATAATGGCAAAAGTTTCAACTGGGGAGAAGGCTTCATCATAGGTTTCCCCTTTTACTTGTTTGAAACCTTGTGCCACCAGTTGAGCTTTATACCTTACGATTTTACCCTTGTCATCCTTTTTCAATGTGAAAACCCACCTACAACCTAAGGGTTTAGTATCGTTTGGTAATTTAACTAATTTCCAAACTCCCCTTTCCCCCATAGTTTTCATTTCGTCTCGCATGGCCTGTTCCCAAAATTTTCTTTGTGGGGATTTTAAAACTTGATTGTAGGTATTTGGTATTTTGATGTCATCTAGTCATATATCTTTATTATCAGAAGTCTCTGTATTTGAACAAGAACTACCTTCTTGACCTGAAACCAATCCTTTAAATTTATTTGAACTTTTAAAACAAAAAAAGTGAGGTTCAAACTTAAGGTGATGCTTTTTACAATACTTTTCTACATCATTTAATGATCTTAACCTTTCAGTCTTTCCTTGTTCATAATAATAAATATAGTTACGACTACCATTAGCACTCGGGACCACCTTTCTTAACCAAACAGTATCCGAAAGTGGAACGCCTTTCAAAACATCTTTACTTGATTTTATTTCCTCTTTAGGATTTTCCTCTTCTTCCGAAGAAGATAAATCTGGAGGATTATACCAAGGAAAGTAATTTATATTAGGGGCAATTTTATTCTCAACCTCACTTTCGAACTCTTCATCAGATTCCTTATCAAAAATAGAAAATCTTTGTTTTTTTGAGCCCATCATGACTCCACTGCGACGGACATTATCAGGGATTTCTTCATTGAAAGAAACATTAATGGTTTCAATAATTTTGTTTTCTTCGGGTAGCCAAATCCGATAACTTTTAGTAGTAAAGGCGTAACCGATCATTACCCCCCTTTTTGCTTTTGCATCAAGTTTAGATCTAAGCTGTTTGGGAACACCTACGTATGCTGTGGCTCCAAAGGGTTTTAAATGTCTAACGGATGGTTTCGACCCACTGTAAAGTTCGAAAGGGGTCTTCGTCTGAGACTTGTGGGAAATACGATTCCAGATGTATGTAAAGTACAACGCTGCATCTGGCCAAAAACTTCGTTTCAAACCACTTTCACTTAAAACTGACCTGATACCGTTAGCAATCGTTTGATGGTATCTCTCAATAGTGCCATTTTGTTCAGGTGTATACACGTCCGTAAATTCGTGTTTAATACCTTTCCCCTCACAGAAAATCTTAAAATTATCATTCTTAAATTCTTTCCCATTATCAGAACGGATATATTTACCTTAAGATCAAGAAATCTCTCCGCTCGGGTTATGGGATTACGTACAATTCTAAACACCTCGGATTTTTCTTTTATGGGGAAAACTGTGGCCTTAAGAGAAAAATCGTCAATAATCGAGAGAAAATATCTCTCACCATTTCTTCCTTTCTCTTTTACAGGCCCCCAGACATCCATAAACAACAACTCGAGGGGACGTTTAGATCTAATCCTATTAATTGACTGAAATGATGTTCTTCTATGTTTACTCAATTTACATGTTTCACAAAAGAAATTACGCGATTTAACCCGGGGAAGACCTATAACACTTTCATTTTTCGCCGTGTTTTCTATCAAATCTGGACTTATATGCGCAAACCTGCGATGCCAAATTCTGAAATCATCTTTAGATACATGGGATACCTCAAACTTAACTTTCTTAGGGGTTAAATCTGGTATTTTAGGATACAAATGATAAGTACCATCTTTAAGAAAAGCAGTAAACAAATATTGACCATCTTTGGACACCTCCACCTTACCACCTTCACCAGTAAATTTAACTCCTTTTACATCTAATTTTGGACCTGAAATAAGGTTCTTTCTTAATTTAGGAGAATACATTACATCAGAAAAGATGAACAACCTTTGGCCAAATTTTAACTTAATATTTTCTTTACCTTCTATTGGAAAAGTAACACCATTTACAGCAACAAACATTTTCTCATTTTTCAAAGGTTTAAATGTATAAAACAAACTTTTATCACACCAAAAGTGGTGTGAAGCTGCGGTATCAAACAACCAACTATTTGCGCTTTCACTACCACTCAAATTTGCCTGAATATAAAACAAGAAAGGATTGATTTTACCTGTTTGTTTAATGTTGTTACAGTCTGATGTTGATTCCTTCGTTTTGCGTCTGTAGTTCCGGTTTTTCTTTACTGGAGACTGGACACGTTCAGGAGGACTGGAACAGCCTTCAGATGCATCCGAAACACTAGAAACAGATGGAACACGACGGCTATACATCTTAAAATCTTTTCGGTATTCTCCACAGTCCCTTTGTATATGGTTTCTGCTTCCACATCGGAAACACCTTAATCTGTTTCGCTGAATATGTTGAGTTTCCACAAAAAGTTCTTTACTTTTGTCCAAATCTCGTAAAGCTAACCTTGATTCCTCGGCAATTAATTCTAATAGGATATCATTAAAAATAAACTTTTTATCCTCCCAGCGTAATACAACTTGTACGATACTGTCAAAATGACTTGGAAGGTGTCTTAATAATTGAAATCACTTATATACTTCCTTAACTGGATGTCCAAGGTCATTCAGCTGATCTGCAATTCGATTCAATCTTGCTGCGAATCTATCTATCTTCTCCTCTGGCTTAATTTTACACGATATAAACTCTGAAAACAGGAACATGTGACGTATCTATTATCAGGCTCAAAATGTTTCTTTAATGTGTCCCAGACATCTTTAGGGTCATCCTTGTTTTCTATAATTTTTCTAAAGTCCTTTTCCATATTTAAGTAGATAATAGATAAAGCAAGCCTCTTCCTAGTATGAAAATCCTTTACATCTTTTGCTGTAATTCCCTTGTCGACATCAATTTTAGGTTCCTTCTCAATTCCAGTCACAATATCGAAAGCATTCTTTTCCATAAGTAGATACTTAATATCTATTTGCCAACTTGAATAGTTTAAAGCTCCAAGTTTGTCAATTTGTATAGGTAACGTCGCCATCATCAATAAACTTTATTAGCCCCCCCCCTTCTTAATACACGCAAATATCTTTGAAGTGGGGCGAACGGGACAAATTTATGAGTTTTCTTATTCAAATTCAACACGCCTATATTCTTCAGGTATGGCATTAGCCGCCCGTAACCTCTTCTCTTAGCCTGTATCAATACAGGTCTAATACATAATTATACTGCTATAAGCAGAGATACTATAGCAACGCTGTGGAAGATACCTTTAATAAAACTGTTTTGAATCTGAGAGACATCGAAGAGTCAGGTTTTTGATGACGACAGTTCTTTATTAAAACTTTAATCAATCATGTAAACTTGATTTAGAAATATTTCTATAACAGCATCCAGTTGATTACTATTCAGAGCCAACTTTGTTGAAAAATGTTTAAGAGAATCATAAAAATATATCTTTAAAAACAGTATTGAATTTTATTACACCGGGAGCTTTTCAAAACTAACTTAAATTTAAATTATAAATAAAATCATTCCGTTAAAACATCATAAACGGAAAACTAAATATCTTATTTGAACTTAAACTATAATAACTTAAATCATAACAACTTGAGGGAAACGAAAAGACAGAAAGAGCAATGAAGTCGATCAGAGAATGGTATTTATACTATCTCAGGAAGGGAACGGGACAGACGATTCCACTTCTGAAAAAGGTTAGGTCTAAGACTAGCCGATTACAGAACACCTAATGCCATCTATCGAAGTCCCATGTCGAAACTTTAGTTAATTTATGTTTTAGACTCAAAATAGCCATAAGTGACAAGTAAAACCGTCTGATTAGCAACAAAATTTATTCAGTACTTTTTTAGTAATTAGGCAAAAACTAATAGTTAGTGATTTTTCGCTAATTAAAAATGTTGAATAAGTTCGATGAATAGAGCTTGGACGGAATGCCCGAGCAGTCTAATGCGCCAAATTTAAGCTCTGCTTCTTGAAGAAAGAGATCGCGTATTCGAACCCCCCCCCCCCCCTCCTGACAAACGTGTATGCTTTACAGTAATATTTCCTGTATAACACTTTTGATTAACCAACTTCAGAAAACCGTTAACTTTTAACTAAAAAGAGAAAAATAAACTTTTCTATCAAAAACTGGACCGACTTCAAAAAATACTGAAGAGTGAAAAATAATTTCCTTACATAATTGTCGTAAGAAATTAAATTAAGAGCGTAGTGTTTATCGTGCGTATTACTATATTTACGTACATTTATTTGATTTTCTGGAGTCGGTGCCAGGAAGGACAATGTCTTTCGGGTCCGCTAGTATATATATATATATATATATATATGTTAACATTTGAACGGAGGGTGGTTTTGGGGTCTGGGGATCATGGTCGGTGAAAATATACCAAAAATGTTCGAAAGTGCTTTCCTCCGTACGGCTGCAATAGATAGCTTTTTACTTTTTGTAATGAAAGCTAACTAAAAGAGCCAGGTTTTTAGTTTCAAATGCATTTGAGGCAGAGGCCGATGAATAATATTAGTTTCGCAGAAAATCCAAGCACTTAAAAAATTGTTTCAAATCAATCTCAATAACAGAAATTTTTTATGGTATTTAGAATCAAGAATTGAACTTCAATAATACTTTACAAAAGAATGATTGTCATAGGTATTTAAGATGCTTCTTCATAAAAAAACAAGTTATTCAGATAATTTTAGAAACTAACTTGAAATGAGATGTTTTGAAAAATAATAGAGTAAATCGAAAAAAATAAATAAAAAGATTTCAAATTACAAAGTTTTTTCTTTCCATTGGATCTCGTTTACTGCGAAATAAAAAAAAATAAACGCATAGGAAATGGAAGAAAGATATTTGAAAAAAAAAATCAGTTTGCCATAGATAAATGTCGAAAACTTTAATTTTAAAAATAACATTTTTTTGACGTCACGCTTTTTGGGAATGACGTAAAGTTTATATAATGTATATAAGTTGCTCAAATAAGATTCGTCTATGTAAGAGCGGTTTAACAACAACGATCAAGTCATGGATATGGACTTATCTGATAAATGTATGATTCTCGTTTTTTTGTGTAATAGTGTACCACATTGTGGTTTTAACGGTGTGAGTGAGTTGTTTATTATTATTGTTATTATTATTTAATATCTTAAGTTATTTATCAATAATTTGAAAATGTTCACTATGCATATTTTTATGATATGTTTTATGCGATTCCTATATAAGTATATTTTTTTAAATTCATCTGCTCTTTTACATTTAATATGAATTTTAATGTAGTCTGGGTGGTTTTTAGCTTTTTTTTCAAAATAATGGTTTAAATAAAAAAAAATTAAAAAAAATCTTTCAGTAGAATTTTATTACAATATGATTTTAAGTGTATACGTTATGTAAATATATTAAACAATTTTTTTGGCGGGAAGGTTGATGATAGGTATTTTAGAATGAAGGTTAAAAATCATTTAAATCGATATATAATTTATTATAATATCTTTTTATTTCAAAAATTTTGAATTTTTTTTCCAAAATTAAAATTTTATTGTTATTCAATATTATTTGTTTTGTTTGCTTATACGTTGAAAAAAAAATGGGAACGGCGTTTTTCCATTGAAATTAGTTTAGGAGAAAAACTATTTATACTTAAACCTCAAAACCATCTTTGCCAATTTTTGTACATTTTTGTAAATCATTTTCTTACATTTCTTTAATTGAAAAAAAATTCAAATAATTTCAAATCTGACATATTTATAAGTATTTGAGAATGTCTGAGTATTCACACTTTTCCATTAAGATAAATCAGTAATTATATAATATACATATTTAACGATTATAAGGACGCAAATATTTAACGAACTCCATTAAAAATTGCTGCATTTGGATGTCTATTATGTTTACAGTAAAGTAGTGCAAAATACATGTATATTGATTACAATATTTATGTTGCTATTATTTTATAATATTATTACTGTATTAATTAGAATTTTATTATTACATGATTTATGTTATTATATTCGTATTCCATTAAACTGCGTGTTCACATCAACGGTGTCCAATGGTTCATTCCTAAGCTGTTAATCACATACATTATATGAGCATTAAACACGGGATACTTTCAATTTTAGATAATGTGTTGAATATTTAAGCACATATTTGTCGGATTATTCTGCAACTACAGAAATATGAAGAATATGTTACACTTCATAATTATCAACGGTGATTTAATCAGAAGGACAATCAGGGAGTCGATAAAAAATGTTTGGGGGTGATCTTGTGAAAAGAAATGTACAAGTTGTTCTATAATTATAGAGTACGAATAAATGGATTGTTCACAATATATAAGGTATCCACTCTCAACGGTGACCAATGGCTAATTCCTTAACTATTAGTCATAGACATATAGTTCCGATTACAAAAATGTTTTAAATGAGGCAAAGAAATATTTAAAAAGGGATTTAGACCAATAAAAATATTTCTTAAAAATTATAAAATTTAAATTTTTATACGGTCTTCTGGTCCTATAAGTTATATTTAGTAAAATTTTCCTGTTATATCGACAAGTAAGATAAAGAATGTCCCGTTCATATAACACTAAAATTGACCGATGTAAGAAATTTTAAAAATGCATGACTTATATCACTTTCCTGCATTTGAAAATAAATTAGTTCGGGCTTCTTTGAAGGGTGATATGCAAAGTGCTTAAAGTACTCGATGGTCTTATTTCACGTGTATCTGCTCTTTGAAAATAAATTGTACAAATTCTAACATTGGGTTTACTGTATTGATTTTTATGTACGGTTGGCTAAAATAATTACATTTTAACATATGTTTAATTTTGTAAGGATTTGAGACCGTTTCTTTTCATGGTGTCTTTATGCAAAGTTATACTATTTTTATAAAATTTTATTTAACTGCAACGATCGTACCTAAAATTTTGCACATTAAAATTTGATCAGTTCGAGTATAATTTTACATTCTGACGTAAATACGATGAAACTCTAATATTGTTATGATTTATGGTAATTCCAAACATCTATACTTATTTTAGAGAAAAGCACATACAATTTTTGATAGATTACCGCATTAAAATAAAAAAAAAATAAGTTATGTAACATAAGATTGCCATGGTTGTATTTTTTTAACTATTACATATTTTTCAAAAATTAATAAGAAAATTAATTTAATTTTTTATCATCATGTCACGAGTTTTCGCAAATGATAAATTATCAAAGTTAAAAAATAACAAAAATCGGATATTATAAAATAAAGGAAATGGCTGTGTTTTTTAACTTATCACACTTTGAACTTTTTAACTTTGAAGTTTACAATTTGCAGAATTTTTCACATGATGGTTAAAAATGCAGGTCATATTCGGATTCAGAGGTAAAAAAAATAACAAAAACCATTTATCAAAGCTTAAAAACACAAAAATTACATCGTTTTTATAGTGTCAAATGTTCGTTTTTTTTTTTCACTTTAAATTTTATGATTTGCAAAAATTCTTTACATGGTGTTGAAAAGAGAAAACCAATTTCAAATTCAGCGGTAAAGAATACATACGTAAACATGTATCATTTTGTAAAGAATTGAGGCTGTTAATTTTCATTATTTCACTTGGCAAAAATTCTGTTTTTTTCCTTATATGTTTATGTATACTTTGCATTAATATTTTAAAATGATTAAATATTTCAAATTTATATTGAAAGTTTAATTTTACTTTCAACAATTTTTTTAATATTTTTGACGCAATTATACTTTTACTAAATTTGAGAATGTCCCCTAATTAGCATAATTTGCATGACTCGGTCAATTTTAATTGTTGATCAACGGGATTTTTGTTTGTCTTACTTGTCGGTGGAACAGAGAAATTTTACTTAATATAACTTATAGGACCGGGGGTCTGTATAAAAATTTTAATTTGTAATTTTTTAAGAAATGGTTTTATTGACCCAAATCGCTTTTAAAATACTTCTTTACCTCATTTAAAACATTTTTTAATAAGAACTCTATGTCTATGAGTATCAGTTAAGAAATTAACCATTGGCTACCGTTGAGTGTGGACTTCAAAAACTATTGCAAAGTGAAAAATATTTTTTTTTATATAATAGTGATAAGAAATTAAATTAAGAGCATAGTATCTACTATGCGTATTATTATATTTATGTATATTAATTTGATTTTTTGGAGTCGGTGCCAGCCAAGCCAGATTACATGTAATTTTCCAATCGACACACATGCAAATATCTACGAGTTTGTTTTACGATTAAACATTCAGTTAAAAAAATTAACTTTATTATTTTTAAATATTTCTTCTAGTGTTATAAATGTGTATTTTCAAGTTAGATTAGCAGCTATAATTATGTGTTCTAAATTCAGGGTTACTACGAAATTAATGCGTTTGAACAAGATATTATTAAAAAAAAATCGTAGCCAATTACAGATTTTAAAATACAGGATGCTGTCCGAGTTAACTTATTGAGAATGGGATTTTTTTCGCAACATTTTTGCTGAACCTTGTTGCAGTTTACTTGAACTTGTCTAGCAAAAAAAAAAAAAAAAAAAAAAAAAAAAAAAATCAAATTAATATACATAAATATAATAATACGCATGGTAGATACTATGCTCTTAATTTAATTTCTTATGACTATTATGAAAAAAAAAATCACTTTGCAATACACTGTAAAAAAATTCTGAAATTCACGAATATTTTTTCCAGAATTTCACAGGAAAAGTCCCTTTTCACAACAAAAGGGCATTTTCCGTTAAAAATCAGAAAAATTCACCATATTTACTGAAAATAACGAAACGGATGGAAATAGAAACAAAAAAAGGAGACGATGGAAAAGGAGGCAAAAAAGGAGGCTATGCGGCCGAGCGGCCAAGGCACCACACCGTTTAGTGCCTGCGAGAACAGATTGTGGGTTCGAATCCCACTGGCACCATGAAATAATGGAGACATAAAAAATCCCTTTTAAATTACATATTTTCTGTTTATTTTTCTCTTATTTCTTATTAAAAAAATCTTTTAACTAATTAGCCCCCCCCCCCACCAAAAAAAAAAAAAAAATAAATAAATAGTGTACAACATATCAAAAAATTGTCTTTAACATTATTTTTGTAAAAAATGAATATATTTTTTTTATTCATTCAAAAAAAAAAAAATAAAAAAATAAAAAATAAATAAATAAAAAACAGTGTTTTTTTATTATTTAAATTAGTTAAAAATGAAAATTGATTTTTAAAAATACTAAATATTATGCAGCAGTCTAAAATAAAATAAAATAAACCGTTTATAAATATTGTAACGGATATGTTCGAAAGGAAATCTTTAAGAAGCACAACAGATTTTCCCACTAACTTATAAAAGACATACTTTGTACAAGCGGCCTTCAGCAACTTCAGCTACGTCAGTGAGGATTTTTTCCGCTGTCTAAACGTCTCGAGTTCGATCCTCTGGACGTATTGAGGTAAACTATGCAAAATTAAATAAATTAAGTAAGTAAAATAATATATCAGCTTGAAATCGCTTGAAAGTTTCGAATTCTTTGGCGATTAATCGATTCATCTTTAAGCTAAGAATCAAAATAAAAATTTCAAACATGTAGACAAACATCGATTTTATGTGAAATTTTAATTTAAGTTTTTTTTACTTAAATAAACAATCATTAAATCTATAATTTTACATTTATTCAGAAATAAATATGATCTACTTATGTGCTGAATTTCATTAAAATCCGTAACTTGCAGCCACGGCTGGTTTGCTCATTTTATGCGGAGTCATCCGTATACCATAAAAGTTCAAAGATACATGAAGCCTAAATAATATCAAATATTACTAATGTGTATAACTCTTTTTTTATGTATCCCAATCTGTTCATGAGTAACTAAATTCGGTACTTACAATAAGAGTACTGCATAATGAAACGCCATTTGATATTTTATAAAACTAAATTAAGTGTAGTAATAATCTTTTCTTTTTACTAACAAAACCCATCGTTCACTGTTTAAACAAGGCACTGTGTTAAGCACGCTTTGAAAAGAGTTCGCAATGTTGCAACGTGGCATTGGTACGTGTCGCGTTTTTCAAAACGGGTTTTTATTTAACTTTTAAAGATATGGAGGCGTAATGACGCATCCGCTCATTTTAAACTAATCATGAATTCCATAGTTTTTAAATGATTAAGTCTAATTAAATCAGTCTGCTTTTAAAAATTCGACGTTTATTGATCTTATTCTACTACTGGAAATAGCATTACACAAATATACAAGTAAAGTTTGTGATCTAGGTATTAAAGCCCGATGATACATTGAGTATGCCGTACCTGTCATTATGTATGGCCAAACCGTCCGTGTGTTTAACACGTACGCTGCCAACTAGGAGAATACTCGTAGTCTCAGTACTGGTAAATCTCAGCTTTGGCAGCGAATGTATTAAAGCAATTTTCCCCCAACCTTTTATTGACAACAGCCAAAAAGGCATCTTTAAAATTACAACGCCTACACTCACTTTGTAAATTACACCTCTTATCATTAAAAAAGGGAATTCTATATCTCTAAATTTTCATTCTATGTTTAACACAAGAAGCATTTCAAGATTGTCATTTTTTTCAACTTAAGGAGCCATTATGCCTTTCACACCATAATTTTTAATTTTTCCATTTCCCAATATCTTTTTTTTTCCATGTATAATCTGATTTTAAAACTTAAAACATATATGCTAACATGACATTCATTTATTATGTAGGATACCTATATTAGATTCAAAAGTATTTACTGTCTCTCATTGTCTTGGTCAAATTTGGTAATACCTCTTTTAGATATTTTTTTAGGTTCAATACGTTCATGGCAGTCAAGATTTATAGATAATTTTGCATAATTTCACGTATAAAAGTTTTTTCATTTGAATATATAGGTAATCTAACAGAAATAAGATTCAGTTCATTCAATTAACAAATGAATATGTTGTAAAAAGTTGTAAAAGAAAATATCCAGAAAATTTTTAAAGATTTTTAGTACTATTAAAACTTGTAGATTAATTTAAAAGATTATTCTTATAACTATTCTGTAGTAGGTTATAATATAAAATTTTAATAGTGAACATTTTTAAAATTTAATTAAAAAACTTATTTTTAAAATTTTATGTGTAATTCATTTATTTTTTGTATGCAACAATATTTTCCTATTTTTAAAAAGTGCATAGCAAATGATTGTGTAACAAAATTGAAATTACCCCCAATAAAAAGTCAAAATGACTTCCCGTACTTCACTTTTGAAACCACCGTTTAAGGATTAATATCTCGGTTTATTTCCGACGATTTTTTTCAAAAATCATTATAAGGAATCCTTTTATACTTCTTCTACGATAGATAAACTTAGCGATCCTCAAAACCTTTGCCGAATGCCTGCAAATCTGAATTTGTGTGTAACGGAAAAATACGTTGTTCTCAAAAACTTCGTGCCCTAGGGTAATCACTATAATTTTCCTACAATGTTTAAATTAATTTTTACTACTTTCGATTTTTGATAATTTTAGTTTCAGTAGATTTTAAACATATTTTTGCTCTGCATTTTCGGTGATATCTCTAAAAATATATTACCTAAAATTAAAAAACATGCATTTTTGACTTCAGCGTTAATAAAGCTTTCAAACGAAACCCCGCGTAATATAAAAAGAAAAGGTTATTTTCAAGTTTATTTATTATCTCCAGCATATTTTTCCTAAATATAATTTTGAATGTTTAATAATCAATTTATATGTGGGTCAATAATCTTAACTACGTCTCCCAGTTTAAACTTTACACGTTCAGTAGTTTACAAATAAATTGACTGTGACAGACAGAAACAGTAGTGATCTTATAACGGTTCCGTTTTTACTTTTTAGTTGCGATCGTAATTATGTAAATACTTAGAACCTATAGTTGTCGTTCAGTCAATCCGTCCGCATATAACAACGCAAAAACTACTCAACCTAATCATTTGATATTTAAAATGTATAATTATTACATAATTTTGTCGAGTCATTTAAAATTTTATGAAAATCGGATGCATAGATCAATTACAGGGACAATCAAATTATTCCGTTACATTATGGTCAATAAGGAAATAAGTTTCAGATGCATTTTAATCGTTTTAAATTTAAATATGTAATCATTACATAATTTTGTCGAGTCATTTCAATTTTCTTGAAAATCGGATGCATAGATCAATTGCAGGGATAGTCAAAATATTTCATTACATTACGGTCAATGGGGAAAAAAGTTTCAAATGCATATTAATGGTGTTACACTCATTCGAACACAATAAAACTGGTATGAATCTATGAAGTACATATTAAAATATACATTTTGCACAAACTGTGGTGCAAATAACATTCCTTATTGATTTACAAGGCCACGCAAATGTATTCCATTACATAATGGTAACAGGGGGAACAATCTTTGGTGCACGTTTTAATTATATTAAACTACTTGACATTTTTTGTATATGATACACATTGCTGAGGTGTAATAAGTGTATCCCTGTATATTTACAGGAACACAAAAAAGATTTCGACCACTGTATCGGAAGTACTGTCTATTATAACAGGAAGATCTGAATATTTTTAAAACTTCGTTATTGTACGAACGCAACATATTTGCTACGCTTCACGTGCAATTTACAACTTGTTATATGTGGAATTATAAAAACAGAATCTATTGTAAGATCATTCATGTGTCTCTCTATCACAGCCGATTTACTCGTAAACTATGGAACGTGGAAAAATCAAATTGGGAGAAGTAATAAAGACTTTTAATTCAGATATTTACAGATTATTCAACATTCACATATTTACGAAAAATGTATAGAGACTAACTAAGTTACTTGAAAATAAAACTTTGCTTTGTGTCTCATGTGGGGTAATATGCTAAAGCTTTAATAATACTCAACTCAAAAATATATTTCTTTTAACTTTCAGTATTTTATTTTCAGACACATCGTGAAAAATTAATGGTAAAATATCCCCCCATCCACCTCCAAATCTATTGAAACTAAATTTATAAAAAATTAAATATAGTAGACGTTAATTTAAACTTTGCAGGAAAACTACATCGATTACACAAGGTCACAAAGTTTGGAAAAAAGCGAATTTTTCCGTTACACACACATTTTGATTTGTGGACATTAAGCAAATGTGTTGAGAAACCCATCATAACAGAACTATAAAAGCATAATTGATAACGATTTTCGAAAAAAATTGTCGGTAATTAGCCGAGATATTGATTCTTAATGACACGGACGGTTTGAATATAAATAATGACTGGGGCGACGAGCTCTATCAAACATCGGCTTTTAAAGCCTAGATAAGAACTTTTAATGATGCATTTACGTATTGCCATTCCCAGTAGCAGTAGAAATGCAATTAAAGTCAAAATGTTACAACCAACCTGGTAACAATTGTAAAAACCTACCAGGGAAAGCGAAGGACAAAGGCGGCTTTACTGCTTTGAGACTTCGTTTCTAAGCGTACTTAACACAATGCTAAATTTAATCTTTGAACAAGAGTTTGTTTTACTTACACTGTAAAAAAAAAAAAAAAAAAAAAAAAAAAAAAAAATACTACGCTGAATTTTATTTATGAAATGCCAAATGAAGCACAAGTTGAAAATGATGTTGACGGTTTAAAAAAATATTCTGTACAGATTTCAGAATCTATACTTTAAAAGTTTTAAATGTACTGCAAACAAATTTACAAATATACGAATTAGAACAGAAATTTTGGTTAAAAACATCTTTTATAAAAGCATTTGCTGCAGTGATATAAACCTACTTTGAAGCCGTTTTTCGAAAAATTAAATTTTTGGTATTGCGTGTACTCTTATTTAAAAATAAATCATTATAGAACTTTGAAATCATACACATTGTTTGTTTATTATGTGCTAGGTTATGCTGAACCTCAATTTAGTCGAAATTTTATCACAGAAAATTGTGCACTAAAAAATAAGTACTATACATTTTTTGGGGTGAAATATAGTCAATATGATTAAAAAACCCATTAATTATGATTAAGAAGTTGAATGTAATTTCCAATTCAGATTTAGTGTAAAACATTGTATTATAAATAACAGAATATGATACATTAAACATATATCTGCACAACAATTTTTAAAACCGTGCGCGCAAAATGCATAGTTCTGTATTCAAATTTTTCAAAAAGCCACTTTTGTCGTAATGATTTAATTAATTAGTATTAGTAAATATATGTGTATCTGAATATTTTATCAAACCGTAAGAATGTGTGTACAATAACAATTATTGCGTTTCATCCATTGGTTAAGAAACTACAGAGTTTTTTGTACTAAATACGGTTACATTCTGGATGCGCAATGTGATCTACTCTTTTAAATATGCACTATTTATTATCAGTACTGAATTAAGTCCATAAATAATAAAAATAATAATAATAAGAAAATAAGATTTAAAAAAATAATTTTATTGGATGACAATTTCTGGTGTTATTTATGCTTTATATCTCTTTGAACTTTTATGGCATTCCCGTTCATAGTTTTCTAGTGCATTGATAACTTTCTAGTACATACCAAACCCTACGTCGTGTAGTTTTTACAAAGTCTTATTATTCGTTTAGCAACGAATTTTAATAAAACATTCTATGATTTACATTTTTATTGTACGGAATCCTCCGAGTGCGAGTAACGCTCGCTCATGAAAGTTTATTTTCCATTGTTTATATTTTAGTAGTGAAATCTATTGAATAGATAGTGTTTGCTATGTAGATAGACTTGCAATACGTGCTAGATAGATATATCACCGGCAATATTAGCCTGGATATTCTCCGCTTTGAGGATTTGTCCCTGTTGAGACATGTTTGTGAGGATTTCTTTGATAATATCTCTTATCATATTTGACATTCTAAAGTTGTTGAATCATAAAATATAAAATAAATAAAAGAAAATTCAAATCCATGTAATTATCAAGCTTTTGAAAAAGAGTATTTTTCATTGTTTTCCAAATATAGAATTCTAATTAAATTTGTTAATACAAATTAAAGAACAAGTATATAGTCGAATGAACCTACATCTACATAAGTATTAACTGCTAATTTTCATATATGCAATGATTTATACAAAAATACACATATGATTTACTCCTTTAAAATAAAATTTGCATTTTTTAATTCATTTTAAATTTGCTTTAAAAACTAACTTTGTCAAGTACAATAAGAATATATTAGAGTTTGTCAGAGTTTTATTGTTTTCTGTTACTTCAAAAGACTATGTTATATTTTCCTTTCCTCTAAAATATTTTTATTGTAAGAAATAAGGGATATTGGATATAACTGAAAATTTCTAATTTGAATTAATCCACCATATTAATAAATTTCATGGTCAAAGAAAATTCCTTATATCGCTTATGTATAAAGCGTTCGATTTTAAATTCAACACAGAATCTATACATTTTTTATTATGCTATTCTTATACACAATAATATTTCCAGTCAATATAATGGTTCTATGAAAGATAAGTAATTGAATATGATGAGCAGTATTATTTGATGAACGATTAATTTAATTCATCGATTCATTAAGTTATTTCGAATTAAATTTTTAAAAAGAAAGCTCACTAATTATAACTAAATAATTCCAAGAAAGATGGAATATATGCTAATGATCATATCAATGAAACTTATAAAAAATTGTTGAAAAAAATATATATTATGTTTTTTCCATCTACCTTCCCCCTACAACTTGGACCTAGTTATCTGGATCTCTATATAGTTGGATCTTTTAAACTTGCCTAGCTATATCTGGATGGGGTACCCCATCCAGACACCCTGATATTGTTCTTTTTGTCTTTGTCTTGGCGCAGCATGTCCCTCAAGGGATTTTGTGCCACAAAACCCTAAACAACCAACCAACCAACCATCTACCTTCCCTCTTTAATTTTAGATAGCTGACATTACAAAACGTAAAATCTACACTGTAAAAAAAATCTGTAAAGGTACTATACATTTTTTAGGAAACTGGGATTCCAAGAAATTTTCATGTAACGATAACAGGAAAAATTCATGTAACCGATTCTGAAAGTTGAATTTTTGTTGTTAGCGTTACAGGAAAAGTTCTTGGAATCCTAGTTTCCTAGAAAATGTTCAGTACCTTTACAAATTTTTTTTTTACAGTGTACCCATTGCAGCCGGAAGAAAGCACTTCCGGAAAATTTTGGTATATTTTCACCGATTATGACCTCCCAGATTTCCAAATGGTCCTCCGTTCAAATCTTTATATACATATATCTGAAATTTGTTATGCTGTAATTCTGGTACACTGTAAAAAATCTGTAAAGGTATTAAACATTTTCTAGGAAACTGGGATTCTAAGAACTTTTCATGTAACGTTAACAGGAAAAATCCATGTAACCGATTCTAAAACTTGAGTTTTTGTTGTTACCGTTACAGGAAAAGTTCTTGGAATCCGAGTTTCCTAGATAAAGTGTAGTACCTTTACAGTTTTTTTTTTTTTTTTTTTTTTTTTTTTTTTTTTTTTTTTTTTTTTTTTTTTACAGTGTATTTATGAACCGATTTATATGAAATTTCATGTATACTTAACTCATGCTAATGTCTTGACTGAGATCATTGCGATGGCAATTTCATTTATTTTCTTTTTTATTATAAAATTTAAAACTTAGAACGAAAAGGTTAGAAATTGTAAAAGGAATTCCTTTAATGTGATTGATTTTGATACAAAGATTCAAGAGCATTTTTCTTTTGTCAATGTCTTAAAAAATAGCTAAGTTATAGCACTTTAAATTTCTAGCGTGTCTGGCATTTTGAAATGAGCTGATTTTTGTCACGCAATAATGAACGTATTAATGAACCAATTTGAATGAAATTTAGCGTGTACATAGTAGATACCGATGTCTCAGTTGGGTTCATTGGGCAGTTTCATTCACCATCTTTATTCAAAATGGCGCTCATTAAATTAAAAAAAATTAGAATTAGATACAAAAAGTATAAAATTGAAAAAAAAAATCTTATATGTTTGATTTTCATATAAATATTTCGGAGCATTTATTGTTTCATGTTTATGTTAAAAAAAGACTGCGATATAGTACTTTGAGATTCTAGTATGGCTGAAATTTCGAAACATTCTATTCTGTGTCACGCGATAATCTGCATATTTATGAAATGATTTGGTTGTAATTTGATGAGTGCATAGTTTATACCGATGTCTCGACCGAATTCGTTGACCAGTTTCATCCGCCATCATGTTTCAAAATGACAGCTATTCATTTTTTTAATTAATTAAAAAAAATGGAAATTGAAAAAAAAAATTATTTATATCTTTGACTTTGATACAAAAATTTCGGAGCAATTTTTGTTTCGTATGTATCTTTAAAAAATCCTTTCAAGAACTGCAGAGAGGTGGAGATAGCTTTCATATTTCTTGGATATAAAATTTTCAATTCATGTCGGCTTGTCTTGCAGGCGCTGCTATATTTTGAATTTAAGTGCTCATTTCACCAAAGAATTTTAAAACATGATTAGTAATATGACCAGTTTAACAATTTTATTTGGCCGCTTTTGAAGATTTTTTTTTTCGTTTTTTTGTAGAGCTGGTCTTATCAGATTTATCTAGGGAAATTCGACTCAAAAGTCCACTTTGACAGCATTGTTTGAAGTACATTCAGCCTTTATAAAAAAGACCAATACGGTATATTACATGGTAACTAAGTAAGAGAAAGAGCCAATTAGATGCGTTTGAGAGATAAAATGAATTTGAAGATGCTTCAGAATAAAAGCACTTTGGATTTTAGTACATCCTTAATAAGACTTTGTTCAACTATTACTTTTGTTTAGTTTGTTTTTGCTATAAGAATTGATCCTATCAAAAACTTCTCAGTATAAAAGTTTTAGATACTATTGAAGAGATGTATTATAAATTTAATCGGATTTGATATCTTAAGAATTGACGAATTTAAGGATTTTATTTATCATCTTCCACACACCCACCTTTTTCTTTTCTCTTTTTTATTAATTTTTAATTTTTTTTTATGTTTTTTGCGATAAATTTTGCGCCTATCAAAAACCTGTCAGTACAAAAGATATCTTGAGAATTAACGGAGGTATAAGTTCTTTTCTCCAAAAAACTATATTTTTTGTCTCTTTAGCCCATTTTTAATTTTATAAAATATCTGTCATGCATTAACTTTTGGTCCATTAATAGAAGTGATTCAAACTTTAAATAATATCAATTTTAATTAAAATACTATGCAGGTTTTTCGGTTTTTACAAAACTAATTCCTATTTCCACATCCTTGGCCGATTTTGTTTATTAACAAACTTTTCTGAGATTTTATGCCCCTTTATTTATGCATGAGTTTGAAAGAGATTTGAACAGAATTATAGAAGTTATCGTATTCATAAAAAGTGATATATATATACACAGTATGGTCAAATGTGACCGGCAACTTGAGATTTCAGATGTTTTGTTAAATATCTAGAAAAATACGTTAGAAGTTATTCAGAAACTCCAGGTGCGTAATCAGAATGGTGCAGATCAATATTTCTCCAAAGAGTTTTCTTGAAATACCATAGGGATCGTCAACTAATCCAAAAATAACGGAGATCGTGTCAAAACTAATGTAACAAAACCGATCAAAATGCAGATTATGATTAACTGTCTTGCTGTAATAAACTGTGTTCATTTGTATGAGGATGGCATGTATACTCGTAGAGAAAATGAGATTTTCAGAGAAGTAGTTCAAATTTTGCCAAGTTTTTGCTTATAATTTGCAGTTTTTATTAGAAAAAATGCTCTTTTCAGAAAATATGACAAACAACGTTGTTCACAACACCCCGTAATCAGAATTTAAAAAAATATTTAAAATTGCATGCGAAATGGGTATTTTTACTAAATAATGTTTCACTACGCATGCGCGAAGAAAATCAAAATCTAATCTGCATAATGTGTGAATGTATGAGTAAATATATGAAAAAACTTTCGTGAAATTTGGAAAAACATAGTTTGAAAATTTTGGTCTATAAAACAATCTCAAAATCCGTTATTTCCAAAATAAAGCAAAACGATGATGGGCTGTATCAATATATCCATTGACTTGTGTCAATATAGCACACAAAATATTACACGTACTATTATATTTGGATATAGGCCCTCACCTTTTTGCTTCCTTTTGGAAGCAATGTATTTTGTGCCTATTCTATAGACGACAATTTTCAAGCTATGTTTTTGAGACTTCAAAAATGTTGCTCAATTCATTTAACTAATACATTATGCACATTATATTTTTATTACTTTCACGCATATGAAGCGGAATATTATTTGGTAAACCAGATAATTTTTCATACATTTTTTATATATTTTTTAAATTCTAAATACTTTGTGTTATTTTTCATGTTTTCTCAAAGAAGTTATTTTTATTTTAAGAACTCTGCAAATTATAAGCGAAAGACTTTGGGACTATTGTTATGAAAATCTTAATTTCTCTATGAATGATATCCTCATAAAAATGAATGTAGTTTGTTACAATAAGCCTCTTAATCATAATCTTCATTTTAAAAACTTTTGCTGCATTAGTTTTGACAGGTAATCCAAAAGATATTGTTTTTTTTTCAATTTGTTGACGGTCTCTTATGGAATTCCTGGAAAAATTCTTCACTGAAATACATGACCTATACTATTATGTTTACACATCTGGAGTTTCAGTGAAATTACTCATGTATTTTTCTAGATAATTAATTAAGAGTCAAAAATCGTGTCCGATCACCTTTCGCCATATAATGTATATGTTACGGTTTGATTAATAGCTTTTTAATAATATTAACCGGTATTATTAGTAATTACCAAATATTTTTCCAATAAACCGGTTAATATGATTAATTTATGAGAATTTATCAAATTAACAACTTATTATGAATAATTACCAATCACGTTCGTTCAATTTAATAAATTTCAACTCATTTAGACTGAAATTTTTATTACGAATGCTTTTATTTATTTCGTGTCCGCATCTACCTATAGTGTAAAAATATAACAGCAACTGAGATCGCACATGTGATGACGTTTATGAAGTTTTCCGTCCATCGGTTTCAGAAAATGCATAAATTCTTTTGTTTTTATGGCTCCGAAGTGAATATAACGCATGTAATTTATTTTTTATCTCATCTCTTAACACATCATTGTATAAGAATGGTGTACTTAGACATGTGCACTACCGATCTTTGAAAGTAATGTTCCACTTAAAGATGCCATTAATGCTTCCCCTGATTTTAATGCCCTAAGAAACAACATTTTTACAAAACATATTTGCATTAAGTTTTGTAATTTTTTTTCATATTTCTTTGATATAAAATTTAATTATTTTAAGCAAATTTGTTTCATTAACTTATTCTTTTTATTCATATAAGCTATTTACTTCGTATAAGGCCTAGAGGTTCTGCTCTCGAAGCAGGAAGGCAGAAACTCCTGGTTACGAACACAATCGCGCCCGTCGACTTAATCATTTGGAGTTTTCTGGGGTTTTCTTCGAACCTTGGATTTCCAAGCATAGATATGGGTTTGGTTTACTTAGAAAGACACTACTTGGAGGGCACTTCCTGTCTGGCCTATATCCCTCGTGCAGATAATCGTCCTACATAAATAACACAAGAACACTTATAGAAGATAATTTTAAATAAAAAAAAGATGTTAATTTATTTGATTTTATTTTGCAAATACGTAAAATTCTTATGAAATCTATAAATTCCAAATAAACCTCCTCATTCCAAATCCTCCTTTTTTCCCTATCCTTTTCACAAAAGTTCCAGTTATAAGCCCCAATAAAATCATTAGAATTTCCTGTCTGCCATAGGTACTTACTTTCGATACTTTATGGTATTTATTATTTTATTTTTATAGTGTTTAAAATTATTACCCAATTTATTCAGTAATAATAAAATTAACTACATTTAATTCATTAGGTCTTGGAGTTATATAAATAATTTACGTCTTTTGATTGAGCATAATTGTATCTTTACTGTTATTTTTTTATTATTAGATGCATATAGTTATGATATTACATGTTCCAGTAAAGGACGTATTCGTTATTTGGCTCAATTAATTATATTGACTGAACTTCAGTGCTAATTATTAATAATTTCAGGTAATATTATTATTATGCAATTTTTATCAAATTTACCACAAGAAGCGGTTATTATTAACAATTACCGAATTTATCAAATTAGCCGTAACATGTACACAATATTTAAACCAAAATGCTACTATAATTTCAAACGATTTTTATTCTAATATGAAGGGGGGGGATGAAATAGATGAAAAATTTTCTTTCAATTGTGTTTTCATTATTATTATTAAAAAGAGATTTAAATCATATGAAAAAATGAATGTGAATATGAAAAATTTTCATGTTACTTACATGTTTAAAAAATTATATGTTAAAAAAATCCCAAAAGTATCGTAAGTCTTACCAGAAATTGATATAATTTCGTATTAATAATAGTAAAACAGAAACGGCTGCACAAACCATCATCTCATCGAGTTTACGAATAAAATTCTCGAATCAGTCAAAACTTTATTCGCATATTGAAATGCAACTGGTCTACCAAATCATACGTTGTTGGAAAACTCCTGAAAACATTATGTTAGTGGTTGAACGGTAAATTTACCATTGTGTTTTCTTGCCCACAGTAATCCATGTTTTCATTACTTAGTTGCAGAAAAACACAACGATAAACGTTCGAGTGAACCACTTAAATCGGTTTTTAAGTTGTTTTCTATCAATCTATGACTTGGAAGGACAGCTGTTAAATATGAGAAATGCAATTTAACTATGCCTAGAGTTTCCATCCGTTGAAGTTGTGGTCTGTGCAGCCAACTCTCGATCTATAGTAAAGTATTCCAAAAGAGCCTAAATAAATAAAAGTAAACGGCATAAAATGGCTAAGAATAAGTAATCAAATTTTTAATCTAATTTTGAAATTGCTGAAGAAATGTCCGGTTAATGATTCAGTGCTTATTATTATTTTAAACAACAAATAAACATTATTAAATCATTCCTATATTACAAGTTTTCTTTGTTTCGAAAATATATATTAATACGTTTTTTTTTTCCTTCGGAACTAATTTTTTGAGGAAAACTGAATTGTAGCCCAAGATTCTTCAAGAGAAATTAATTTCTAAAAACTTCAAAAATGCGATTACAAAATTACAGATTATTTTACAAGGGCCGCAGCGTCCCTAAGATTTTCACACTTTCGTACCACTATCTTGAAACGATAATATTTATTATAGAAATCTATTGTAGATGTTAAAGAAATCTGCTATGAAGATTTTTCATTTAAAGTATTGGTAGCAAAGTGTAAAAATTTTAGGAGAGCTGTGACTCCTGATTTTGCCAATAGTGTTTCAATTATGTTAATATACTATATGGCGAAAGGTGGCCGGCCACTTGCGATTTTAGTTGCATTGTTACATACTTAGAAATGTACATACCGAACTATTCTGAAACACCAGGTGTGTAAACAGAATAGTACAGGTCATGCATTTACGCTAAGAGTTTTTCCCAAAATCCCATATAGGACCGTCACCAAATAGAAAAAGAACAAAGATCTTTTGGATAACCCTGTCAAAACTAATGTAGTAAAAACGTTCGAACTTCAAATAAGGATTAAGTAGATCATTGCAATAAACTGTGTTCATTTTTATGAGAATAGTATATGCTCGTCCCAAATTTTACACAGTTCATAATATTAAAAAAATATTATATTTAAGAAATATGACAAAGAACATTGTACATAATACCCTGTAATCATAATTAGAAAATAATTAAAATTATACGAAAAATGCGCAAGTTTATGATGCGTGAACACAATCAAAATGTAATTTACATAATGTGTAGCTAAATGTATTGTGCAACTTTTGTGAAATCCTCGGAAACATAAATTCAAAATTCTGAAAATTATCATCAATAGAATAAGTTCAACGTTGTTCCCAAAAGGAAGCAAAAAGATTAAGGACTGTATCCAAATATATTTGTACGCACAATATTGTGTTATGCTATATTACACTAATCAATTGATATATGAATACGGCTTTCATTTTTTTGCTTTATTTTGGAAAGAATGGATTCTTCACTTATTCTATCGATGATCATTTTCAGAATTTTCAAGCTACGTTTTTGAGACGTTCACAAAAGTTGCTCAATACATTTTTATTATATTTTTCATTCTGATAAGTGGGTATTATGATAATGTTTTTTGTCATATTTCCTGAAAATAACATTTTTTTTAAAATTATGAATTCTGCAAATGATAAGCAAAAACCTGGTAAAATTTTTGACTGTCTAATTTCTCTTTGAATATACATGATATTCTCATAAAAATGAACACAGTTTTTTACAATAAGCCACATAATCATAATCTGCAGTTTGATCATTTTTCTACATTAATTTTAACAGTGTCATCCAAAAGATCTTCATTTTGTTCCAAGTTGTTGGCGATCTCCTATAGAATTTCTGGAAAAAAATTCTCGCGGATATATATTAACTTTATTATTCTGTTTACACTCCTAGAATTTCAAAATAACTCCTCGTGTATTTTTCTAGATATTTAACAAAACATCTAAAATCGCAAGTTTCCGGTCACCTTTAACCATATGGTCTACCCTCACTGCATTTTCTTTTTCAGCGTTTACAGTTTATTTTGGAACAAAGTATCTATAAGTAAATAAAATAGTAACTAAAAAAACAAAGAAACTAAAATAACTTATTTAGTTTCTTTGCATTAGTTTATTCCAAAATTTAAACATGCATAGTTCCTAAACTACTTGACCAAACGATTTCTTGTTTCTTATCCAAAGACAAAATGTACGGATAAATCCATATATGATGTTAAAATTCTTTGATTATATCGGAAAATTTCGACTTAGATATGAATATGACTAGTACAAGATGATTAGGTATCGCATTCATTTGTAGATTGTAGTCAAATTTAATACGGAGTGGTACTTTTTTTGGAGGGTGGGACAAGACTGCGGAATTATATCATAAATAAAATTTTTTATTTTTAACAAACATTTATAAAAGATTTTTTTTATTTTTCAAGAAATATACGTAAATTTTATGTTTATATAATGATTTAAATTTCTAAAATACACATAAAATAGACATAAAAAGAATGTTTTAGAAGGCTTTTCGAAATACTGAATAATTCTTCTCCAAGAAAGAGACATGCTGCTACATCAAGAGCAGAAGAAAGCTACTCGTAGAAGAAACTATACTTTTCGTCGCCTGTATATCGACCGGAGTCTTTTCTACATTTTATTACACATTTTAAACTTTAATAGAAATTTATTTTACTGCAGTGTGTTAAACGCCTGATAGTATCCGTCGTCAGGCATGAGATTTGGAAATTTTAAATCAGAGCATCCATGGTTTTATTAAATAATTGCTTAAGACTTTAGTAAAGGTTCTGAGCGTCAAATATCTTAAATTGTACAAATGTAGCTATACATAATATATACCCAAGTTAAGGTATCATAAATGTCAGAGATCTTAAAATGAACTAATTACAGGAACTCTTCGTTTTAAAAAATAACACAGATAGTCATATAAATGATTCTGTTAAGCAATTAATCCTTTATTTTCATGTAAACATACATTGACATATAACGTTTTTCTCTGTTTTTAATTTAGTTCTTCGCCATGCTGGAGCAAAGAAGACGGAAAATACCGCAGAATGTGCACTTGCATTTGGTATAACTTGTATTTTGGAAAAAGTTCTTCAATATTTAATTTAAAAGGAACATGTCTGATGAAAAGTGTAACAGATCATAAAGTGAAAGAGGGTACCGGATATGTGACAGCACAACATATTTTTTCTCTGTAAAATTTTCGTTATTTGTAAAACCTTTAAGATGTAAAATAAATTTCTTAAATTGAAACTGTTATATACTTTGAATTATTTAATCACTTAACTGATCAATATTTTTGAAGAAAACTTTCAAATGTCTTTTTTTTTCTGTGTTTTATAGAATTTTTAATCTTTTATCACCAGTTTTCCAAAAGAGAAATTTTTGGCCAATTGCATTTTTTTTTAATGTTCGGGTTAAATAATACATAATTTAGAAGAAAATTTTACTGGTAAGAATAATAAATTATGACTGGAGTATGGATGTATCAAGATTGGCAAAACACGACGTACGGGCAAAACAGGGAAGCGGTTAATGAATATTTTACAAGTAGCTACCAAAAAAAGAATTTATTTGTCGACAACTTCATTGTGACTAATTGCATCAAATTTTGCCAAAATGCATTGCAGAAGATAGTATATTTGCATACATTTCATCAAATTACTTAAATAATTTTGCATTATGATACCATACAGTTGAAATCACGCGTCACGCGGGCACGCCATGAAGCATTGCCTTTCTTGGATTACCTTCATTCACTCCCTTTTTTCATAACTGTATTGCAATTAAACAGCTTTAACTTTTAAATATAAATTTTAAATGTGTATTTTGTTTTTTTAGAATGTTGCTTTACTGCAATTTTTTAAGTATAAAATAAATATTAAAACTGGATGACATGTATCCCCCCGCGCGTTTAAATATGTAACCAGTATTTGAGCGCCTAATGCGTTAATATAAGAATAAAAACTACAATTCTAAAAGAATAAATCATCCATTTAAGAGTTAAATTTTACAAAACAATAATTTATATAAAATCAGGTTTTTAGATTCTAGCTTATTAATTAATTTATTAATTTGTAATATTTTAGCTATGGCGATAGCTCTTACTTTATTGCAGATATGCATTATAAGAAAAGATTAACTTATTATACAAAATATGTCTCTCTGATCTTTTTTCTTATTTTTATCTGTATAATAAACATTTCTAAAAATCATATGTAAATAAACAATTTGATGCATTTAAGTGTTAAAAGTATTATTTAAATTGAAAGAGTTAAATTCCAAAATATGAAATATGAACACTTTGAAACATATGATCAAGAAAGACAAAATTTATCCGGACGGCAACAATGTTCCTCTTTAAAAAATAATTTGTTGCTATTTTTGGTAGCGTAATTTCGTTTCTTTTAGCCTAATCAACGACAACAGCACAAGTTTCATTATTACAATTTCCTACGCAACTTAACATGTAGCTTGAAGTAAGTACAGAGTAGTTATACAATTTTCTTCTCATTATATAAAAATACTGGTGGCCTAACCCCTCAACCAATCAAAAAAATAAATAAATAAAATAGATAAACTTATATAGAGGTATGCGTTCGAGATCGTGATCATTTAAAACAACACAGCTCTCACGGTTACGGTTACAGTGAAAATATTTCAAAATTTTCGAATGACAACACTCATTTTTTTAATCTTTCAATTCATCAGCGCATTAAAAAACCACAAATGTCGCGGGAAATGATGCATTTACGATGAAAATTTCCGGCGTAAAACACTTAAAGAAAACCATTGTAAAGGAACAATGACAATGTTTTTACGTCGTGCATTTTTTCCCCACCGAGAAAAAATAATACTGTTAAATTTTTTCAACTTAAACCGAATTCGCAATTCTTTCCCTTTGTAAACCAACCTGCGCCTTAATGTGCTTATTTAAAATGTCTTTATTACACCTACGAGTAGTACAATCCTCTTCGTCACTTGAAATGTTTGGTTTATAGCATTTCGCACATGTTTGGCATATTCCTACATCCGATTCCCCAGTAGTAGCTGCATGTAAATTTCTGCACATCACTATATGTGGTAGAAGTATTATCAGTAACAATTTGAAAAACAGAGTTACTTCTGTGCGTGGCATTTGAACAAATTTTAGCTTTCAAACTATCGTTAGCGTTCAGTAAAGAAATATAGACTTTAAAATGGCTAAATACATTTTCTATCTCCTTTTATTTTATTTCCTATCAATGAGAATTGAAATTAGACCGATCGTTGGTTTGTTAGTCCTATTGTACACGTTAATTATAATCATTCTGAAAAACATTTTAAATACGTTATGTATTCTTTTGTTTTGACTCAAAATAGTTATTGATAAACGAATTTCGTTTTTAAATCTAAAAATCATTCATAACAAAATTTTTATTTTTAAACTAAGAAGATTTTCTGAAACTTTATATTCTATCAGAATAAATTTGAAAATTAACGTAATACAAACTGTAGCTACACCGGTTATCTTTTCTATTACCCCCCCCCCCTTGCTTCTAAATTTGTAGACAAAATCCTAGGTAAATTTTAATATGCATAAATATCGATATAAATTCGTAAATAGAAGTCTTTTGACAAAATGCATCGTTGTAGTCTCAAGTAAAAATTATAAAACACGCAAAAGCTTTAAAAAAGTTTCAAATAAGTTTCAAAATTTAAGTTTTTCAGTTGCGTGATAAACAAACATCATGCAAAACGCAACTCTCTGAGATTGGAAGGCGATTTCGTTTTACCATTAACGTGACAGTAGATGTTAAAATATCTTTAAAGAGTGTGTTATGAGAGAGAAAGTTTTTTAAAACTTCCTAAGTAGCCGAGTAATGATGTTATAAAGCCATTTATATGCGAGATATCAATTTGAGAATTTTATTATATATGTATTAATTTCAATATAATATTATGTAGTTTTTTGTTTGAAATCTTTTGAAATTATTGTGAAACTTGAAATTAAAATTTTATTTTAAATGGATAGATCTTTTATCAATATTTCATCAACTAAGTGTACTTTATTTAAATTTCAAAAAGTGCAAAGCCAAATTTTTATTAATTTTCAATTGATAGATAAATATTACCAATAAAAAAGGAAACAGTATTTTGCAAGGGAAATGTATGAAATAACATAATTATATAGATTCTAAACATGATTAAAAAAATCGTTTGTATAAAAAAAAAATCATCAAAACTATTTTATATTCATGCAACACACCCAGGAAAAATATTTCAAAGAAAGAATGAATGAATAAATAAGTAAATAAATATGTAATAGTTTATGATTCAATATTGTTAGAGAGATTCATCAGTTATCGTTTTGATTTATCAAATGAGTTTTAATTTTCAAAGTATACATTGACTGATATGAGTGAAAACGAAACTAATATGATGAAATCTTCTGTGACTGTCAGAAAATAATTTCTCATTTAATAAAGAAATCCTATATATTTATAAGTTATGAACTGATTGCGGAACCATAACACAGCGAGTACATTTTGTTCTTAAGAAAGCTATGGAGTTTTAAATCTAAATTATGGTCCACATATCGGCTGAACAATATCTCACAAAAATGCTTAATTACATGGTGATCAATCATTACATTTCAGAAAATAATTGGTTTGATAAAACGGTAATAGCTGTTGGTTCCACATTAAAAAAATATTTGACTCATATTTTTACTGATCTAACTAAGTATAATAAATCTATATGGCACACGAAATATTTTTGAATTATAATTACATCTTTCTAACTATACTTGTTCGTGCAAAATGATATCGATTTTAGTAAGTAAGTCATTTTGACTCGTACACGCGCATATTTAGTTGCGTTATATATTGTCTTTAACCTATTTAATATACATAATCTCTTCGATATCCAATTTCTATTCCAATTTAATTTTAATCGTTAAATGTCGCAATGGCACGAAAAGTTCTAAAAAAAAATCTTCTTCTCTAACGAATATAAGCTCTAACTTTTTTTGTGAATCCTGGTGTCATTTAAAACATTTAAATATTTTGCCAAAAGAAGTAAAAATTAAAATGAAAATGATTAGTATTTATTTTAAAATCATGAATTCAATAGTATTTAAGCATATGTAATATTTTAATTATTCATATGCTTGGATTAAAGTATTCAAAATGTACAAGGTGTTCACTCTCGACGGTATCTAATGACTAATTCCAAAACCGATAGTCATAGACATATTCCAATTCTCAAAGTCTTAAGTCTTAAATTCCAATTTCAAAAATACTTTAAATGAGGTAAAAATGTATTTTTAAGCGATTTCGGTCAATAAAAACATTTCTCAAAAGAAATACGATATTTAAAATTTATACGGTTCTCCAATCCTAGAAGTTATGTTTCGTAAAACTTTTCTGCTATATTGACAAAAAAAAAAAAAAAAAAAAAAAAAAAAAAATCCCGTTATTCTACAATTGAAACTGACTGAGTAAAGGGTGTTTTTAAAGTTATTATTCTTGCTGCGATATAGTTTTCATTCACAAACTTAGTAGAAATATAATTCTGTTAGATATATTAAAAAAATGATTGGAAGTAAAATTAACATTGCAATATAAATTTGAAATACATAATCATTCTGACATATTAATGTAAAATATACAATTTTTAATAAATATATAAAAAGAAAAAAACAAACATAATTTTTGTTAAATAAAATGATAAAAATTATCAGCATAATTTTTTTTTTCAGAATAATACTAATTTTAAAATGCTATTAAATTGATAATTGATTTTCATGTATTCTGTAACGAAAAATCCGATACTGACATTCATTTTTAACCATCAAGTAAAGATTTTTGCAAATCGTAAATTTTAAAGCAAAAAAATAAAAAAAATAGCGAAAATTTAATACCATAAAATACGCGTGATTGTTGCGTTTTTAACTTTTAATAACTGATTTTTATGTGTTTTTTTATCACTGAATGCGAAACTAGCCTTCATTTTTAAACATCCCGTCAGAAATTCGCTCAAATTGTAAACTTCAAAGTTAAAAATTTTAAAGTTATAACCCTCATAGCATGCATAGTCACATTGACGTCACAATGACGTCACTGTGAGTCACTTTGGTCACATCACATGTGACCAAAATGCCACCACTCAGTGACGTCACATTGTGACTGAGATGTGACTTTTTTAAAAATCTTTAGAAAATTATAATTCTTCAAAACATGTTATTTACTTTAAAAAACATATTTCTGGCAGTTTCAATATCATCACTTTTGTCACAGTTCCGTCACAATGTTAATGTCAAAGTAGTCACAAATGACACATTTTTCACAAATCTGTCACATTGTGACCTCTTTGTGAAGGGGTCACAAAAGAGCTCTAAAACGGCCATAACGACTTCACATTGACGTCATGTGACGTCACATCGACGATCGATGGTCACAAAGTCACAATGTGACTTCACAACGACGTCGCAGTGACGTCCCCATGCTTTACGGGAATTCTACCTCCTACTCTACCTCATTAGTCCCCTTAGTTGTTTAGCTGTAAAAATCATAGTATAAGTTAAATGATTGAAAAAATTATTAAAATAAATTAAATTTAATTTAAAAAGTTTCACATCTTTTTTATTATATAATATCCTTGCTATATTTTAAACTTGACATTTCAGATTTGCGAAAAAAAAAAAAAAAACTATCGGTATGGTTAAAAATGAAAGTCGTTTTCAGATACGGTGCATAAACAGAAATTATCAAAAGTTAAACTAGTCGTTAGAGGCCACCGTAATACTTAACCATCATGTATACGCACAATATAAAATATGAAAATAAAACATATGTAAACTATATTAAATGCATCGTAATTCTAAAATAAAATTTAAACGTATATTTAAACATTCTTAATACAGTAATACTCTATTAATATATTGCTGATGAACCTATTTTGACAAATTGTATAAAACGCCAAACTACTCAAGTAGTACCAAATTGCGTAAAAGAAACATACTTATAACTCCAAAAATAATTATAATTCCAAGATAGTCCCAAATATGTTCTACCGCATTTAAGTCTAGAGAGTGAGCTGGCCATCCCATTCTCTCCAAACCGAGTGCATTGTTCTCTCCAGATCAGAAGACGTTCTTAATCGCTCTCCAGTGTGAATTTGGTTGGTTTGGTTGGTTTATTGGGTGTATTGGCACAAAGTCCAAATTTGGGCATGCTGCGCCAAACAAAATTAGAGAAAGTAAAAGTATAATTTATCTGGTTGGGGACCCATCCAGATTAACTCGGCTCCATTATTATTACAGATTAATAAGTAGGTAAAAATTCAATGAAAACTAAAAAAGTGTGAATTTGGACTCGTCTGTAAATAGTACAGAAGCTCGCTGTTATTTTGTACTGGAAACATGTTCTCTTGCCCCACGTAAGCGAGCCCTTCTCTGTCGTCTGTTGAGGGGAACACACAACTAATCGCCTTGCATAGAGACCTGCATTGTGAAGACGTCTTCGCACCGTAGTAGTGGAGATTCTTCTCCCTGATGCTGAAAAGTGATCTGCAATGAATTGCGGCACAGTAGTGCGTTTTCTCCTTCGGGCCGAAAGAGCTAGAAACCGGTCTTCTGCAGGTGTTGCAACAAGTGGACGGCCTGAAGCATGTCTTCTGGACGCAGAATCTTTGGATTCATACTGATCCCAAAGTCTTTGGACTACACTGAAAGACACATTGAGCCGCCTAGCCGTATCGGCCGTACAACCCCATTTCCATCCATCCTGCCTACCGCCACCTTAATGAATCGGTAAAACGACTTTTTCTAGAACATTTACATAATTTTTTTGGTGTGGATGGTATTAAACTTTTAATTGGTAACATTTTTAAAAATTGAGTTAAAAAAGGATTTGTTAAATTTCTCTTGTATTCTGCTAACATTTAGTCCTCAACATTTCTTTAAAAATTAAATAATAAAAAAAGCAACAACAACAGAAACTGATATCGAATGGGAGATTAAAACATTTGGAAATCCTCCCCCCAACTTAAAAGTCAAATTACCCCCCTCCAGTGGAACGTACATCCCACGTTGGGAACCATTGTTAGTGTTAAGTTTGTGTCTTAATAATGTATGCGTACACAATAACTGCTCCTTTCGTGCGCATTGATTAAAGTATTTCCACGTAATAAAATAACGAATCACGCAGTAAGTGTTAAACCTATCAAGAAAATACATTCCCAATCGAATATAAAAGTTAACAAGGGATATTTTCCGATATATGTTAAGCATGTAATGCAACCAATCTTAATCGATTTGCCATCAAATGCTATTTTAATTAAAAGTGCTTATTCAATATGAATCGTCAATATTTAGTTTTGTTTAATTTGTATTTTTAACTTTATTTAAACGAATAAAAAACCATGTTAGTAGGAATATTTCAAGTTCTTCTTAGGGGGACAAAAGAATTTTGATTCCCAAGTTTACGATGACATCATTTTAAGGTTTTTATTAATGAGAAAAATCATCTTAAGTGAAAACAGATTTTTTTTCAACCATGAAACCATTAATATCTCATCCGATGCTAGGAAATGAAGATTTATTGAAGTAACGTAGAATAGGGCGAACGTTTGTGGTCAATTATTTATTACTTAACTATAGGAAATGAAGCAGTTTTATAAAAGGAATCATAAATTAACTCCCCAATCCTTTTGACACTTTAAGTTCTATGAAATGCTTTCGCTTTTACTTAAGAAACTAAGTTTCTTACATTCAGGATGTGTTAAAGTTTTATTGCTTGAAATGAGTTCGAAGGATTCAATTTATTGTGAAAATCCTTCGAATGTAATTCTTTTCTTGTAACTTAAAAGAAAACTATTACAGCTCTGTGATCGAAACTATGGTCATTATCTTAAAATAATACCGTTAGAATAATTTATAGATGACTTTTCTTTTGTTAAAGGAAAAGGATTGTTTTGCAAGATCTGGAGATCATGTGAAAAATGGATGAAGATTTCGTGATATAAAAGTTTATCTAAAAATGTAGAATTGACATAAGTTATTAGGATTTTAAAATATATATTTCAATTATATAAGATTAGAGTAGTAAATACATAATGAAGCATAAAGGTGTTACGTTCGCGCATACCTTTTTTTGCGCTAGCAGCGCTACCTCTACCTTTTAAAAAAGTGTAAGTGAGTAAGTATGATCTCAGATCACACAAAGGGTTTCATTAAAGGTTTCTTTAAAAATCCTTATACTTAATTTAAAAAATACAAATTCTTAATTTATAATTAATAAATTCTTACATAGATAGCAGCACCAAAAATTTAATTTTAAAATAATTATAAAAGGAAGTTATTTATTTTAATCAAATTAAAAATGTTCAAATGAAATCTTTTAAATAAAATTCAAAAATCCAAATTTTTCAAAAATCTAAAATTAAAAACAGGGATACAAATGAAATTTCAAATTTCCAAAAACGAAAAAAAATAAACAAAATTTAAAATGTTGAAATATTAATAAACCACAATAGTTTTTAAAATAGAAATAAAATTGAATTCCGAAAAATATTATGAATGTCAGATGAACGAAACCCAAATAACATAAACCCTTAAATTGGCAAAGAACTGAAATTTCTTTTAATTAAATCCATCCTTATATGAAAATTTCAAGTTATAGAACTGGGGAGAAATTAACAATCTCTTATTTACTAACGAGACGTTTTACCTCCAAGCTATAATGTCTACACGCACAACTTTTAAATTGAGGTCCTCTTTTAAAATGCAAATCGCAAAAATGAACGGATGACATTGATAAAATTAATTTACTTAAAATAATAGACTTTTTCAAAATTTTGTGATTTGTCGTGTGGCACGAGATATCAGCTGTAAGTATACAAAATTTGAAGTTCTTGACTTATAAAGTATTTGTGTACGGACTCTGTGACAGACGTATCGATAGAGGACAGAGACGAATAGGATTTAGTTAGATGAACTAAACCTTAAAAACTATGCAAAATACTGAAGGATTTCACGTACGAATGTTTAATAAAGGAACGGCTCAGATTTACGCCAGCCATAAAAACTAAAGAGAAACCTTAATAGAATTTTAAATATCTATTAATGTGGTTTTCAACGTGTGCTGCGGTGTTTTTCACCTTAGAACCTATCTCACAATGGAGTCAGAAAATCGTTGGATTAAAATGTTTATTTGTCTTCATCGGATATAATACGGAATCCCTCTATTCTAATTACATCGGATTAAATTTCAATAATTCTAAGTTAAGGTGAATTTATAATTTTTTTAACTATGGCAAATAAGTTGTCGAAATTAAAGAAGACTCGCAGCTTCACAAACACTGTCATTACATCCATAATTAAAAAACTGACGATATGATTGTGTCTGCTGCACTAAATTTAGTTGAACTTAAAAAAATTCATGTACAACTAGAAGAAGATGAAATGATTGTTTCAGGAAGTTTAATTCTTAAAAATAGTGAGATAAATTTATACACTAATAATCAAAATTATTTTTTTTTCATTATTAACTTTTAAATCTCCCACAGTCTCAATTTGGTAGCTGTAATTCCCTAATATTTAGTATTTTAAACTATCCATCTAAAATAATCAAAATATCGATCTTCTGATAATTAAAATAAATGTAAAAGTAGCAACTTTAAAAGTACCAATAGTTTTAAATTAGACGAATATCGGTTTCGTTAGCATATAGCTTACCGTTCTCAATGCTATATGCTATCGAAACCGGTATACTTCTACTATTATTTTCAACACAATCTAACTGATTGGTAAAGTAATCATACGAATTGAATAATTTCCAACTGAGCGAAAAATTGTCCAGGCCGGGAGTCGAACCCGTCATATGGAGGCCCATTACCTGCGGTCTATTCTGTTGAACTGTATAAATGACAGACCAGATGCTATGACCAATAAGGTTATCTGAGCGAAAAATCGCAGCCGGCAGTCGCCCCGGTAGCTTAACAGGTAAAGCATTGGCCTTGTAAGCCAAGTATCCGGGTTCGACTCCCGGCCTGGGCAATTTTTCGCTCAGTTGGAAATTATTCAATTCGGTATACTTCTAGTTTAAAACAATTGGTGCTTTTATTATACGTACTTTTACAGTTCTCTTATATTGCACCGAGCTCCATCTCAGTAATTAATTACAATGATTGGTGCAATTTGTGAATTATTCTCAGAAGTATTTTATTAATTACTAGCTGACCCGCCCGGCGTTGCCCGGGTCCGTATGGACAATATTAAACGAACTTAAAATTTGTATGATTTTATCATTCACTCGAAACATGCAGAAATGCATTGTCTGAAATACATAGCCCCTGACTGTGTGAAAAATCGGTTTAAAAAACAACTAATGTTAAGCTCTAAAAATACTCAAAATGAGAGATGAGAAACGCGGGAGGGAATATGTATCCAACGACTCCGTGATTTTCGTGTTAAAGTGTTGATATTTACCAAAAATCACTGTTAAGTCACGTAACTAATTATTATTTTTTTTTCACATAGAAATCCCAAGTGAAATATTTTGAATTTCAAACTAATTATATCACTCTTAAATCCGACTATACCATGAATGAAATCGATACTCGCTGGTAGCTAAAAGGTTGGTATATAGTATTATAATTTCAGAGCCATTTAACAAAAGTAAGTGTTATTTTTAATCAAATCATGCGTAATGTTCACTCTGTGGATAAATTCCTAACCGTAAACTTTTGTACCGTAACCATAACCTGCCTGTAACCTAACTTCGACATAACAGTACCTTACCGTAAATTAAATATAACATAAATGTAACCTAGCCTTCACTTTATTGTAACCTATCCTTATTCTAGCCGTAACATAAATGCAATTTATCTTTAACCTAACTTAACCGTGAGCTAACTGTAAATTAAACATAAACGGGATATTAAACATAATCAAAGACTTACCGTAATGTAATTGCAACTTTAAAGGTTATCTAACCATATATTGGGTTCATGTCCATGGAAGTTATTTTGTCTTGTTTGGATCTGGTTATGATTCCTTAGAATATTTTCGTCGGGTTCAGATTTCGTTCGATTCAGATTTTAGGAATTTTTTGAAATTGAATTTTTTTATGTTCGGGTCGGATTTATGTCTATGGAAATTATTTTGCCTTGCTCGGATCCAGTTATGGTTCTGTGGTATATTTTTGTCGGGAACAGATTTGGTTCAATTCAGATTTCGGCTTTTTCTTCAAATGGAATTTTTGGGTTCGGGTTTTTTTTGCGTGTTCACGGAAATTATGCTGCCTTGTTCGAATAAGAACATGCTTCACTGGAATATTTTTTTTTCAAGTTCAGATTTGGTTCAGTTCAGCTTTCGTGATTTTTTCAAAGAAATTTTTTAGGTTCAGATTCGGTTCATGTGAATGGAAATTTTTTGTCTTATTCAGATCCGGTTACGATTCTTTGGAATATTTTGTATCAGATTCCGATTTGGTTCGATTCAAATTTCAGGTTTTTTTTCAAATAGAATTTTTAGGTTCCGATCTCGATCATGTCCACGGAAATTATTTTGTCATACTCGAATCCATGTATGATTCTTTCGAATATTTTGGTCGAATTTAGATGTGGTTTGGGTCAAATTTCAGGTTTATAGTTCTCTGGAATATTTTTATCGGTTTCAAATTTCGTTCGAGTCATATTTCAGGGTTTTTTTTAAAGAAAATATTTAGGTTCGGGTCAGCTTTCATGCCCGCGAAAATTATTTTTCCTTGTTTGGATAGGGTTATGCTTCACTTGAACATTTTTGCGGGATTCAGATTTGCTTCAGGTCAGTTATCAAATCCATAGTTTTTTTACAAACAGAATTTTTAGGTTAGGTTCGGGTTTATACTCACGGAAATTTTGTGTATCACGGATCGGAGTGTGGTCCTTTTTTGGGGGGGGGGGGGGGATCGGGTTATGTTTAAATTAGTCTAAACATTAAGGTTATAATAAGTTTTGCTACTATTCTTTTTATGGCTATTTCTGATAGATAATTTACTTTGCTATTTGATAATTTATTATGGTGGATGAATCGTTTGCGGATACAAACAATTATACGCCAAACAGCTATTTTATTTTTGTTTTTAAAACAAATTAAAGCCATATTACAATTTTAAATTGAATAGAACACATTTAAATTTAATCAATGATTAAAAAAATAAACTCATAGAAAAGTGTTGTGTAATTTTTTTATTGCAACACAGCTAAAGACTCATACATTCTAATATTCGAAATACTAAAAATATGCGTACAACCATACAGTAAAAAGAAGTTATTAGAGTGGCCGTATAATGTCTTGGGGTGACGCGAAAAATGTAACTTTAAAATCCGCTACATTAAGTCCAAATAAGCACCAATAAAACCATGTGCTTTGAAACTCCGATCAATTCAAACCGGTTTAAACCAGTATTTCTTTGTTTTTGTTTTTTACCTTTTAAACTGTTATTGAATAGATGACTAAAATTTCGTTTAAAAAATAACGTTTTGTGCCATTATTGCCTGTAATACACGATCAGAATGCATGAAAGATACAGATAGATCAATCATAGGCAAGAGTTATTTGATTATTTTTATCATATGACTTTGAAATATCAATATAGAAGCATCATTTAAGATTTTGCTTGAAAAATCAACATTCTTTCGTTAATATCTTAAAATCGTCTGCACTCTGAAATCTAGATTTTAGATTAATATTATTATTTAAGTGTTCATGCATGATTTTAAAAGAATCTTTTCATCACTATATTTTATATAATCACATGGAATTATTAATACGTTGTTAAATCATAAACTTTTTTCATCTACGTTATAAAGTATTAAAAATTTCTGAAAAAAAAGAGAAAACTTTTAGTAATACAATTTTTTACTTCAAATCATATGTTTTCAATGTTTTATTTAATTTAATTTTGACATTTAATTATTTTTAATTTTTCAATTTCAATTATTTTAAAAGCAAACATTTATTTTAATAAATAATATAATAGAAAAAACCATTAAAAAATTACTATTTCTTCGTAAAATATGCTTCAGCTGTAATTCATTTCTTCCAATCCGTCTTATTAATACAAAACTCCTTCTTCGTGCTTTTGTTTGAGACATTAAAATTTCAGCGATAAATGGTTTCATATTGCAAAACTTTTTTTTTTCGGTTTACTTCGCCACCACCTATCTTTTTCCTCCATGGCGTACAGCAGTTGTGATTAAAAAACAAAAATCCTCATTTAAACTGACAGTTTGCCAGTCTATGAATTTTAAAGGTCAGTCGCAGCTTTTTAAATTACTTCTGCGAAAATTTTATGCAACCAACCAACCATAAGAGAATGAAAGGGAAAAAAGCGAAAAAAAATCGATTTTTTATGAGAGTGAGGTTTGGAATTTAATTAATTACTCAGTTATTAAATAGAATTTTGAAATTCTGAGCGTCAGGTGCATCAGGAGAGATATTGGGCTACTCTCAGAAAAATTTTGAGCTTCGTACTTACCGTAGTTTTCGCTAACTATCGCAGACAAACACACACACACAGAGCGATTTGTTATTTTATTAATATAGATTGGTAGATTAATTGTGAAATTTATTTGAAAATATTTATTTTATTGAAAAAAATTTATTAGTATGTATTTATTAAATTCTGGTTGTAAATACATTCATAAAAACAATTACATTTATTACTTTTTATGGAGTGTCCATTACAGTACCAGAGGGTGTTCATTACTGTGGCAGAGAGTGTCCAATACTGGGCGTATGTGTGTTTTGATATATTTCTGTTATTTAAAATTAAATTTTGATTCACATAGGAAAATGATACTTTGTGAATTTTTAAAATTTTTACAGATTAATATAATATGAAGAAAACTGGAATATAATAACTATTACTATTTACAAAAAGTAATTTTAAAAGAAAATCCTTAAGAGTGCTCATTAACGGCAAGTCAAAACCATTTATACATATAAAAAAGTACAAATTTATAGAAAATCATTAAAACATTATTCAGAAAGTATTGTCAAAATTGATGTTTTAAAATAATTCTTGAAAATAAAAAAATCATTAAAAGATAATGCATTCAATTTTAACTTCATTACATTTAATAAACTCAAAAAATATTATTAAGAAAAATAATCATCAATTAAAATTGATTTTAGAGAAGAAAATGAAATATAACAAGAATTTTCGTTTTAAAAATATGCTAAAACTTTTAGAAATAGTTCAAATTTTTTATTTCCACAAGCATTATTTTTCAGATTGCAATACCAAAATGAAAAAAAAAGAGTGGGAGAGTGAAAACTTCCTATTTCATCAATTTCTTGTAAAATTACAGCAGCTTTCAAAAGGTATCCTTACAGCTATTATAATATAATATATAATGGCACCAACCCAGCTATTTTTACTGAGTTGGTGACAAATGTCATACTTTAAGGTTTTGATTGATGGTATTCTATGCTTATGTTTCATAATGTGGAAAATTAATAGCATAAAAATATCTGTTGGTGTCATTTGACACCAACAGAAACAGCAAAAGTAGGTGCTCTTGGAGAGTGAAGGTTCGCTGTTGATTGTTTAAGGATTAACTGGTGTTATTGGTTTGAGTCAGACTTCGAGTCGATTACAGAGGACTGTAATCGATTACGATTACGATTATTTTCAATTTCTAAAAACCGATTACGATTATGTCTCTTTTTATGCCAGTTGGATTACGATTACGTTTAGATTACGATTAATATTTTTCTGTTGGATTATGATTACGTTTAGATTACGATTACAATTTTTTTGTTGGATTACGATTACATTTAGATTACGATTACGGTTGACACTTTTGCAGGTCATGTTGACATTAACCCTTAACTACTGTTAGCAGTCTCAGTAGTTAAGGGTTAATGTCAACTCCAAAACCTGTTTTTCAGGTTTTGGAGTTTAACTCATAATTTTTAGTTTAACTTTAGATACTGGTCAAATTTTGTTTCGTTTGGAGCCCTTACTATCTCTAGAGACTTTTGAATAACTGAATTTTATTTATAATTGTCCTATATATAAAGTTTAATACAAAAATAGTATTCAGAGATTTAATTTAACTTTTTATTCATCTTTATATTAAGCGGTCTGACAGACCGCTCTCAGTAGTTATGTGACAATTTTGTTACAGCAGTTAAGTGTTAAATGTGTTGCCTTGTGTCTCAACCATTTGTGACTCTTATTAGGATTTACCCAATTTTTCACAAAACAAAATATTTTTCCGGAGAAAAAATTGTATTATTAAATTAAATATTAAGGTATATTATATTTATGTATATGCGCAATATCGCGTACATTTCTTCCAATATAAAAAAGATAAATTTCTTATTAGAGTAATTAATTAGAGCAGCGGTTCCCAAACTTTCTTTGTACGCGACCCACCTTTCAGGGAAAAAATTTTCGTGACCCACTTTTCAATAAAAAAAATTTTCGCGACCCACCCAAGATAAAGTTGTATGTCAGTATAGCAATTTTTGTACGATCTCTATACTTTCAGCTATCCCATCCTAAGAAAAACGCAAAATTTTGTACGAAAGATAAATTATCAATAGAAACCAGAATCGGTAATCTCAATGTGTGTAAATGAATATCGATTAAAACAATACACAAACTATAAAAATGGTTAAAAGTATGTTTAATTATCATGAAAACATAACTTAGTAATTAATGAGATTTCTAATTGCTGTTTACCAATGTGGGAACATATATTAACACACAGTTTGTCTCTGTACTTGTCTTCCAAAAACAGCAAAGTAGAAAAAACATGTTCTCATTAGCACAAAGTGTTGAATTTCATCAAGGATTTCAAAGTTGATTTAAATATTTCTGGATATTCTGTTCGTATATTAATCTAAAAGGAAAATAAGGATACTCCCATTATTTCCTTTCGAAATTGTCTTATCTTTTTAAACAGAAATAAAGTATTTTATGACAAACTTAGATTGTTTCGCAAGCCACCAAAGCAACTGCCGCGGCCCACCAGTGGGTCGCGACCCATAGATTGGGAACCGCTGAATTCGAGTATCTTATTATAGTAATTTCTTATTAGAGTTTGTTATTAGTTTCTTACAGGCTAATATCATAATTGCATTAAATTAAAAACTCAGTCTGAATCAGTTTCGAGTGGAAGTATGTTGAATTTGAATCGGGTTTCGGATTGACTAAAAATAAAATTCCAGGACTCTGATGTGGTTTAACCCGAGTTGTGCAGAGTTCTATTACGAACAACTCTTGTTTCGAATTCATTGTTTGACTATCTATATGCAATATTCACATTTTGTAATACAATTTATAACCATTTCAAATTTCCCATGTTTTATGGTTATTTTTATTGAATTTTGATGATTTAACTTTACGGATTTCCTAAGAAAAATTCAGCCTAAATCACATTTTTTTAATATTATTATTCCATATTGGGAAAATACCTCTTTAAAAAAGTCTGAGGTTTTGTTTTGAACCTTCTCATTCATCTTATAAAACATTAAATTTTCTTCTTTTTGTAAATTTCTATATGTGTGCCTTTTAATATGCAGTGCATAGCATACAGAAGCTACTTCAGTAAGGCAAACATACCCATTCACTAATGTTAATCCTTTGGAAGAGCTTTTTTTAAATATCTTCTTCGCATTTTAGTGTTTTAAACGTTTTTTCGCAATGTTTAGCTCAGATCGATGTATATAAAGACCGTTTTCTAAGTTTTTGATTTTGTATGCATTCTTTTTATTATAGGTGTTTTTAAATCAAAAAGGTAAACTTTGCGACATAAGTTTTAATTTATTTTTGTACGAAAATGCATGAAAATAGCAGGTGTTGTTATTCAGAAACTATCTAATTGCACTCATTTATCTGTTTTTTGCAAACGCAATGGATATTTTAGCCATCAAAGTTTACATTTCGAACGCATTTTCTGGCAAAAGCAGAAAAACCAGTCAATGAAAGGGAAACAATCGTGAGATCACGTGACCAAAATAGCTCATAATTCGGTTGGTAATTTAATTGTCACAAAATTGAAAATTCAGTTCGATTCAAATTCGCTTCCATAGTCAGCCTTCCAATTTTTTATCTTTTCGTTAAAAAATGAATTTGTAAATGTGTCAAAATGTTTTGCGCTTGCTGAGCAGAGCAGTTGAGAACACCCTTAAGATGTTTTTACTTTAGGAACTGGTTTTGAAAATGTAAATATACTCATTAAAATAAATAAATTAATTAATTAAAAACCGTAGTGGAAACTAAAAGGGTAAAAATAAAATCCGTTATCATACAGATCGACTTTAGTTGTTCAATGAGAAAAACATTTAAAAATATTGAAATGCAAGTGATCGTAAATTTGTTATCATAATTTTTTTGCCCATAAGATTAACATTAGCGAAGGGGTGTTTTGGGATTACTAAAGTAACCCTTTAATAATTACATTGCTTTCGGAGAAAAAATGAAGAAATACAAACTAAAAAATATATACTGATATTCCTGATTTTCAAATTTCATAAATTTTAAAATAAATTTCAATTACATGAACAGCGGCGTAGAAGATGGGGGGGAGGATACAGATGTACTGGTATCACTAATTTTATACAGTTTTCTTTGCCATATCTAATCAGAGAATCTGAAGCTATTAGTCAAGGCGGAATCAACTTTTCGATTTTAATGGTATGAAGAGCATTTGGACCCTCCCCCGGCTATGACTCTGTACAAGAACATTTAAAGGAAGAAAAAGCGCATTATCTTCTTGTAGGACAGAATTAAAGGGCTGTGGGAATGCAGGATATAATGTTCAATAGTAAAACCATAGATAAAATTATTTTCTTTCTTTTCTTTTTTACTTTTTATCCTTCACTACTTCCAATCAATGACCCATACCTCTGGATTGACCACATGTTGTTTTATTTTCTCACTTCCCATATCTCTGACAAACTCTAGTCAAACACTATTCCTATATCCTATTACAGTGTGCGGTATACATTCTGTTTCACTTTACCCCATTGAAAGCTATCTCTATCTCTTATGACCTCTGACCTTCACACTCCTACTTTAGGGCCATTTAATGAGTTGAAAACATGAACCGAACTCTTCCTTTTCCGGTGGTACAATGTTTAGCAAACCAACCAACCAAGAGAAAGAAAGGGAAAAAAGAAGACGTAATCCTAACGTAATCGCATATTTATTTAAGATTACGATTACATTGCAGTTATATTAGGGTTCGATTATGATTAGATTATGATTATAATCGAGATGAAATCTCTTGATTATGATTATATTGCGATTATTTCAAAAACCAAAATCTATGATTACGATTACAGTGCGATTACACGGTTTTTGTAATCGATTATAATCGACTACGATTACACGATTACGATTACTCGAAGTCTGGTTTGAGTTTTTTTCTTATCGTTTAACGTTTCAATTGCAAACGTAACAATTTATTGGGTGTATAGACTTATTTTATTTTTCCTTTGCGAGTTTTAATAACTCTGCAATTATCTGAAACTACTAGGGTAGTCAGTTTATCAATTCTATGTCGAACACCGTGGTTAATGTCGTTCCTGACACGTCCTTAAAAACTTTGAATTATGTCGAGACAAATGTCGAGATGGAAGAAAGCAATGAAGTTCAAGAAGAAAACAGTTCGGTTTTTAGCAATAAAAATGATTATTTAACCCGGTCTCTAACGTCAGACGAGGAATTACTTAGACTAGCCGCTGAAAATAATAGCAAAAATTATACTATTTTTTTTACAAAGTGAAAGCACTGAAGTTATACCGAAAAGAAATCCACGAGCTATTCAGATGGAGATAAAATCTAAAATCAAAAACTCTTCTAAAATAGATAACGTACGTTTCACTCGCACAGGGAGCATGATATTTTTAACCAAAGACGTAGAATGCGCTATAGACATCAGCAAAGTATCATCTTTTTTGGGAGTATCAATTCAATCAAGAATTATTTGGGAGAACATTACTAATCGGTTTCTTCTTTTTAATATCCCGGTCGACATACCTTTAGATGAAATAGCAAATGAATTAAAAGAAAACAACAACATTCGAATCCTAGAGCTAAGACGCTTTTTAAAGAGAGGGAGTACAAAGGAAACTTCGCCAATATTAGTAACAATACTAGGAACAAAACTTCCCCAACATATTAAAATGTTTTATACATTACAAAACATCAAACAATTTGTCGATAGACCGAGGCAGTGCGGAAAATGCTATAAGTACAATCACAGTACAATCAGATGTCCTTCAGAAAAGTTATGTATAAACTGCGGAAAAAATCATAATGAACCTTGCACCGAACAACAATTTGTATAAATTGCGGAGGTGAACACAAAGCCGATAATTCGCAATGTCCCACAAGAATTAAAGAAATAAATATACTCGAATTCAAATGTAGGAATTTTTTATCTATTACAGAAGCCAGAAGAAGATATAATATTAATTCAGTCTCAAAAACATACAGCACAGTTACTAGTACTTCGAACATGGCAAATGATAATTTTCAAAAAATTTTTGAAGATAGGACCAACTATATGTTAAAAATAATCATTGAATCATTTGCAAAAGTAATAAAGAGGGTAACGGAGGCGATAAATAAAATTCAAATTCCTTCAGAGGTTTTCTCGGATATAGAGCAAGATAATATAGAGGAAAAAAAAGGGACATCACAGAATAAAAATAAAAGGGAAGATCCTGTAGAACTACAACAAGAGATTAAAAAAATATGCTTAGAAAAAAATATTATGAACAGGGAAGATAACAATAAAGAAGACAAGGATAAAAAAACTAAACCTAAAAATCCAAGCCGCGGACGTGGCAAAAAATAGTCTATACTCCCCCCCCCCCCAAAAAAAAAACTCTTTTTAATTTTATTTTTATTAGTGTTCAAGCCTTTTTGCTTATCCTTTGACTATTTCTAATTATAGTAATATAAAGTTCCGTCTATTTATATGGTTTTTATGGAGCTTTCTAATTTAATTTTACAATGGAACTGTCGCGGTTTTAAAAACAAAAAAAATTTTTTTAGAAATCACACTTTCAGAAATAGTCTAATATGGGTCTTCCAAGAAACTTGGTTAAATTCATCAGATAAAGTACATATAGCCAATAAAGTAATTTTTCGTAATGACAGATTATCTAACAAAAGAGGTGGTGGTCTTTTAATAGCTATAGATAAAATTTCCGGTTGTGGTATATGATATTGATCCTCCTAACTCTAACACGGAGGTTCAAGGCATTCATATTTGGTGGAAAAAAAATGGATAACTATTATAAATCTATACTCTCCTCGTCCTTTTAAAGATTGGGCTTGGTTGAATTATGAAACGAGTAGACTTGATCAAAATTATATTATTATCGGAGATTTAAATATAAATATTTTAGAGATCAACTCCACTCAAAGAAATAATAAGATAGAAAATTTCATGACTTGGATTCATGAATCAAACGGAATCCTTTTAAATTCTGACTATCCGACACGTTTTTCTAATGGCCATAACTCCCTCCTCGACATTACTTTAATTTCGAATAGTTTATTTCATATACTTGAATATTCTTTACATCCAGATAATTTCGGATCTGACCATCATCCCATCCAGTTGATTGATAAAAGAAAAAGATACAACAAAGAAGAATCTAATTATATTCAAAAATTTGTTCAGTGGGACAAAATAAATGTTATTATAGAAGAAAAAATTACTAAAAACCAAATAAAAGATTTAAATGAAGTTTACGATCAAATACAACTAATCAAAGAAAGTCATACCATATCATTGAAACTTAATATAAATAAATTTCCTCTTTGGTGGTCCATCAAGACTAAAAAACTTGTAGCCCAAAAAAGAAAAGTTTACAATAAAGCGAGGAAAAATTGCAATATAGAAGATTGGATAGATTATAAGAGAATTGAGGCTAAAATGAGAAAAAATATAAAGAAAGATAATCAAGATAACTGGAATAAAATTACAACTGACATTGGGAAAGGAGATAATCTTTTCAAAATAATTAAAAGGTTAAAAAGAAAAACTACGAGACAAATAATAGTAACCTATATTTCAGTGGATGCGAAATCGATAAAAAACGTCAAGCTAACCTATTAAGCACAGTTTTCCAGAATAAATATATAAATCAGTTCATTCCTTATGATATGAGTACAAACGTTGATGATAATTTCCAATTCAAAATAGAAGATTTAAACAACGCAATCAATAATAATAAAATAAAAACTCCCGGATATGATGGCATAAATAGTAATTTCTACAAAAAAATGAAAGATAAAACTAAACAATGGATGCTTGAAAAATATAACGAAATTTTAAACACTGGAATCATTCCAAATAATTGGAAAGAAGTCGTTATCCTGCCTATCAAAAAACCTGGTAAAAATGCAGATAATCCACAAAATTATAGACCCATCTCCCTTACAGTAGACGCAAAGAAAATTTTTGAAAAAATGCTTTTAAATTGTATCCTAGATAAATGTATGGACAGAAATATTTTCGATAAAAATCATTATGGATTCATTCCGTTCAAAGATTGTAACCGAGCTATATATAAAATTTATAATGATGCTAAACGTGCTAAGATTACAAATAAGAAAGGCTTCATAGTTGCTTTTGATATTGAAGGAGCTTACAACAACGTTATATGGGATGCTCTAATTTACAAATTAGCAAAATTAGGAATAAATGGTGAAATTCTGTATATCACAAAGTGTTTAATAGAAGATCAAAAGGCTCGTGTTCTGTGGAGAGGTATTTATTCATCCCCTTTTAAATTCAATCGTGGGTTATTACAGGGAAGTATATTGTCGGCCATATTGTTCACAATCTATTTAGCAGATGTTTTCGAGATTTTTGATACAAATATAACTTGCGTCATTTATGCTGATGATATTTATTTATATGGGTATCACGAAAACCTTCACTACATTAAATCTCTTATCCAAGATAATATTGACAGATTAGTAAGTTGGCTTCAGTTTTGGGGTTTAGCTATCAATCCCAGCAAAAGCAATATTTTAAATATCAATTTTAATAATGAATCAGAAGAATATAATTTGAAAATTGGCGGAGAAGATATAACATATAAAAAGAAAAAGAAAATTCGAATCCTAGGATATATTATCAACAATAAGCTTAACAATATAGATCATATCAACATGCTTCATAATTAAATTAATCTTCAACTAAATTATTTGAAAATTATTGCTACATCAGCGAGAGGAGGAACCACCAAACAGCTACTAAATTTGTATCAAAGTCTTGGTCAAAGCATCCTCGAAGGAAATCCCAGAATCCTATCAGAAGCTTCTAAACAAGAATCTAAAAAAATGCAAATCATTCATAACAAAGGACTAAGGTGGGCGACAGGATTGAATAAATGGTGTCCTATCCCAGTTCTTTTACACGAAAGTAAATCCCAGAACATCCATCAGCGCTTAAAATACCTTGCAATAAAACAGAGCATCACAAGCCTAAAATATAAAAAATATAAGACAAATGTCACAAATACCACTATAAGTATTGAAGCTAATATGTTACATCGTTACAGATCTAATATCAATGAAATAATATCCTATGAATGGAATACACTAGATAAAAACAGTCGAGATAACTTTTTGCGTTTTTGGTCTATCAGTAAAAAAAATATCGGAATGGAAAATTTGGCTCAGTATATTAATGGCGCAATTGAAGAATTGGAAAAAAATGCTATTATCCTAGCTTCCGACGCCTCTAAATATCAGACATCTACCACTATTGGCATTGTAAATAAAAACATGAATGCTACACAAAGATTTCAGATACCTCATATAAATTCTATTTTTACGGCCGAAGCAATTGCTGTCTACATTAGTATTAAGTTATATACTGTGAACGAGGGTCAATACCATAACTTTACAGATTCGTTAAGTACCATCCAGGCTTTACAAAATGTAAACAAAAAATCGCCAGCGATAATCAGCCAAATAAAATATCTAATAACCCAAAAGGAAAAGGATAACATCCATATTCAATTATGGTGGATTCCAGGTCACAGCAAAATTCATATTAACGAGCTAGCCGATAGGATTGCCGCATCTACAAGCGAATTAACTAGATATATTCCATGGATTGCCCCAGAAGATTGGATACAACACATCAAGAATAATATTAGGTCAGAGAATGCGCAAGATTGGGAAATGTATAAGTCAGAAAAAAATAGAAGTTACGGCGGCTACACTAAAGATTATAATCATCATAATTTACCCAGAAAGAAAAGCACAATTTACAGTAGATTCTTAACGAGAACTGTTTTAACTAAAGACAGATTAAGTAAATTAAAACGCACGTCATTTTCGAACTGTCAATATTGTATGGATTGTAAACAAACTGAAGAACATTTAATTTTTCACTGCCGAATGTTTGCTGGATCAAGAGCCAGACTTTGGAGGATTTTTGACATAACTCAAGACTGTTCTCATGATGAATTGTTTGAAAAAGCGTCTGCAAACAAAACTCTCATGTTACATTTAGCAAAATATTTACAGATAATCCTGACTGCGTGCCCTACCTATATGTAATCTAAAGTAAACTTTAGCATCTCCCCGGTAGACAGCGATGTTTTTAGATCATGGACAAAGTAAAAGCTGTTTAAGGATCAAGTTGGTATAAATGGCGCTACGCGCCATACACACCACAATACTATCTCATGAGAAGACATGAGATGAGAGAGAGAGAACAGCAAAATGTCACTGTAAATTTGCACGAGGATGTTTTTCCGGAATTTTATTTAAAAAGGAAGGGGGGGGGGGTATAAAAAAGGCACTTTTCCATTTTTTCCCCTTGACATTAAAATAAAAGGTTGTCAGAATCCAGGCTTCAGAAAATGAGACTTCTTGACAAATAATATAAACAACAACAAAAATAAGCTTGAAATTTTTTGCTTGTTTATTAACCCTTTCAGGGGCGGTGTTTGCAGTCTGCAAACACATAATATTACTGTTCCAATTTTGAACTGGCACCAGTATAATTTTAGTGCAATTTTGATTTTATAATATTCGCGAAAAACAGCTCTTGATTATTTTCGAATAAATCTGTTCTTTAATTGTGGTGTGAATCAATTATTTGAACATTTTCGAAACAGAAATACTTTGCCCCTGAAAGGGTTAAACATTATAGGGCTGATGTGCCAGAAATGTACATCTTTAAGGAATCACTTTTAAAAGTCCTTTTTTATAAATTTAAAATAATAATAAAAGAAAAATAAAAATAATTATTATTTTTCAATTTCTTCAATATTGAATTCATCTATTAACCTATCAACAATATTTAACCATTTTTATAGTCTCATTCCCAATATGAATAAAAATTTAATTTTAAATAACAAAAATATACGAAAACACCCTAAAGCCCAGAAATAGACACCCCATAATAATTAATAAATTTAATTGTTTTTATATCTGTATTTAGAATGAGAAATTAATGAAAACAGAAGAATGAAACAAAAAATTATTATTAAATGAATTTAACTATAAGGATACCAATACTTAATAAAATTTTGTAGTAATCATTCACTTTTTGAATTAATTATTGTAATTATCAAAAGATAGATATTTTAGATAGATCCCTTTTGGATTCCAAGATAGACAAGGTACCATGCGATTTTGAGAATGTATTTTTTTTCACAAAAAAATTCCAATACGTTTATACATATATACATACGTATATTACAAAAAGGGCTGTTTAATAGCCTCTGCTTATCAACCAGGAGAAGACCCTTTAATTGCCTTCTAGGAGGACTTAAAGGAATCGACTGGGAGCAGAGACTTGAATCGACTGGGAGCAGAGACTTAATGTCCAATCCGCACCTTCCATCGGTACAGCCTGTTAGTACTCTTGTCTAGTGCAAGGGGAACGAACGCGGATGGGCTTCCTCCAACCCGCTTGGCCAGCCTGGAGGGATTTGGCTACAACCCCCCTTATTTTACCATGAATTCACAAACAAATCACGGCCCTCAGTTCCCGGTAGTCTGCATGTTCCTGGTTAAGGCAGCGATCAGACAGACATGAAGACAGAGGGTGCTAAGAATCACCGGGCTCGACTTGGCTGCCATAAGTTGATGACCTTGGCTACGTACAATGGACGATCCCTATCTTCTGAAAACCGTTTACAGGAACTTGAAGAAGAGTTAGATAAGATCAACTGGGACATTTTAGGATTATGTGAAGTAAGAAGAAAAGGCGAAGAAAAGATTGATCTTGCCAGCGGACATGTTTTATACTACAGAGGTACAGAAGATGGAAGAACAAGTGGTGTAGGATTTCTGATTCATAAAAGGTGGAAGAATCACATTGTAGAATATGATAGTGCATCAGATAGAGTTGCAAGATTAGTAATACAAGTGTCCAAAAGATACAAGCTGCAAATTACCCAAGTTTATGCACCAACAATAAGTTATTCTGATGAAGAAATTGAAGATTTTTATGAAGAAGTAGCTTCAATGCATCAAAAGGGAAATTGCTACATAAAATTAATAATGGGAGACTGGAATGCTAGAATTGGAGAGAAGAAGAAAGGTGAATTATCTGTAGGAAATCATGGATATGGTATGCGAGATGAAAGAGGAAACAGATTGATTGAGTTTGCAGAATGTGAACAGATGTATATCATGAATTCATTTTTCAAGAAAAAGCCGCAAAGAAAATGGACATGGCGTTGTGCAAATGGCTCAACAAGTGAAATCGACTACATCTTGACCAACAAAAAGTATCTTATTCAGGACTGCAGCGTTCTCAATAACTTCAATACAGGAAGCGATCACAGATTGGTTAGATGCAAACTGCTGTTAAATACTAAAGTGGAAAGAATGAAGCTTTTGCTGCACTCAAAGAAATCAATCGATATTATAAACCTCCAGAAACATAAAGAAGAATTTCATTTGGAACTTCAAAACCGTTTCCAAGTACTTCAATCAACTTTAGAAGAAGAGCAAGATGTTACAATAGTGAACAGGAAGCTAAACAATAGTCTGCAAGAAATTGCTAAGAAGATAGCCGATGATGCACAAGTAAAACAGACAAAGAAAATAACAGAAGAAACAAGAAGATTGATGAAAAAACGCAGAGAATTTAAAATGAAGAAAAATGATCCTAAATCAAGTGTTGAATATGCTGAATTATGTAAAACAGTAAGAAAATGCGTTACAGAAGATATCAGAAAATTTAACTGTGACCTTGTTAAAAAAGTTCTGGAAGATAACAAAAGTTTAAAATCAGCTAAGCACAAGTTATGTGTTGGAAGAAAAGGTATTTTTGCGCTGAAGAGAGCAGATGGAACAATTACCAAAATCAGCAACGAAATAGTACACATTGTTGAAAAGTTCTATAATGATCTATATAAATGTGAAGATCAGAGGGAAATCAACGAACACGATCAACGAGAAATCTTAACAGAAACTGAAGAGATAATCCCAGTGATGACAGACGAAGTTTTACAAGCTATTAGATTTATGAAAAAAGGTAAATGCTCTGGAGAAGATGGAATTACAATTGACCTTATCAAAGAAGCAGGAGAAGAATTTGCAAAAAGACTTTCCTTACTGTTTTCCAAATGTCTCAAAAGGTCAGATGTACCAGAAGATTGGAATAATGCTGTGATGGTACTACTTTACAAGAAAGGAGAGAAGGAAAACATTAAAAATTACCGTCCGATCAGCTTACTGTCCGTGATTTATAAAATTTTCACCAAAGTTTTAACGACAAGACTTGAATCAGCTCTGGACTCAGCTCAATCTAGAGAACAAGCAGGATTCCGAAGTGGATTCAGCACAATGGATCATATCCAAACAGTAAGGGAACTCATAGAAAAGCATAAAGAATATAATTTACCTCTCTGCCTTGCCTTTATTGATTATGAAAAAGCTTTTGATTCCGTCTACACATCAGCAGTAGTAGATTCTATGGAGAACATTGGTATAGACAAACCTTACATCAATATCATAAATAAGATTTACAAGAAAGCAACAGCAACCATCCGTTTAGATAAAGGAAAAGCGAAGATCAAGCTCGGAAGAGGAGTAAGACAAGGAGACACCATTTCACCCAAGCTTTTTAATGCTGTCTTAGAAAATATCTTCAAGAAGCTGGATTGGGAAAACAAAGGGATTAGAATAAATGGAGAATTTTTAAGTCATCTCCGGTTCGCTGACGACATTGTAATTTTCAGTAACAGTCCTGAAGAATTGGAAATTATGCTAAAAGATCTTGCAGAAGCTAGCATCAATGTGGGATTAAAAATAAATTTAGAAAAGACTAAGATGATGTTTAATTCATTTACATCAAAAAAGAAAATTGTCTACAAGAACACTGAGATTAAAGAAGTGCAAAGTTATGTGTACCTAGGATAGGAAATATCATCGGATAATAGTATCTTGAATGAAATCAATAGAAGAATAAGAAATGGGTGGAGTGCTTTCGGGAAGAACAGTATTATTCTGAAGGGTAATATGCCTCTTTGTTTGAAAAGAAAAGTTTTTAATCAATGTATTTTACCTGCATTAACCTACGGAGCAGAAACATGGACACTAACAAAACGGATGATGCAAAGATTACAAACAACACAGAGAAGCATGGAAAGATGCATGCTAGGCATAACTAGAAGAGACAGAAAGAGGATAACCTGGATAAGAAATCAAACAAAAGTTTTTGACATCCTTGAAAGAATCAAGCAGCTAAAATGGAAATGGGCTGGGCACATTGCAAGAAGACAAGACAATAGATGGAACACAAATATACTACAGTGGTATCCCAGAAATGTAAAACGACCAAGAAGACGACCACAAGTAAGATGGAGTGACGAAATTAGAAAAGTGGCTGGTGTAAATTGGATGACGAAAGCACTAGACAGAAAACATTGGAAAAATCTGGGGGAGACCTACATCCAGCAGTGGATCGAAAACGGTTGATGATGATGATGATGATGATTACAAAAAATAAGAAGAAACAAATGACGATAGTAATATAAATTTAGTGCCCTTTCAATTTCAGCTCCTAGGCGACGCACAGGGGGCAAAATCCCGAAAAGCTTTCCAAAATATGAAAATGTTATTCAAATTGTACGAAAATTCGTATACAGGTGTTTTTGAGGATGCTAAGTAAAAATACAAAATTTAACTTTAAAATAAATGGCGGATACAATATGACGGAACAAAAATTAAAATGTCTCAAAAATTATTCAATTTGTATAAAATTTCTTCAACTTATCAGGATGCTAATTAGGATTCAAAAGTTAAACTTTAAAAATAAATAAATAAATAAAATGACAAATTAAAAGTAAAAACAATTAGATTTAAATAATATTTAAAATTTCGAGGCTAAATTTAAAAAGAAATTTTGAAGGAATCAAGACATATTTAATCGAAATTAATTAATGGAAAGTAAGATATTAGACTGTTTAATTTTTATATTATTAAAACAAAAATGGAAATATATTCCAGAGATTTGCCTTTAAAATCAACTGTAATATAGTAAAAAGATTCTTCAGAGGTCATGGTGTCGAAATAGTTAGCAGAACTTGTTGGCGGTATTAGAAGATCCTGTGTCTCTTACGATCAATTATTTTAATTTGTTTTGCGATAACTTACCTAAACTGGAAATGAAAGAATATGATAACATTAAAAGGCGTAAAAATATCTTTTTTTTTTTTTTTTTTTTTTTTTTTTGTGCTACTGCATGTTTGTCATAAAATTCTGGATGCCTTTTCATCAGTTTGTTGTATGATTCTTGAGTATCTGATGGCATTTGACAAATAAGCAGTAATGAAGATAATGTTATTTCTCATTAATAAGTAGTTTGTGTTCTGAAGTAGGCATACAGAACCAGGGATGTAGTTCAAATCTACAAGCTGTTTGTAAAGAAAAATCTTTGAAATATATCAAATTAATGACATGGCAACAAGAAATTACTTATGACATAGAATCGTCTAATCAAATCTTCGTATACGCTTGTTATAGAAGCACAAATAGTTGAGTTTCAAATAATGGTTGAATTATATTGCCAACATTTGTGCTTCCAAATCTGGGATTTAATTCTCGACGAGAAGTCTTAATAGAAAATGAAAATTTTTTTGCATATTTTATTTTGCGATTTCAGTGTTCTTCTTTTCATGCAGAGTACGAGCTTTCCATTTTTTCTATGCAGTTTGTCTGCCGTGTGGAATAGGGTGGATCGAAAAAATTGTTTTTCGCAGTGTCAAAACCTACCTATGCGGAAAAGATGTTCTCTTGGATGGAGATTAAGGGAAAAATAATTAAAAAAATTAATTTTAAATTTTAATACTGCCACAATAAGGTTGAATTTCGAAAAAAAGTGAAAAAAGACCTAATTTTGGCTAGATGATTTTTGATTCAAAATAATAGTTAAAAAAATTATCCAAAACCTACCTATGCGTAAAAGATGTTATATTATATGCTGAGTATGAAAAGAATAATTTAAAAAAATAATTTCAAAATTTAAATCTGCCGCAATGTGGCTCAAATTTATGTATTTCAACGTTTTTGCGGTAAAAAATCTTTTTTTTTTTTTTGTAAAATAAAATATGAATTTTAGAATTTTTAACATTTATTGCAATGAGGGGATATTTAATTGATTACAAGATAAAAACTTTAGTTTCTTATTTAACAGCTTCATTAGTATTAAATCAGGAAAAATCGTCAACATTGCAATTGGCGATAATGACATTCAGTATTGAAAATCGACATAAGAATTTGTAATTCAATTCGATTTTTATAAAACCGTCTCTTATGTATGGTAGATACACAGCAGAAATACTTCCGTGACTCTTTTGATTATTAGTTTTGTAGAATGAGCGTTGCGTGAATAGATATTATTAATAGTAGATGTTATTGCCACTGGAATGATTGCTGGATTTACCTATTGCTTCTGAAATCATGTCGTTGCTAAATCCGTCAGTTAGTGGAGGTTCGACACATTTTCCTATTTAATTAAATCTATGTAATCCGTCACAAAAGGTCAAAAAGCTGGTAAATGAAATATATAGATATTTTTAATGTAATGATTAGGATTACAGAAGACCGTTTGATTTCACTCGCTCGCTTTTAAAATTCATATACTGAAATAAATGAAAATACAAAAAGCTTCTAACATGCTGCGAATAATCTTTCTATTTCACCAGTGAAACATTTTTGCGCAACCGCGGTTCCATCCACGCTGCAAAAAGATGACATAGTGGAACCTCATTAGTCTGTAACTAGCACAAAAACCATTGTAGTGGACGCTTGTAGATCAGTTCCATATTTCGAATAACACATCCTTTAACATCTACGTTAACAGATATTCTGTCACAACCAATTGCAACCATTGTTACATGCATATTATTGTTAACACATGACAAAAAAAAAAATGTACGTCGTGTTTTCAAATTGTTTGCCAGAATTTATATATATGTGGCCGATGTATTCGGAACCAAGTTCTTTTTTTCAAGCTCAAGTCTGCTTCTATTATGATTTTTCTTCTCTTGTTTTCTAGTAATATAGTCTGTCTTTCACCTACCAAAGTTTAAAGAAAATGGCCATGATTATAATCTTTTACAAATGACTAAAACGATGGAGTGGTTTTTGGTATGTTTTGTCATGCCAATTTTTTTCTGTGAATAGCATTCGATTCATAGTTTTGTGAGATAATGCCCAAATCTTGAAGTGCACCAGACACGATGGCAGCACCTGCTCGTTTGGAAATGCCCAAACTGTCCAATATTCTGGCTGATGCCAATCTTTGTCACTACAGGTGATGTGACACCTAGCTTGGAAGCATTTTGGCTTTTCAATGATAGCTGATAATGCAGAAAAGTGAGTTTGCTCCCGATACGTCGGTTTAGTTTACACTCAGTATTCATATTCATATTCAAATCTATTGAACTGAAAAAAATAGGCAGTATTTTCGGAAATGGTCCAAAAGACTGTAGTAGCTTTCAATATCTTATTTTGTTTTACAAGAATTAAGACGAGCGCAATGTTTGTCGTTAAACAGTTTAATTTTTCTTAAAATGCTGCTGTGGTAAATTATTGAGATTGAATCTCATTTATAGGTCACTTGTAACTTATTAGCAACTCCTCACTGGTAGGAAATAAATAGATGTTGACCGATTCCTTTTTTCGGTTATTTTTTAAATACCAATATATAAATTTTATAACTTTTTGTAATAGGGTGCATATTTACTGGCAAATCAAAGCCAGACCAAAATAGGGTGTAATTCATATCTCTCTGTCTCTCTCTCTCTTTTATTATTATTTTTTTTAACAACGCCATGGTATAGTAATATTCAAGGTACACTAAGCTACACAATACACAAGCAGAAAAATCCTAACTGAAAAAACTGGAACTGCCAGTTTTTCGAAACTTTAAATCACTTGCAGCAGTATTAAATTTCGAAATTAGTTTATTTATTTATTTATTTTTACTTAATATCCATGCAATATAATATTTCTCACGCAAAGATAGGTTTTGATTGATATTAAAATGATTATTTTGCGTCAAAAATAAATCTAACCAAAATTAGATCTTTTTCAATTTTTTCAATATTTTATCGAATTTTCAACTTTTTTGTGGCAGTATTAAATTTTGAATTTATTACTTATTATTGTTTTTTACTTAACCTCCATACGATATAACATCTTTTCCGCATTGTTGGATTTTAAAAATTATTAAAATAATTAGTTTTTGACAAAAATAACCTAACCAAAATTCGGTCTTTTTTCAATTTTTTTCGAAAATTCAACCCTTTTGTGGCAGTATTAAATTTTAAAATTAATTTTTTTTATTATTTTTCCCTTAATCTCCATACAATAGAACATCTTTCCCACATAGGTAGAATTTGATGAATGGTGATTTTTTTTTCACCATAGACAATCGATCCACCCTAGTGTAGAAGCCCTCTTAGCATGTAACGTAGCTATTCTGAATTCTAAATTATCTCTATCCAATTTAATTAAAAAATGTCATATCGGTAAGAAGCTATTTTGATATTTTCTGACATAGGTAGCAACATTGAATATTACACTAATTCGTTGTTAACGACTATTTCTTCTGTATCAATGATTGCATTAAAAGAAGTAAGTTAATTCTCCTAGTGTTTAATACAATCCCATTCATTGACATTAGCTTCCTTATTTCTTGAAAAAGAAAATGGATCTTGATTGGCCCGATAAAATCAGTGAAATGAAGATCTCGGAATTTTCAAATTGACGATTCATAATTTATTCGCAATATTTATGTATTCTAGTAGCACGAGATAAGTGAAAAATATGTTAAAACCTCCTGCCATCTTCATAGAGAAAATTATTTGTCTAAATGTACTTAGAATAAATTTGCAATCACATCCTTATTTGCAAACCAAATCCAAATTGCTAATGTAGGTGAAAGTCATATTCATAATGATTTTTACTCGCATTAATGAAATAAAATATTCTCAGTAGTTTGATCTAGCAAATATTGCCATTGGCAAAATAACTCTTCTAATTACAATAGAAAAAACAAAATTACTACCTATAAATATAAGAAAATGTTATTCTATCGGATCAATAATAGAGAATTAATTCCCTTTTTTTTATTTCATTACTAAGCTTACTTATCAAATTAATTTAAACTTATGATTACAGTACTTATTTACAATATAATAGGTAATAAACTATTACAAAATTGAATAATAAAAAATTTGAAAGATATTTATCAGCTAAATTAACGTGAAAAGTACTCAATTTCAGAATTTTTGAAGCGCACAAAAAAGTGGCATTTTTACTTGGGATTACTAAAATATGCGTGAAATGCAGAAAGGCAGTTTTTGGCAGCTGCTTTTTCATGAATCATTAGACAATAGCCCAGGTTATTATTTCCATTAAATTTTGTTGCCGAACACTGTAGAACATTTAAACTTTTTGATGTTTGAAAGCAAAAAAATAAAATATTTTCTACAATATTTTATCAAAAATGACTATGAATTTATTATTTTTTATGTGCTTAGTACAAATTTGGTAATACATGCAAATAAAGTACACACTATCATAGTGTGAATCCATTTCAAATCATTAAAATCGGATAATATGATAAAATGTAGCGCTCATTTAGAGGAACTATTGATTTGCTGTTTTTGTTCGCTCTAAATGATACTCCTTCAAACATCATTTTTGAAATAATGCTGTTTGTAAGGGCGAAGCAAAAATCTTTTTTTAAATACAGATTCTGACTCTCCAAATATTATTCTAACCAACTATATAATCAAAATTCCCTAAATCGTAACTTCATTTTTCGACTTTTGGCCAGCTTTTGGGGTTTTTGCCCCACTATGCGACGGCCCCCTTCGCCCCCGCCTCGCACGGTTCCGAACGTCATTTAAAAAATAAGTTTGATTATTTAGATTTTCAATTAAGTCAAAATATTTTATACTTCTTAAACATTACTAAAATTACATTTTAACAATGTCTACATGGTGTCCATTTCTGGAAAATGACTAATTAACACTCCGAGTAATGAACTTTAAATCCTTAAAAAAAAGTTTTTAATTGGCCATGAGTATATAAAATTTGAAGTTTTCTATTGCTATTCAAATTCTAATTTTGCAGGAAAACTAATTATTTATTAATTTATTAAATGAAGCCATCTCTTAGCAGCTATATTAAGATTTTGTAGTGGATAAGTGGAAATTTTAAATATTATTTTTTGCTTCCTGATTAATCTGATAAAAAGTTTACCAATTTCCCAGATTATAAAACATGTAAGAGGGAAATATAAAAAAAATAATTAAAGCTAAATATACATTAGTTCTTTATTTTGAACCAAAATCGTGTAAAATAGTGTAAAAAACATAAAATAACTTACTTTTCACTCAGATTATACGATAATCTTCGCGCTATATGTGAAATGTAGCATTCTAGAAATTCTAGATTCCATGCCCGCCGCGCCATAATCACATAATCAAACAATTTTCACCTGTTGCTATTGCAGAATTTACTTCAAGGGAGACGGGCCAAGATCCAGATAAACTTTGCGTTGTTAGCGAAATAAGATTGCACAACCACAAGTATGCATTATTGTATACTTTTCCCTGTTTCAGAAATTAAATTTTCGGATTGGTCAATTTCATTTCGATAACAGCTTAAAATGTACCTGGATCTTGACTACATATTCATTGGTCAGAGGACAGAAAAGAGGTAACATTACTTAAAATTACACTCGTTCTACAAGATTCAAAATTAACTGTTAAAGAATGATTTTTTAATCACTCGTCGTATGAAATTTTTGTAAATTAACTGTGTTTCGACAATTTTCTAGAAAAATGGTAAATTGAATGTTAAATATACAGTCAACGCATCATTATTTTACGGAAACATTTAATAGTGTATATTAGAGGAATTGCGGACGAAAACATTGCAAAGCAATTTCAGTCGTCCACTGTACTATAACTGAGGATTTCTAGAATAAATTACACCACAAGCTGCAACGACGGTGTTGACTGGATTCTGAAATAGCGAGCAATAAAATATTACGAGTTCAATCATAATGCTTTGGATCATCACTGAAAGTTGAAAAAACATTTTGAGCTGAACTGAAAATGAAATAGCGTATCAAAGATAGAATTAAATGTAACATTTAAATTATAGAATGTTCCAAACTTCACCACTCAAGATCCATTTGCTGTGGTATCACATTGACTCACGATATATCGCTTTTCATCATGTGTGGATGTCACAAGGAATTATATATACAGTGCAGAGATGTTTCTTATAAAGTTAAGCAATAGAGCAAGAGCCCAGACCCACCTCAGCTACGTAATAGTATCAAACCTGATGGTTCCGGACTGTGGATATATAATACAGTAGGTAAGAACGTATGGATATTAGCTAACTTGAGTAAGGGGGTCTTTTGGAAGGTAATATGTAAGGGGGCTGGGGCACATTGATACATGGGACACATTGATATACCCCCTCTACTGCTGACAATGTCATTACAGGAAGTTTCACAACAGCTCCAAAAGAGGATGCAAGTGTACATAACAACGTACAGAACGTTTTGGGATGATTCAGTAGTTTGATGAAATGGAACGAGTGATTTATCTTTTTTATAGGTCAAAAGTAAATTTTAGTTGTACAATTGCAATGGTATTATACAACTGTTCAAGTATTATCAAACCAAAAGAACTCCCTGGTAAGTAAAGCTATTGTTTATCAGTTCCTCATTCTTTATTGTTAGGTAAATAATGAAGTGTTGGATTTGAGACTCATGTAATTCAAAATGGCTGCATGGTGCACATTAATACAGTCTATTTCGGGGCACAATGATACGTATCAATGTGCCTCTTAATAGCTACAAACAACATAAATCTTTTTCTAATTACTTTTATTATTTTATTTTTCCATACACTCCTTAATCCAACCATTTCTCGACAAAAATGTCTAGTGTTTGTTTTTATTGAAGTGAAATTATATCAGAAAATTTTATATTATTTTTGTAAACAGAAGACGTACGAATATATCTAACAGCTAGTGGTAGTGGAACTAACAAAAGGAAAGGACAGCAGCCTGGGAAATCTTGAATTTATATCGATTCTCCAGAGAAAAAGAATTTTCGACATGAGAAAAATTAAATAAGAGAAACAAGCTACAGCACAGCAAAGGCTAATTATATTATAAACAGAATTTTTAATAAAAAAATACTTTATTTTTTGTTTGTATACCAATTTATAAACAGAAAATCTGGTAACTTTTTAATCCTTCCTAAGAAACAAGATAATGCATGGGTTGAAATGCCAAATATGACAAAGTTACCACTGCTAATAATCAGGCAAGGAACAGCCAGAAAAAAAGTATGACATTACTTATAAACAGCCCTTAGCTTTACTGAATTGAATAAAAAATTGAACTATTAGAAAGGGAGGGGAACATTGGATTTGGAGTGACACAAAAACCTTAAACTAAGATATGAATTTAAATGTATCAACTCAGAATCATTCAAAAGACAGTGGATAAAGTTAAAGCTTTTTAGTACATTTTTAACTATTGGAATGTATTATAATTGGATCAAAAATAGAAATATTTCTTCCTTTCCCGTTACCTATTTTTTACACCACTTACAATTTGAGACTTTTCGGCCAGTCGGACTCCAGTGTATGTATACATGCATATAAATATACACATTATTATTTTAGGGAAGAGACTTTTCCGTGTTTTTGCACGACAGTATAATCTAACAGTAAACGTTATTTTATCTAATCGGAAAATAATGCGATTCAACACAACATCTTTTTCTCTAATATTATACTGGTATGGTAAAACGCAGAAAATTCTCATGCCAAATATATACATATGCAAATGTATATGTATATGTAAACACACATACATAATTTTGAATGTAAATAATAAAAAAAAAGCAGTTGGAGATAAAAATGCGCGGTGTACTGCATTGTTATCAGAAAATCAATAAATTTTTAGATATACACTTTTTAAAAAGAATTCGAATTTCGGCCAACAGATGGCGCTGGCGACGCCAACAGGCTGTCGAAATTCAGACATTACTGTAGTTTTCATACGCATGATTTTTTCGGCTCATTTCGCACAGTCGAATCTCAGTTGACATGTTTAATTGACCTTTTTTCTCGCCTACAGAAATAGTTTGTTGGACGGGAAGAGATTTATAATAATATTTATGATTGAATATTGTCTATTATATTTAATAAAAATCAACAAAACTTACTTTTTAACAGGCATTGACTTTTCTCACATTTACCATAAGTAAATGTATATTCAAAGTAAATGTGTATTTAAGTAAATGCATATTCGAAAAATGTTTTGTAACTGGTTAGCTGATTCTCTTTTTACGTACAATAAATTGAAACTATGGGATAAACACCGCTTTTTTAAGTTAAAAAATCTTAACATTTAATGTCAACATTTCTTCCATTAAATATTATGAAATTGTATTTAAAAAATTAGTGGTGTTAAAAAGTTGTAAATTATGGATCAAGCAAACTATTCTTGTCTACGCCGAGGAGTAAAATCAGTTAAGTAGCGGTACGTAAATAGTGGTGGCAAGTTCCCTGTTTAAAAAAAAGCGAAGCAGTGACTTATAAATATGCACATATAAATAGAATAAACCTTAGAATGAAGGAATCCGTTTATAGCAAATCCTGTTTTAAGCGTAGAAAAATATTGATTTCGATGGAGAAAGTAACATACAAAACCAGCTGTTAAGACGGAAACTTGCCTAAAACGAAATATAATTTTTTCCGTTCATTTTTCTGAAAATTGAATTCATCCCGTCATTATATTCATATTTTGACATTTAACAAATCTGAAAATTTTATTACGAAACACATGTGAGATTTTAAGATGACTTTTACACACACCTCTCAACCAAATGAAATTCATCTACGCTAAAATGGAAGGATGTTTAAAAAGTAAAAAAACATCGTACCTGTTTTATACCCTGCGAGTTACCTCTTTTCAAAATTTCATTACAAAGAGCATCACAGATCCATAAATATATTTTTCGTCCCCCCGCCTTTCCTCAATTATCCTTCATGAGGAAAAGAAGGGAAAGATTCAATTCTGAAAATTTCCTCTTGCATCTTATTTGAAATAGGGAACATTATTTAAAAAAAATTATTTTAAAAACTTTTTAAAAATTATATATGAAAAACACCAATGCTGAAGTAATTTGGAATTATTTATATTTATAAAATTGAACTGAAATAAGTAGAACTGTGATGATTCTATGCTGATTCAGGATGTATTAGACTTTCTGTAACGAAATTTTGAAAAGGGGTGACTCGCAAAATATAAAAATAAGTAAGTTTTTTTTAAAGTATTTTTCCATTTTAGCTTAGATACGTTTAAGTCAGGGGAAGATGAGGGAAGAGTTGTGCATAAAAAGTATCATAAAATCTGTCGTGGCTTTCGTAACAAAATTTTCAGATAAGTTAAATGTCAAAATATGAATATAACGAAGGGATGAATTCGATTTGCGGAAAAATGAACAATATTTCATTTTAAAGAGGTTTCCGTCTTAGCAGATAATTTTGTATGTTTCTTTTTCCGTTGTCAACAGTATATTTTATATTTAAGACAGGATTTGTTATACACGAAACTTTATTCTAAGGTTTAATATATTTTTAAGTGCCGATTTATAAGTCACTTCCCTGCTTTTATTTTAGACAGGAAACTTGCAACCACTATTTACGTACCACTGTTTTAACTTCTGGTTTCACTAGACGACGTACACGCAGGAAGAGTTTTTTCGATCCATTCCTTAAAGCTCTTTGACATCACTAATTTTTTTAAATACAATTTCATGCTATTTTAAGGAAGAAATGTTTAGATAAAATAATAAGATTTTTTTAACTTAAAAAAGCAGTGTTTATCCCATATTTTCAATTCATTGTACGTAAAAAAAATCAGTTAACCGGTTACAAAAATATTTTTTGAATACAATTTACTTATGGTAAATGTGTGAAAAGTCAATGCTTATTAAAAGTATGTTTTGTTGGTTTTTATTAAGTATAATTGATATTACTTAATCATAAATATTATTTTAAATCTCTTTCCCTCCAAAACACTATTTTTGTAGGTGTGTGAAGAGTCGATTAAACATGTCAACTGAGATTCGAATCTGCGAAATGAGCTAAAAAGCTCATGCGTATGGAAATCAGTGTAAGGTCTAAATTTCGACAGCCTGTTGCTGCCGTCAGCGCCATCTGTTGGCTGAATTGCGAACTATTTTAAGAAAGTGTATACCTAAAAATGTATTGGTTTTCTAATAATAATGCAGCAAACAGCGCATTTTTATCTAACACCGTCTTTTTGTTATTTACATTCAAAATGGATCAGTCATTTACTGGACACCCTGTATGTACATATATGGTTATGCCTATGCATGTAAATGTGTATATACAACACTGGCGCCCGGCTAACGGAAAAGTACCAAAATTTCTTGATAATGTATTTTATAATAAAAAAAAAAGTTTTAACATCTGAATTATCATATGACTAGTCTTTAATGCTTGGCTTAGAACAGTAAGGCTTTCGCTTAGAGAGCTAATTTTGTCATGCTCCCACACACAGCGGAACTTTACAGTATCCTTCAGAACAACAGACCAATGAGATCGGTCAGACTGCTTAGAAAATATTATAAAACATCTGTCCAAATGACATGTGTGAAATTGAGCCTTGATAACGGTAATGCTCGGTAATGTTGAGCTTTAAACTTCTTGCAATAGCTATGATCAAAGTAAAGCTTTAGTCAATCGTAATTTATGGCTTTCGTATACCATCCCAGTTAACATATTAAAATAAGTAAGAAAAATAATGCGTTAAGCATAGATTATGAAACACCTTCCAACGCATCCTGAAACTGTTAACAAACCTTCGTTGTTTAGATTACTGTCTACAGTTAAATATATATTAATACTTTTGAACAGCCCTGTATTTGATTTGTCGGTCGATATATATATCTTATATAATTTAAAATCTAGGTTTAGCAGGAAAATGCCTATTAGGTTGAAATGTCTCTTTCAGCAATGTAGATAGTAATAGATGGAAACTAATAGATAAAACATATTTGAATACATTTCTTCAGCCCCATAGTTTAACTAGTACATTTATTACACCCCAGCATTTAGTTAAAATTTATTTTGAACTAAAACACTCTTAAAACTTCTGAAATCACATTCCCATAAATTATCATTCATAGCCGTCCATACATTCAATTCTTTGCGGAACACTGTGAATCATTTTATCTATGTTCTACAAACATATCTTAGTAAACGCAATGCAGTTCAGCATATAAAAGCATAACTTATTCAAAAATCACCTTTAAGTAATTTACGCTCATATTCAGTAACGTTTGCGAGATCTTTTGTGTAGCCTTGTATATCAATTATAGCATTTATACACACCATATGATATGAATAGATTTTGTGAATCTTCAATGTACATATAATAATTAAAATGCATTCCATCCATCCATCAACCATCATCGGATATACAGTGTCTCACAAAAGTGATGGGACACTTGTGCTTTATAAAAAGAAACTGCAATAAAATAAATAAACAAACATATGCAAAAACTTTTTGGGTGTGTTTCATATTTAAAGTTAGTAGCAATTATTACATAACATACATTTTGTCAAAATATTAAAATATTAATTTAGTAAAAATACAATTGTTCAGAACGGAGCAAAAAATGGCTCACATATGTGATGGGACACTTACTTTTCCATCAAATATTTATCCAAAAATTTTACTTTTTAAAAGGTTTTAATATTTTGTTGGATTTCCTTTTACTTTTAAAACATGATTTAATCTTTTTGGGATGGATTCGACTAATCTTTTGTGATTTCTGGAGTGATTTTACCCCATTCTTTTTGAAGCACCGATTTTAGTTGTTGTTTTGAGGAAATGGTGTGTTTGCGAATTCTTGATTCCAATTCTTGCCAAATATTCTCTATGGGATTTAAGTCTGGAGATTGTGGTGGTGTTTTTATTATTTCAGGACAGTTATATAGCAGCCAGTGTCTAACGTTCAGAGCAGTTTGCTTGGGGTCATTTTCCTGGTAGAATTTAAAATCGTTATGAAGGTTCAATTTTCGTGCTGAAGATTTCAAATTTTGCTTTGAAATATCAATATACTTGTACTGATCCATTATACTGACAATAAAAACAAGATTACCAACTCCAGCGGACGACATACACCCCCATACCATAACTCCTCCTCCACCATGTTTTACTGTTGGTACCAAGTTCTGTTTGCGAAATTCTTCCCTGGGTTTTCTCCACACCAAGATTCTACCGTCCGAACGAAATATATTAAATTTACTCTCATCAGCAAATATAACTTTATTCCAGTAATCAGAATTCTTATTTATGTTGGATTTTGCGAAAGCTAGTCTGAGTTTTCTATTCTTTTCACTTACGAAGAATTTTTTCCTGGCTACTCTACCGTGATATCCAGCAGATCGAATTACCCTTCTAATAGTCTCAGGATTAACAATTATTCCATATAATGCTTGTAAATCAGCAGCAACTTTTGAAGCACTATTTCCTGGATTTTTTTTTTAATATTTCGAACGATAATTCGCTTTATTCCATGGATAGCTTTGATGGTCGGCCAGGTCTTCTTTTATCCTGAATCATATGATTCTTTTTATATCGTTTAATGATATTGAAAACTGTTGAACGACTCAAGTTAACTGTTTCAGCAGTTTTTATAACAGATTTTCCACGTTCAATATGCAAATTAATAACTAATTTTCGAATTTCAGGCGAAGTTTCTTTTCGTTTAGCATTCATGGCTACACAGAGCTAAAAAACACAAAAATTCCAAAACAAACTGGAGAGAAATACTGCAGACGATTTTATAAATTATTGCCAATTACTTTTAAGTAAAAATAAAACCCCCAAAAATATTTTTATTGCTTATTTCAGACGATTTTTGTTGCATATATAATGGTGTCCCATCACTTAAGTGAGTTATTTTTTGCTCCGTTTTAAACATTTGTATTTTTATTAAATTAATATTTTTATATTTTGACAAAATGTATGTTATGTAACAATCTTTACTAAATTTAAGTATGAAACACACCCACAAAAAAATGTGTACATGTTTTTTTAATTTATTTGATTAGTTTCCTTTTGTAAAGCACAAGTGTCCCATCACTTATGTGAGACACTGTATATACAATATTTCGGAAAAAATATAATATTTGAAATCTTTTCTGTGTCACTGTAAATACTATGCATTTCGTATTATGCACGACTATTGTAAAACTTATATTATACCTCAGCTACATATATCAATTTTATTATTCATAAAATAGTTTTATACTAGCTGACCCGCCCGGCGTTGCCCGGGTCCCTATTAACAATATTAAACGAACTTGAAATTTGTATAATTTTATCATTAACTGGAAGCATGCAGAAATGCATTGCCTGAAATACGTCGCAGCTGACTTTGTGAAAAATTGGTTTTAAAAACAACAATTACTATTAAGCTCTAAAAATACTTGCAATGAGAAACACGGGAGGGAACATGTATCCAACGATTGCGTTAGTTTCGTGTAAAAGTGTTGATATTTACCCGTAAAAATCACTGTTAAATCACGTAACTAATTATTTTTTTCGCATAGAAATCCCAAGTGAACTATTTTGAATTTCAAATTAATTATATCACTCTTAAATCCGACTATACCGTGAATGAAATCGATACGCGATGATAAAAGATTGGTATATAGTATTATAATTTCAGAGCCATTTAACAAAAGTGTATATTTTTAATCAAAGCATGCATAATGTTGACTCTGTGGACAAATTCCTAACCGTAAACTTTTGTACCGTAACCATAATCTGTCTGTAACTTAACTGCGACTTAACAGTACCCTATCGTAACTTAAATATAACATAAATGTAACCTAGCCGTCACTTTATTGTAGCCTATTCTTATTCTAACCATCACATAAATGCAATTTAACTTTAACCTAACTTTAAATTAACCGTGATCTAACTGTAACCTAACGTGAAATTAAATAAAATCAAAGACTTACCGTAATGTAATTGCAACCTAATCGCAACCCAAATGTTACCTAACCATTTGTTGAGTTCATGTCCATGGAAATTATTTTTTTTGTCTTGTTCGGATTTGGTTATGATTCGTTAGAATATTTTCGTCGGGTTCAGATTTGGTTCGATTCAGGTTTCAGGTATTTTTTGAAATTCGATTTAAATGTTCGGGTCGGATTCATGTTCATGGAAATTATTTTGCCTTGCTCGGATCCAGTTATGTTTCTGTGAAATAATTTTGTCGGGAACAGATTTTGTTCAATTCAGATTTCGGCATTTTCTTCAAATGGAATTGGGCTGGCGCCAAAAATGTAACCCTGAAATCCGCTACATTAAGTCCAAATAAGCACCAACAAAACCATGTGCTTTGACACGCCGATCAATTCAAACTGGTTTAAACCCGTATTTCTTTGTTTTTTACCTTTTAAACTGTTATTGAATAGATGACTAAAATTTCGTTTAAAAAATAACTTTTTGTGCCATTATTGACTGTAATACACGATCGGAATGCATAAAAAATACAAATATATCAATCATAGGCAAGAATTATGTGATTATTTTTATCATATGATTTTGAAATATCAATATAGAAGCATCATTTAAGATTTTGCTTGAAAAGTTAACATTCTTTCGTTAATGTCTTAAAATCGTCTGCACTCTGAAATCTAGATTTTAGACTAATATTTGTTATTTAAGTTTTCGCGCATGATTTTAAAAGAATGTTTTCATAAATATATTTTATATATTGACATAGAGTTATTAATATGTTGTTAAATCATAAACATTTTTCATCTACGTTATAAAGTATTAAAGTTCTGAAAAAAAAAAAAAAAAGAAAAAAGAAAAGAAAAGAAAACTTTTAGTAATACAATTTTTAGTTCAAATCAAATGTTTTCAGTATTTTTATTTAATTTTATTTTGACATTTAATTATTTTGAATTTATCAGTTTCAATTATTTTAAAAGCAAACATTTTTTTTTTAAATAAATAATATAATAGAAAAAAGACCATTTTAAAAAATTACTATTTCTTTGTTAAATATGGTTCTGCTGTAATTCATTTCTTTCAATTCGTCTTATTAATACAAAATCCCTTCCAAAAACTTTTGTTTGGGTCATTAAAATTTCAGCGATAAATGGTTTAATATTGCAACCCTTTTTTCGGTTTATTTCACTACCACCTATATTTTTCCTCCATGGTCTACAACCGCTGTGATAAAAAATCATCATTTAAACTGACAGTTAGCCAGTCTATGAATTTTAAAGGTCTGTTCCAGCTTTTTTAATTATTTATGCGAAAATTTTATGCAACCAACCAACCATAACTAAATGAAGGGAAAAAAAGAAGAAAAAAGGCGATTTTTTATGAGAGTGATCTTTGGAATTTAATTAAATACTCAGTTAATAAATAGAATTTCGAAATTCTGAAGCTCAGGTGCATCAGGAGAGATTTGGGGCTACTCTCAAAAAAATTTGAGCCTCGTACATGCTGTAGATTTTTCTAGCCATCGCAGACACACACACACGCAGACAGAGCGTTTTGTTATTTTATTAATATAGATAATTAATGAATGTCGCGCACAATTCACATCTTTACCATTATGTAAAGGAATTCTTTTGAGTGGCCCTGTAAATGAATAGTAGCTATTTTTTCATCACATATTTTATAAAAAGCCTATTTTAGTAAAATTTTTATTCATATAAATTTTAATGTGTTTCACAGGGTGTAACATTTTAAAAATTCATTTGAAATGATTTTTTCTTATAGATCGTAATACAACGTTAGACGTTTGACTGTCCTTGTAAAAAAAACTTATTATGCTAGAAATTCTATTTCAAACATTGTTCGTGCTAAGATTAACATCAGTAACGTCCAAAAGTTTCACTAAAATCCGAGTATTTTTAAGGAAGTTAGAGCGCTGACAGACGGAAAAACAAACCGAATTCATAAACACGTTTCGACTTAGATGAAAAATGTTAAAAACCCGCTTTAATACATAGATTGGCAACATTTTCAGGTACCTTTAGTACAGATTGCCTGCCAAAAGATTCCTTACCCAAGTTATCTAATATTCATACTTTCTTACCTATTGTATTATACATATACAGAAAAAAGTTCAGGTTTTATACTATAACGTAGATGAGGCGGTTATGAATTCTTGCTTTATTTGGGACATTACGAAGATGCTCAGAACAAAGTGAATCAACTTAAAATTTATGTTCAGCGGAGTTTAAAATCATTTCTTGTTCATTGGATAATACAGTTTATTCGTTGCAATAATAAACTAAATCCACGCTGTTTTAGATGAAAAAAATTTGAGCAAAATCTTTTCCACTATTCTGATTTGAAATGCATCAGGCCATTAACATTACGTCTAAATATGTCTAATGTTTTAACCCTCTGACAGTCTTGCAAAAGGGCAAAACTGCAATGTTGTTTTCCCTTTATTTTGTTTTAAATGCTAAAATAAGGGAATTCTTTCAATACTATATAAAAACTACATTAGCAATATGAATGTAATCATTGAAAGTATTAATCCTTATACAATGTATTCAAATGCATTAAATCAATAGAATTATGGTACTTTAAAAAATGCTTATATTGCAATGAATCCTGGTACGTAGTGAACGTAATAATTCGATCTTGCAAGTGAGAGGCTTTGATACTTTTTGAGTCTAACACTTTTATTCAAGCTTTAATTAAACATCATATATTCAAGTTACGTCTTAAAAGTTTTAAAAAATAATTTTTCTCCATACAGTTTCATTAAAAATGCGTCTTTATTTTATTCTACATTTTCCGCTCATTCGAAAATAGTTATTTTTATAAATTCAAATTAGTATCTTATATATTTTTAAATACAGACACTCTATTCATACTTGAAAGAAGAAAATTCTAGTTTAGTTTCTTCAATTGGTAAAATAATATAATTGAATAAAATAAACTACCATGTAAAGCCAAACAAATAAATAAATGCATTCATAAATTTTTTTTAAATAAGAATTTAATGAATTGATAACAATCTAAATCCCTTTAGATTGTCTCAAAATGAAATATTCGCTTTAATAATACTCTCTTTCAAGCAGAATTAAAGGTTTTAGAAATAATTAATTCTGTTCAATTTTTATCCATTTTCATTTTTTATTAAATGTTTTAGCTTTATTTTTTTTAATTTAATCAAAGCAAGGATTTGATATGAAATATAAAATGATGCTTTAAAGAGTTCTAGTTTAAAAAATGAAACAGGCACTTAAAAAATTAAGTATTTATTATTTATATATCTTAAAAAGGTAATAAAAAATTGCTAGTTATTCATTATAAATGCGAACTAAATTTTTTTGTTTGCTTTTGAAATATAACATAATTTTTTTCTTGCATATAATGATATAAAATCGCGTATTATGAACGTTTCATTTGAATTTGCATTTCGTTTATCTTTTAAAGCTGATTAAGATTATCAAGATGAGAAAATAATTTCGACACAGTGTGTCCAGAAAATTCGCGCATAGACTGTATGGGATGGTAGAGCATATTTCATAAAGAATGCTTTTGTATGTGAATCCAGGATCAACTTTTAAAAACTAATACACGGGGTGTTTCACCCCAAGTGGAAACTTTTTCTTCCGTAATTCCAACAAAATGTCGATAAAGTAACAAGATATTCAAGACATATATTTTGATTATATTAGATTTTATTAGTTTTCTACACAGTTAAAAAAAATTATTACGATCTTCCGTCTGTCCGTACTCTTTTGCAATTATATTAGATATCCAGGTGATTAATAAATGTAATTGATGCATACTATGGCATGTTTGCGTTATAAACGGAAATGTATAGTTTTATAGTTCGAACACAGGAACAATTTAAAAAATCCATTACATTAAGGTTTTGGAGAAAAAATGTTTGAAGTGTTTTTGAATTATGCTTCTCTATCACAAATATAATGAAATTGATATGAATGTTTGCACTAAAGCACTTTTTTGTGAATTATGGACTGCATTTATCATTCCATTACACTGTCACAATAATTATTGTTATAATTTTGGTTTACTTTCCAAAAGTGTTTGCAATTTGTTTTAATGACGTTACACTATTTTTAACATAATGGAATTGGCATATATTACTGAGATTAGCTACAAAATTCTTGTTGTAGAATACCAAAGATTACTACCTATAAGCAATAAATGCTCGAAATGAATATTCAGTTCTGGCATGCATTTATAATCTTAACTTTTTTCTGCATGTTAGATGATATTCATAAATTGTATAAATGATATACAGTGCTACACAAATGAATCGATGAGCATCGCTTATATAAGTGTGAATTGCTTGTAATTGGAATGTGAATTGGCGGTATTAATTAGGTTATATACATGCCATTTATGCAGGTTCGTAGAATATGTATGAAGTTTTATACAGGCCTGCGAAAAGATTTAGATGAAATGACGTCTATAGATTGTAACTTCTGAAACTGTTTTTATTGTGTTATGCATTTTTGTGTATGAAATAATTTTTCCATACATAGGATTATCAACTTGAAAAGTTTGGTCGATTATTTTCCTGTCTAATTTAAATTTGCAGGATTGTTGTCTTATGAAAAACAAACACCACTTTAAAATTTTAGCTATGCATTTTACCACTATTGGCGCTAGTAGCATTAAAATATTGATTTAACCGTGCACTGTAAAACATTTGTTTAACATTACCCCATAAAATTGGTGGCATCCTTGATGCCAGCAATTTTATGGTGCTATAATTGATATAACCGGTGTAATATTACACTAACATGTAATGTTACACCAGTAACATATGTTTAAATTACACCATTATATAAGTGAAAAAAATTACTCCATGAAATTGGTACAATTTATGGAGTAAAGAAAATTATAGAACAAATGTCAATTTTCAAATTATGGAACAAATGTTTTACAATGTGACAGATGCTTATTCTCAAAAGTTTAGAAACAATATATTATTACTTTCTTCTATCTTCAATAGAAGAAAGTACTGTAATCGAAATTTTTTCGACGGATTTACACGTTTTAGGAGTAAGAATTCCAAAAAACATGTTTTTACAAAATGTCTGTGTGTCCGTGTGTGTGTGTGTACGTCGACATTCTACCATCAAAAAGTGTATGAAGTTATGCATAGAATTGAACCAAAATTTTGTGACTGTTTTTGGCTGTGGCAAGCACGTCCTCTTTCAGTTTTGAAATATTCTGCCTGGATTTTTGTGCCATTTTCAATATTGTACCGACCAAAAGTATATGAAGTTATGCATCGAATTGAACCAAATTTTTTGTGTAAGTGTATGGCTACGGCTAGTTAGTCATCCCTGAATTTGAAAAAAATCCGCCGGAAGGGGGCGTTACAATCGCGATTTTTGTGCCATTTTCAATAATGTACCGACTAAAAGTATATGAAGTTATTTATCGAATTGAACTAATTTTTTGTGACTGTTTTTGGCTGTGGCAAGCACGTCCTCCTTCAGTTTTGAAATATTCTGCCTGAAGGGGGCGTTACAATCGCGATTTTTGTGCCACTTTCAATATTGTATCGACCAAACATATATGAAGTTATGAATCGCATTGAACCGAATTTTTTGTGTAAGTGTATGGCCACGGTTAGTTGGTCATCCCTGAATTTGAAAAATGCGCCGGAAGGGGGCGTTTCAATCGCGATTTTTGTGCCATTTGCAATATTGTACCGACCAAAAGTGTATAAAGTTATGCATCGAATTGAACCAAATTCTTTGTGTAAGTGTATGGCTACGGCTAGTTGGTCCTTCTTGAATATGAAAAATTCCACCGGAAGGGGGCGTTGCAATCGCGATTTTTGTGCTATTTTAAATATTGTACCGGTCAAAAGTATATAAAGTTATGCATCGAATTGAACAAAATTCTTTGTGTAAGTGTATGGCTATGGCTAGTTGGACCTCCCTGAATTAGGAAAAAATCCGTTGGAAGGGGGCACTGCAATAGCGAATTTTATGCCATTTTCAATATTGCACCACCTAAAAGTGTATGAAGTTAGCTCTAGAACTGAACAAAATTTTTTGTATATGATTATTTTTTGTTAAGGCAAGTAGGTCCTCCCTGAATTTGAAAAAAAAAAAAAAAGAAACATCTGCCTATCATTCTGTTGTCCATCGGCTCGTGCAGAGACGTAAATTCGTTTATACTCCGATTAATTGACTGAAGCAGAAATTTAAGATGAAAATCAAAGTTGGTATGGTATTTAATTAAAAGTATTAAAGCATTAAAATGAGTAACTATTTTTAAAAAATATTAAAATGTACGAATGAGATAGAAGAAAGTTTTGTGATTGGCACATCCAACTAGTTTTTAAATTTAGATACACTGATTCATACCAGGAAGAAAATGATCTCAAATGTAAATTGTTGAATAAAAGTCTCAGATATTTTTTATTTTAGTATAGCTGTCACACAGTGAAATATAAATAACTAGTTATTTTATATATATTTAATCTATTACTAGCTAGGGTTTAATTTATCGGCATAAATAATGTTTAATCTGTCCTATCTAATTTTAACTGGGACATGCATTATCGTATGGGAAACAAAAAAATAAGTGTATTTTAAAATTTTTAATGGCCATCGCATCAAAGACACTACCAGCGTAAAAAAAATATCATGTGAAAGTTTTTATTGAAACATAAGTTTTAATGTGGGAGAAACTTATTCTATAGATTTATATTTTTAAAAAATCATTGATTTTTTAAAATTTAGATATGTTATTACTCGGCCAAAAGACTCTCTAAACAAAAATAAAATATTGTTGAGTCTGTATAACATACTTTTTATTTCAGTTCAGTTGTCACAGTGAAACTTTAAAAAAAAATTATTTTGTTTACTTTCGTAAACAAAGTTCAGTTTAATGTATGATAATTTGCACTTATATTATAATTAGCATTAAAAAAATCTATTAAAAATAAAAATAAATTAATTTTTCACCAAGAAACCTACCAGCGTAAAAACCTATAATGTCGAATTTTCTTTTAAAGCAGAAATTTGGACATAGTAGCAGCTTTTTTAAGAAGTTATTTGAATATTCTGATTTTTTAAAATTTAGTTACTGTTCTTCCTAGCAGGAATCCTTTATCGCAAAGAAAAGTTTTGTAAATTTTTGGTAAATACGTCTTACCCATTTTAAAGTTTAGTAGAGCAGTTACACACTGTGTAACTGCAGCGAGGTGTTGCACACTAGGGTGTATCACGAAAAACTTTTTTTTTTTAATTCAAAATTTCAAGTTTATAAAAAGTTGTTACTATAATCACATACTTACCTCAAAAAATATTTAGGTCTCCTGGAATGAGGATGAAGTTTAAACTTTTTGGCGTAAAATGTAATTTTTTCTCATATTTTTTTAATTATATGAATATAAAATAATTACCTTTTTCATTTAACCTTTTGTAACCATTTGTAACCTTTTTCATTTAAATACTAGACTTTTTAAGTTTTTTTTTCTTTATGTGTGTGTGATATTTTAAAAGTTATTTCTTAAGCCATGAACCAAACAAATTAGACTAATAAACTAATTAAAAATTAATATACACTTGATTTGCATGATAGTTTAAACTTTTTGGCGTAAAATGTAATTTTTTCTCATATTTTTTAATTATATGAATATAAAATAATTACCTTTTTCATTTAACTCTTTGTAACCATTTGTAACCTTTTTCATTTATATACTAAACTTTTTAAGTTTTTTTCCTTTATGTGTGTGTGTGTGATATTTTAAAAGTTATTTCTTAAGCCATGAACCAAACAAATTAGACTAATAAACTAATTAAAAATTAATATACACTTAATTTGCATGATATCTGGAGGTTTTCAGATGTAAAAAAATACTTTTAACAAATTTAAAATTGTCAACAAAATATATTGAAAATCTTGGATTTTTGGTAAAATAATTAGATTTTTAATGATATTTTAGGGGACATAAATATAAAGAGAGAAACTATTTTTTTTTAATGTCAAATTTCTATCTAAACTTTATGTTTTTGTACTTTGGAAATAACAATTAATTTATAAGGTGCCTGTACCCAATATGAACAGTGCTCTCAATATGAACACCCCTAATATTTTAAAAAGTAACAATTTTGATAGGAAAATCGCGCTACATGTCGGTGAAGAAAAACAATTTAAAAGATAATTAAGACAGAAAAATACAAAAAAGTGCCTTGTTCACCATTTAGAAGGAAACTTGTTGTTTCGTGGTGTGCTGATCGTAAATACAGGTGAGTTTAAATTCTTATTAGATATTGTAAAATTACTTTAAATATTGAAAAGTGGAGTGTTTTAGAAAGCTTTTAAAACATATTGTCGATTTCTATTACATTTATTGCTTAAAAAAGTTTTTTTTTAATTTATTTATTACAAGCTTTAATAAAACTACTCCCGATTCCTTATATGGACGCGTTATGTCCACATTGGAAGTACAACAGGTGAATCTTCAGATTCACAAAAATAGAAAACTAAGCAAAACCAATGACATTATTTCATAATATTTTGTAGTAATTGAGGTGCTTTACATCGGCCTTCGAAGAACCACAACCGAAAATGCCTTCTCCCTCGTTCTAAAGTGCGTGATCTGAAGATATTTACTGTGCTCTATTCTCCCCTGCAGTACTTTAAGATATATTTTTTTTGTCCCCTCTCCTCTAAAATTTCATAGAAGAGTGGTTCTTCCATACACCCAGTATAGTAGATCAATATAAAGGCACATGTCGATAATAGGGACTGGTGGATCCTTATATGGGCATTTGTAATTTTTTTTTTTGTTTTTACCATTTAAATTATACCGTAATAGTTACAAGGTCGCTAATTTGAATAATGATAGTCAACAGTCCAGGGATCATGGTCATATATATTTGGAGTCATATCACGTGTATATGGGGGTGAAAAAAAATTTCCTTAGGGTGTCCATATTAGGCACAGGTCCTTATTCATATATTTAAAAAATATGAAAAAAAACTACATTTTAGGTCAAAAAGTTTAAACTTCATCTTCATTCTGGGAGATCTAAATATTTTTCAATTTCAAAAATATTTTTGGGGATATGATTATAGTAACAATTTTTATCAACTTGAAATTTTCAATAAAAAAAGTTTTTTATAATACACCCAGTGAAACATAAATTATCAATTTAACTTAAATTTATTAAATTCGTGTTTTATCCAGAGTGCTAGGAGACGTTACCAGCATAAAAAAAGTTGAGTTTACCTTGCTCTATATAATTTTGACTGATAATATGTTACCCATGAGAATATGTCTATATACAAAAATAATCAATTTAAAAATTTTAGTAATGAGAGTACGCATAAGGAGCACTACCAGAGAATGGCGGCACTTTATTATAAATATTAATTAAAAATAAAATCATCAATTTTATTTAAATTTTTTTATGCTTTATACTACCAAGAGGCACTACAAATAGCAATAAAATTGATTTGAATCTGCCCAAGCTAATTTTAAATAGAGCACGGATTCATAAGCTTAAAAAATAGAAAATCTATTTTAATTATATTTAATTACCTTCTTTTAAACTAGGGGGTGTTATAAACGTAATAAAAAAATAATATGCTGCTTCTGAATATTGTATTTTTATCTTTTGTACGACTGTCATAGAGGAAAAATTATAAAGTCAAATTTAGTTAGTTTTTGTTATTCTACGTCTTGTTGTAAATTGTTATTAACGTAAAAGAAAGTTCAGTTTAATACCATAATCCAAGAATTTTTCTTTTGCATGTATGTTTTTTATACCCACATTTATGGTTATATATCAGAAATTTTAAAGTAAAATTCTTCACGTTATTTAATGCTGACTTCTATGATTGTTTAGGGTAAATATATTTGTTAAAATATAGCGGTTTTTCAGAGCTGAATTTATTTAAAATAATTTAAATGTAAGTGATCCATGTATGCATCACTGCGCAGTGTCCAATTTTTACTTTGATTATTTGACATAAGATAAAATCATGCAAAAATTGAAAACAAATTAGTATTCCGAATTCATAAATCATGCGGACAATTTATGCTGCGATTTTTCTCCCAATTTAAGGAAAAAATTCACTTAGCACAAAAATAATAGATTAAAAAATATATTCTTTTTTCAAACATAAAATTTTCCTTTATCTGATAATAACCCTAATAAAGTTTTCCACTCTAAAAAACCTAGCTGTACATTCAAAGATATCCTTCCATTAGAATTCACATCATTTTGTTTTCGCTTCCGAACTGAGTGTCATAAATGATAGCTGAATTAGTTTCTAGGAAATGAAACTTAAGCTCATAATAACAGAGTAGTGTGGTTTATGCTGCTATCAACTTCATATTTGAATACATTGGATACACTAAAACACGCACATGTATATACAAGCGCATGTTTATATGAACAATCTTGTTTTTTCTACTATTGTCTTGGATAATGAAATTGCAACTAAACTTATTACATGTGAAATGTTTCAACAATAAAAAAAAAATATTTTTAAAAAGATCTCCAGTAAAGGGCGCTGACACAAATGCGGTTTTTGTAATTATGCAAATATGGATTATTATAAAAGAGCTGGTTATGAATCCATCGTTATTTTTCATTTACTAGTGTCCATGAATATTGTAGTTCAGGAATGTCGCAAATTGTGAAATGAAAATAAAAGCTCTGTGGAAATTCTGATCAGAAAAACATCTAAAGAAGAGAGATGATGATGAAATTGAATGAGTTGATTTGATTGTGAGGCTGTTTGGAATTACAAGTGTAATGATCAGGAAAAAAAAATAATAACTAATAACTTAACTAATTTTTGAAAATTACAGACGCTAATCAATGATAAATTGCATCCATTCATTATGGCAGAAAGGCAATCTTATATAATATTTATTTGCTTTCAATTTTATTCTGTATATGACAACAAACGGAACACTTCCTCACATGAACCTCAATAAACTTATTGTTTGTCATTTTCAGTTTACGTTCATTTCTGTTCTGCTCTTGCTTATAAAAGTGGGTACGTTCACAGAACAAGATATAACACGTGCAAAACACTGGCGCCCAATTATCTCCTCTGGATTTCAAATTGGTGGCTTAATCGATTAAAAGTTCTAAAAAGAATTCGTTCTCTTATAATCAGCCTCATTTCCATACTTCTAGAAGGTCAAATTTTGTTAGCATTCATATTGATAATTTTTAGAGTTACAACTACTAGTGCTATTGAAAGAAACTTTTCATCCTGAAATTTCCAGAGCAAATTGCAATTTATCTTGTATATTTGTTGTATTTTATGAACTCATGAATTGTATACGCAATTTCTTTCCAATTTATATTACAGTAAACTTTAATTTGTATTTAATCTTATAGCAACTGTTTTAATTTCTTTTGGAAATGTATAACATTATTAGTTCAACTACATTAATTAATAAATATTTTAAAACTACTGAAATATTTACATCACACTATCAAGTTACATACAGTTTTACATAGAAGTTTAAATAGTGTTTGTCGCCTTTTTTATTAAAAACAACTACAACGACATAAGTCTTTGAAATTGAACGATTAAAAAAAATCACTACCAGTTCTATGATTTAAACAATAAGCAGAAAATTTCTAGACTGAAAAAGTGATGCCGTACTCGTTGCAAATATCATGGAGTGTACGCATCTTGCAACATTCTTTTTTAGCTTATGTCATAAAATCATATGATTCGGAAAGTTACAATTCATATTACAATTACTGTGGCATTTAATCTACTTCATATAATTTATATCCGGCATTATTTCTGAAAAATAGAATGTCAATATAACGTTTCACTTTATATGTTTAGATCTTTCATTAATGGCTTACCATTTGACAAATGCTTAGCTATTAACTTTTTGAAACAAAATGGCTCTTTCTTCTTAAATACAATAAAGTACTTGTTCATTTTGTTTCTGTAAACACGTTCAGAGGTTACTTTTATGTGTAAAAGTTTATTTCTTTGTGTTATATTTTACTACAATCTGTCATGATTGATGATTTGTGAAAGGAAAAAGGTTATTCATTAGAAGTAGAAACCTATTTTCTTTTATTGTATTATCCTATAACTAAGATTATTCAAGTGATTGTTTTTTTTTTTTTTTTTGGGGGGGGGGGATAAAAAAAAATATGCATTTTTGTTAATTTATTTTTGCAATTCCTTATTTTCTTCGGATATTTTACTGAAAAAGGATATGTGACAAGAAAATATATTCTAAAATAACTTTTAAAACATTTTATGATAATCTTATACTGCTGTGTAATAATATCTTGTACAATTTTATGAACACATTATTATGAAATAAGAGCACGAAAACAGAAAAAAATGCACGTAAGATAGAACGTTTATGAAAGATGGATATAAAACCAATGAATAGTGTACGCGTATATGGTTTGTGCCTATATGCTTAATATGAATGAAAACTTTTGGATAACCTCCTCAGACCTGATGTAGCCTGTAGAAAACACTAAAGAACAACTTTTAAATAAATTTAAATCATTCTAATTTTTTTAATTACTTCTAGACAATTTTAATATACGCGTGCATATCATACGCATTGATATATAGGCTGATAAATCTTTGGAGATGTTTTATAGTAATTTTAATTAAGAGATTAATAGAGGAACTAAGAGGAAGATGATTTATAGTAATTTTAAAGTTTTTATGGTCTATCGTAATGTTTATCTCAAGACTGGGGAGATAAAAAAAAAAAAAATAGTTCTTGAAATTTCTGACAAATGGCGAAAAACCGTTTTCTATTAGTAACTGGAAAATGAAAGATCTATATGATCCTTCGCTAGTAACGTGAAGAAACTATGAAACTATTGTAAATCCAATTGCAAAATTTTATTTAAATTACGCTTTCAGATTTGTAAATTGTAATTAATACTAGTTAGTGAATACGAAGCCTGACGTCCATGTCTAACCGCTCTTTACAGTTTATTATTTTTTTATAGTAATTTTTCTTACTAATGGTACGTTTTAATTAGAAATCAGTTCTGAAAGTTAAAAGCATGTATGTACTTTTTAAATTGACTGATGAAAATGGGTAATAGTTTGCAACAACTCAAAGGCTGATCAATACAGAAAAGGAGAATAAAGAGATGATGATGTTTAACAAATATGTCTGAAATAAGAGCTTGGTAAGCTGTGGCATTAGTTTAAAACCATAAAATTACCAAAAAAGATACCGTTAATCAATATATACTGTTTAATTCATTTATAAGACGGTATATAAGTATTTATTTTACAATATAATACTAGCGCCACAGTTGCCAGTATAGTATTGTAAAATCAACAACTTTTATTTGCAGAGTGACGTAGATTAAAATCTTTATAAATCGAAATATTTTTTGTCAAATTTCAAAATTTTTCACTTAATTAAGAAAATTAACTTTTAAACTAAGTTAAGTGAAATTTGAAATTAAGCTTTAATTTTTCCTTAATTTTTCTTTTCAATTAAGAAAAAAATTATTTTTAACATTTATTTAAATAATAATTTTTTACAAATTTAAAACATTTAAAATAAAATTTTATAAAATGGCGTAACTTATTTTTTAAAAGTCATATTTACATAAATAATTTTTTTTTCAAATTTGCCGAAATAAAATTGGTGGATAATAATGAACTTTTTCAAGTGTGAACAATTTTTTAACGATTCTTGACTTTAAATACGAGAAATGGTGAAAAAACCCATCATAAAGAAAACCGAATTTATTTTAAACAGAGTGTGTAATATAATTGTCAAAACTCAAACAATAGAATATAAAAGAATGACATAGAAATGTGCCGCTAAACTGCAATGGCAGGCTTACAGGACAGCTAAATACACACTATTTTAACGCAAAATTAAACTTTAAACAAACAAACAAACAAAAACTTAATAAATCTTAATTTTAAAGAAATATTTATTAACAATGCTTAATTTAAAAAAATTCCATTTAAAATAGACAAGAAGGTCAAGTTTAGAATATTTACAAGAGTTAAATTAGTCCGCACACACAGCTTACATTATGCATTATTTAGAAAGAAATATATATACAGAAAAATAATCATACAATAAAACAAAATACTCATTTTCTAAAATATGTAGCACAGCGGAACTTCACACAAATTTTAATTTTTTTTTATATCCTGTTGGGCAGCAAAATCTCATAATACAGTGGTGACCGAAATTGTGGGCACTTTTAGGTAGCTTTCATTACAAAAAGTAAAAAAAAAAAAAAAAAAAAAAAAAAAAAAAAAAAAAAAAAAACTACCTATTGCAGCCGTCCGGGAAAGCCTATCGGTAAATTTTGCTACATTTTCGTCGATCATGACCCCTAGACCCCAAAGCTACCCTCCGTTGAAATGTTGACTTACATATATATAATATAGATATAGATATATCCATATGTATGTATGTACATAACGGGTGTCCCAAAAATGACTGATGGATTTTAAAATTCAATAACTCGCAAACGGTGACAGCTATTAAAATAATTTTTGCAGGAGGGCTATGTATAACGTCAGGAGTTTTTTTTTTTACCACAATTCTTGATTTTAGCTCGAATTTCAAATAATAGATGGCGCTGATGGCGTTTGGCGGCCACTCGACGCCGAGACTTACTTCATTCAGCTTTGACGCAAAAGAAGGAGATTAAGACAATGGAGTATGTCTCACTCTACAGTACAGTATTGCTGTCAGGCTCCGATTCTGAACTCATTCAATATGATTTCAATGGAATGTGTTGTTGGCATAGAAATAATAAATTCTTCTATAGAAAAATACAATATTCAAAATTAAGTATGAATATAACAATCTAAATCGATCTAAAATTACTTAGAATGTAACAAAAATTATCAAATTAAAGAAATCTCTTTGTCTAGTTTTAAAACATGATGCATAAAATATTCTTTAAATCGTGCCATAAAAAGTAATTTAATAAGGAAAAATAAAACTTCCTAAACGAAAATCTTCTGCAAACTCGAATACTGCTTGCGAAATTTATGCCCACTTCTTAACGCTGCATTCCACTATCGAACAATCTGTTATTTTCATGGAAACAACGCATACCATTGAAATCATATCGAATGAGTTCAGAATCGGGCCTCACAGTGTTAAACATCTGCTGCATTTTGCTTCACACGCAATCCGCCGCTTGTGTATAATACCTCTTTTCCGACCAATAACAATGCTTCATAATACAATCAAGTAACCGTTTCTATACAAACGGAGTGCGTATACAACAAAATGCAGCAGATTTTTACAGTGTAAGAGCAAGATATCTTTACCTACGCTGTTAAAAATTGGAAACTTTTGCAGCATCGTCACTCCACTGCTATTATAGAATATCCCCTATTTTGACCAATGAGAATGCTCCATAATAAAGTGACGTAATCTCTTTCTATAAAAGTGGAGAAGTGACGATGCAGCAAAGGTTTCAAATTTTTAACAGTGTAGTTTTAAAATATAGTGCCTAAAATATTCCTTAAATCATGCCATAAAAAATAATTTAATCCGGGAAAATATATTTTAATTAACTTACATTTATTTTATTTTTTCTATTTTAATGCAACGATAGACTAATCCTATTGAAAAGGGCTAAACAAGGCAACTTATAATATTTGTTTTTGGTAGTTATTTTACACAATAATGTACTATCAACAGTTTTCATGATTATGTTTTGAACATTCATAAAAATCTACTGAAGAATTTTCTTAAAAGATCTAAAATTTCTTAAGAATATAACAAAAATCATCAAATTGAAAAAAATCTCTTTATCTAGTTTTAAAATATGATGCATAAAATATTCTTTAAATCGTGCCATACAAAAGTAATTTAATCCGGGAAAATAAAACTTCCTAAACGAAAATCTTCTGCAAACTCAAATACTGCTTCGAAATTTATGCCCACTTCTGAACGCTGAATTCCACTATCGAAAAATCTGTTATTTCCATGGCAACAACGCATTCCATTGAAATCATATCGAATGAGTCCAGAATCGGGGCCTGAGAGCAAGACTGTACTGTAGAATGAGATGTACTCCATAGCCTTAATCTCCTTCTTTTCCGTCAAAGCTGAACGAAGTAAGTTTCGGCGTCGACTGGCTACCAACCGCCATCAGAGCCATCTGTTGTTTGAAATTCGAACTAAATTCAAGAATTGCGGTACAAAAAAACTCCTGATATTATAGGTAGCCCTCCTGCAAAAAATTTTTTAATAGCTGTCACCGTTTGCAAGTTATTGAATTTTAAAATCCATCAGTCATTTTTGGGACACCCGGTATATATATATCTGAATTTTGTCATGTTGTAATTCTCGAATTTATGAAACAATTTGGATAAAATCCTTTATAGGCATAATAGGAGTACTAATGTCTCGACTGAGTTTGTTGGCCAGGTTCATCCACCATCTTTTTTTTAAATGGCGGTCTTGTGATTATTTTGAAATTTTTTATGTTTTTTAACTTTGTATACTTATAGAAAAAGTTCCGTTTTACAAAATACAAACTCTTATATATCATTTTAAACAGAATGTTAAAAACATCAAAAGCCATTTTAAACAGTCACATAATGTAAGTTAACAACATAGGTCATTTTAAAGAAAAAGTTAGAAAACATAAAAATTTACATAAGTGTTACAAAATTAAATGACCTCCATTTTGAAAAATCATTGTCAGTCCTATTGTCAGAAAAGTATTTCTGAGTTTAGCGTTACAAAAGATTTTGCATGATATGCAAAGAGATTTTTTTTCAAGTAACTTAAAAAGCCCCTCCACATTTTCCTTTTATATATTTGTAAATGTTTGACCTTTTTAGTGCGGAATTTATTTTGGGTGTTAATGCCCTATGCGGAATATTTTGACTAAAAAAGTTATTTATTCAAAAACAACAGGAGATTTTTCTGTTTTACTCACTGTAAGTGAAAACTACAAAATAACATAACAAAATTTACTCAATTGTTTTAGCTCTGGCAGATTTATATGCACCTCATTTTCCGCCTCAATGCGAAATTAAAATTTTTCGTATAATCTTATGATTATACGAAAAGCCTGCAACTGATTTTGTTTATAGACAAATTGCTGCATTACGTAGGCGTAGGCTATATGTCATCCCGTCTAAGCCCATGACTCGCATTACTTGAGCACAATTTAAGCAGTTGAATGCCTTGGCGACATTTGTCAACGCTTACTGTAGTCTACAGCACCCAACACTTAGATATCGACTTTAGTTGACTCTCGCACTTGGACTCTTATGCAAACTTCTTCGGACTACCACACTAAAAGGGTTAATAATATGTAAATATGTGGGTCAATGGTCTTTATTACTTACCACAATTTGAACTTTCCACGTTTCATAGTTAACAAATAAAATGCTTGCGTCTGAAAGACAGACAGATAGTCATGAGAGTCCTCTTTTAATGGTTCCGTTCTCACCTTTTAAATACGGAACTCTAAAAAAGTAGGAAAGACAAATAAAATGTTAGTATAAGAGCTGGAAATTTGAAGTAAATCTTGAATCACACGTGTTTCTTTCACTTTAAAAAAATTCCGTTATTATACACAAACTTTTCCATAAGATTTTACGTAATAGTTTCATTTTTCCAAGAAAACAGTACTATTTCCGTATTTCAAATTTTGAGAATACAAATCTGGTAAGTGTTTCGTCAATTTTACCGGAAACAGTACAACTTCCATTTTAAACAGCACAAGTTATCTGTATTTTTAACGGATAAGTGTCGTGGCGCCATCTGTATGACGAATGGAAAAAAATTATAGCAACACTTCTCTATTTTTTTCTGTTTTAATAATAAAACGATAGCATATTTTTTACAATATTAAAATAATAATAATAATAATAATAATAATATTTATTAATTCTTTTTAAGTTTGACATACTTAAGGAAAGTTATTTTTTCAGTATGATTTTAAAATAATATTTAATTTATTTATATCATAATATAAAAAGTGCGTAGGATATTTTAAAGAGGAAAAAAATCTACTTTTAATTATATTTTTTAATCTATTCAAATTAAGAAGTTCGCACATAAAATTTAAAATATATCGAAATATATTACCGAAATTATTATCATTTTGGCGATTACGTAAGTCATAAAAATCAATAAATGCAATTAATTTAAAAAACCCATAGTAATTACCTTTATTGAGTTTACAATAGGTCATCATATAAAATATTTGTTAAAATACATGTTTTTTTAAAAGTGTGTTAGTATCCTTTTATAAAATAACCAAAATAAATAAATAAATATGAATAATATTACAATAGAACTTTAAAACTCTTCCAAAAAAGAAGGAAACAATTTTTTTTTAAACTTTCATTCATGCATGTAAAATTTGAAAGACTAAACTTTTTTTTTATAAAGCTAAATATTGGAAATTATAGAAAGAAAATCTGTAAAACATGGTTTAGAACTGTCCGCTCAATAAAAAAAAATATTATCTCTACAAAAATAAACCCGCGTTCTAAATCATGTCTTTACTTTATAAAATGCATCCGGAATAACTAAAGATATTTAAAAAAGGTATTCAGACAGATTCAAAAATCAGAAATGTAATACCATTAATCTTTAATATAACAACGTTTTATACACACTTTAAATGGTTGATAAAAATATGATATTCTAGAAAGAAACAGCAAATACTATTTAGTAATTTAGTTTTAACCTTATGAAATATCTCATTCAATAAATATTTCGGATAATAAAGAAATATAGCTAAATTATTAATTATTTTACTGATACTTTAAATTCAAGGAATAATGTTTTTCTTTTGTGCATTTTAAATACTGGGTGAACACTTAAAATACTTTAAAATGCATAATATACTTTTCATAAATTACGAAAGTTTTATTTGTTCATTAATAAAACATATTTTTTCTGTTTTCATTAGGAAAAGATTTGTGTATAATATTAAATATTCTATAAATTGCAAAGTAAATGGGGGATTAATAATATCTTTCTTCGGCAATTTTAATTATACGTACCAAAATTTATTTCGTTAAATATTTGATATAGTAATAATTTATTTATTGCTCTTATATGTGGATATTATAATTTATTATTGTTAGTGATTCGTGTAATTTACGATTCAGTATAAATTACTTATATAAATGATATTTTGTTTTTAATTGAAGAACTTCTTTGTGATTAAAGAATGCATTAACAGAAAAAAAAACTACTATTATTTGCAGTAATGATTTGTTGAGGAACGGTCTGAAAAATCAATTGGGTAAAAAAGAAACATAGATAAAGTTTACAATAAATATATAAATCAGGCTTCACTTTAAAATATTTTTTCTTCGAAAATAATGCACAAGCAAAAACTGAACTCATCAAAGTAGCACATATTGTTGGTCCATTCTTGTCTCTATGAGGAAACCGTTGGGAAATGGTACTGTTTTGGGGAAAAGGGATAAGAGGTTCCTTTAATTTTGGAAGTATATTATCAGAATTCTAAACAGCTAAATGTTGGTCAATAGTTGGAAAAATATTCTTTGCTCAATGGTGCATCAAGACTGATATTTCGTACTGTGGGCTAACGTGAAACAGCATTTTGCCAAGATTTAGAATACGTTTGCCCAAAAATTTTGTGTTCTTGGGATAACACTGCTACTTGCAAACATGTATTTTAAAGTTTTTTTACAATTTTCGATTGTTTCTAAAATATCCTGAGTAAGCACGAGTAATAGGTATTTATAAATCAAAAACTAGATTTGTATTTGACTTAATATTATATTTACACCAAATTTGAAAACCGTTTTTAATCAAAACAGCATTAAAAATCTTGAAAAAAACATTTCAATTTTCATTTACATTTTTCTACTTTTTCTTTTTCCTGGGAAATATTGTAATTAAACACATATTAGGTAGATTTCGTATGAAATACTACCTATTGCATTCTCTCCCATGTTGGAATTTTTGAAAAATTTTTGCAGATCTACACCGATCATGACTCCTAGACCCCAAAACTACCAACAGTAAAAAAGTTTATCTATCTATCTATCTATCTATCTATCGGTGTATATCACTTTCTTCTGGACCCGATAACTTCCATAATTATGCTCAGATCTTCTTTAAACTTTTACATAAAATCAAGAGGCATAAAATCTCGGTCGAGTTCGTTAATGGGCAAAATCGGACAAAGGGGGTGGAAGTTAGGAGGGTTTTTGTGAAAACAGAAAAAACGCGATAACTTCTAAACTAAAATAGATAACAAATCAGTTTAAAGTTTATATTACTTTTAAAAAATGGGCCAAAAGTTCACGCATGACAGATTTTTGTTAAAGTTAAAAATGGGCTCAAGGGGCGAAAAAACCGAATTTTTGGGAGAAAAAAAATCATAACTTCGTCATTTTATTAGATATCAAATCCAACTAATTTTTTTATAAATGTTCTTAAAATTATCTAAAACTTTTGTATTTACAAGTTTTTGATAGGAACAACTTTTACCGATGAAAAAAATTGAAAACGAAAAGAAAAAAGGGGGTGAAAAAAGAGAAAAATCCATAACTTAGTCAATTCTTAAGCAATCAAACCTAATTAAATTTATTTTACATCTTCTCAATAATATCCACGACTTTTGTATTAACAAGTTTTTCATAGGACCAATTCTTATAGCAAAAATAAATTAAACAAAAATAGGAGTTGGAGAAAAAAATTAAATCCAAACTGCTTATATTCTGAATCATTTTTAAATTCACTTTTGATTTTAAACGCATCCAAATGGCAGATCCTCCTATTAGGAACTGAATATGACGTATTAGCCAGTTTTTTGATAAAGGCAGAATACCTTTCAAAAAAGAGCGGCAAAAACGGTATTTTGAACAGAATTTCCCAAAGTGATGATGATTGAAAAGTTGAGGAAGTATAAAAAATTGCATTTTTTCTGACTCATTTTTAAATCAATTTTTGATCTCAAACACATCCAATTTACAGGTCCTCTTATATAGGAACTATATAATGTGACGGATTGGCCAGTTTTTTGATAAAGACAGGATATATTTCAAAAAAAGCTGCCAAAATGGGCACTTTGCACAAAATTTCCCAAAGCCATTATGATTAAAGAATTGAGGATGTATTCAAATAACAAATTGGTTATTTTATGACTCACTTTTAAATTCAATTTTGCTCTCAAACGCATTCAGTTGACAGTTTTTTATTATTTAGGAACTATATAATGTGAAAATTCGTCGATTTTTTGATAAAGGCTAAATATATATTTTTTTAAAGCTGTGAAAGTCGGCATTTCGCACAAAATTTCCCAAAGCGATCATGATTGGGGATGTATTAAAATAACAAATTGGTTATTTTATGACTGATTTTTAAATTCAATTTTGCTTTCAAACGCATTCCATTGACAGTTATTTGTTATTTAGGAACTGTGTAATATGCCGTATTTGTCAGTTTTTTGATAAAGGTTAAATATATATATTTTTAAAGCTGTCAAACAAAATTTCCCAGAGCGATCATGATTTAAAAATTGAGGATGTATTCAAATAACAAATTGGTTATTTTATGACTCATTTTTAAATTCGATTTTGCTCTCAAAAACATTCAATTGACAGTTTTTTGTTATTTAGAAACTATATAATTTACGTATTGGTCGATTTTTTAATAGTAAAGTCAGAATATATTTCAAAATATGTTGTCAAAAAGGGCATTTGATCCGAATTTTGCTTAAGATAATTTTGATAAAAACCAGTTCTTACATAAAAATAAATTAAAAATTTTTTCAAAAGCGGCCAAAGAAAATTGTTAAACTGGATTTATCTCTAATCATGTTTCATTTTTTGTTGTTGAAATGAGTATTCTTCGAAATCTACCTCTGCCTATAGGCCAAGCCGACAGGGATTTTCATCCATTGTGCAGGTCTCATGTAGCCATTCTAAATAATCAACACACTGCCTTTTTCCAATAATACAGTATACAAATTTTAAAATTAATCGTGAAATTCTAACAAAGAATTCAAAATATTTTAACTCTTATTGGCTCTGGCAGAAATTGTCACGTAACTATTGTGATCTGTCTATTGAACCACTTCATCGAAAGAGGAATAAAAGGCTTCATTGACTCACATGATAACAAAATATACATTTAGTTTTATCAGCTAAAACACACATAAAAACAGGTAAAACTTGGGGAAAAGTGTATAATATTCATGACAAGTGTGTAATTTTAGAAATTAACACATATAGATAAGTAAATTTGACTAATTTACATATTTAGTTTTTAAAATGAATGCTTCGAAGCATTTTTTGTAGAATGTTACGTTAAGTAAATTTCTTTTTTTTTCGAAGAGATTAGCAGATATTTCAAGCAGAAAAAATTAAACTCTCTTATTAAAATTATAATAAGTCTTTAACAGAAATCTTTTTCTTTTATTTTTCTTTTATGGCATTGTGTAATATGATTAAAGAACAAAGAATGTTTTAGATATAAAAATAAAGATTCTAATAATACTTTTATGTTTTGTGCAGCCAAATAATGAAAAATAATCCATTTTGACTTAAAAAATAATGTAAGAAGTATACTATTTCTTTTCTTCTAATATTTCAAAGTAAAAATATAAATAAATAAAATTCTATAAACAAAACATAAGTTTCACAGATTTTCAATGAAGTAAGCTCAAGAATCCATGAAATTATCGGGAAAATATGTATTCTGAAAGTAAAGAAATCTCTGGGGAGGGTGGTCTTGAAAATTGGCAATGCGTCTTATACAAAAGTATCGCTTTTAATAAAGTTGAAACCTGAATTTGAATAAATAACACATATTTTTCATATAAAAATGCTTTAGGTTTTATCTTTGAAAAAAAAAAAGGATTTTCCTGTGTCCTGTAACCGGAGAAATCCGGTTGAATTCTTTACAGTCATTTTTAGCAATTTTCAACAAGGTTGAAAAGCGCTTATGCATTCGGATTATCTGGCCGTCTGTCTACTCTCTAACTCCCATAAATACACTCGTATTTTCATGTAATTGATTAAACTTATTCAGGAGTCACCAAAGCTTGCTTGGTATTGCTTATGATGTATGTAACATTATTGGTTTATTTATATGGACACTCAAAAGAATTCGATTACATTATGGTATAAGGGGAAAAATCGTTTGGAGAATATTTTAATAGCATTACGCTATTTCAAATGTATTTAAACTGATATAAATCACAGAATTTCATTACAATCACATTAAAACAGGGCATTCATAGCATCTTTTATTAATTTACAGGGACACATAAATACATCGGTTACATAACTGCCTTTGCCCAATAACTGCTGGAGGATACGTTTTAAAATTAGATATGCTTTTTTAAATTTAATTAGTTTTTTGCATATTACTCTTTATATATAAATTCTATACCTCATATACAGGGCTACACAAAAGTATTCGCATATTATTCTCTTTATTAGAGGAAATTCCTGAAGGAGAGTTTTCAACTGAAATATATTACCTCTTAAATGAACTAAATTTTTGAATGCATGTTGCTAATAGATACAAATATCTATATCATATACAGATCTTTAAAAAAATTCGGACAATTTTCCGATTGTAGATAGGAATAGATGAAATTTAGTTTTGAAATGCATTATACATTTCCATATTGTGAATTGGAATGCAATATTTTAATTTTTTAACCGGTGCAGTTTTGTTACATTATTCTGACGATATCATTTCTGACAGAAATCACTGACGATAATTTGTTTGAATTTCATAGAAAATTTTAATATGAGGATAAAAAATTCCTGAATTACTACATAAGAGCCTTTAAAAATCTCATGTTCTAAAAAGGGGTGTTTGTACGGAATGAGTCGTTATTCACTTAATATATTTGAGTTGAATAATATATTTATATTTCTAAAGTATCCGAGTTTTTTCTAAATGCTAATTATTTGAGAATATGTTTAGTGACTTAATAACTTTTTGTTAATCAAAACATAAATTATATCTTTATAAATGTTTCTTTAGTTAACACAGGCAAACCTCGCTTTCGTGCGATATTATTACCAATTCTTTTTCGGTATCTCTTGAACTTTGATATTATGTGTGTACCCCTTAGGATTTGCGGTATTTATAATCGCAAAATTTGAATTTTATTTGTAGTTTTCTAGTGAAAATTGTTTATAAAGATATATTGTTTAGAAAACTTCTATACCGGTCATTACAAACTCAAAAGAGATTCACAGCTGACATATTACAAATTACAGATAGGTTTCAATAGTATTAAAAAATGAAAAACCATTATTTTCTAATTTTTACTGTTGCACATTCATTGAAGATTTGATATATAGAAACTTAGAGTGGGTTTAAATGTTATTAATATTTTTGAAAGAAATTGGAAAATAATATTTATGGAAAATAATTTTAAAATCATAAAAAACAGCAAATCAAGCTAGAGTTTTCATGCAAACTGTATTTGAAACAATATTTATTATCACAATTTAACGGTGCGCAAATTGAAATCTAACTTAAATTGTTACTGAATCAATTAGAGTCGAAATTTTTAAAGTTTAGGGCTTATAGTATATACACCAGTAAATAGAAATGTAATTGAATTTACTTTTTACACGAATGAAATACTAATAGAGAAAAAATAACTGAAAATTCTGTTTATACTTGATGAGGTCACATTTTCTACTTTAGTTTATTTTTTCAGTTTAATTTCCCTTTTTAAATGGATTTTTTTATTCTTTCAATATCTGCTTCAAATGCTAGAATTCAGCTGTCATCATGAATTTAAAGAAAGAATATTATATTTCACACAATATTTTTATAATATAACGTATGTTAGATTCATGACATAAAATTTAAAATCGGATGATAAAAAACCTTAAACCATGAAGAAACTCTATGAACCAAGTTATGTATTTAAATGAAATATTCGAATAACATACACATTTTGCTATTTATCCATTTATTGAAGTGATAAAGAAGATAAAAAGAAAGTTATCGACTTCTCAGTTTAAGCGAATTTCATATAACTTCCTTCAAATAATCGGGAATTCGTTCAGCTAAATGTGAAAAGAGAAATAAATGGAGAATTTAAAAATTTTTGCAATTGATCATTTTAAATAAATCCATCCAATAATTTTATCACTAGAATGCGTTTACATATAAAAAGATAGTTTGTCAGACATTACCATCAGTAAGATACCATTAAGTTCATAATGTTCTCGACTTTAATTTTAAAACTTTCAAAAGTTACAATTTGTTTCACATTCGCATGAACTGTGAAGTAACTGTAGCGTATTATATTTCTGTTTTCCGTATTGTCGTATAATCATATAAATGTTTAGTTTTGACATCGTTATATTATTTGATGGATAATTATACTATAGAATTCGACTTATAATCAGACGAATTTTTCCAAGTATGATGAAAATGTTAACCACATGCGTTATTATTTTAATAGGCCTTGAGTTTTGTTAACTTAAAGATGTATTTCGTTACAAACGTAATGAGCCTAAATCATTTGATTAAATATGAGATTATCTACAATTTGTGTTTGGCAAATAATGAAAGTTTTTTAGTTATGTTTATGCAATTTTTTTTAAATATTCAAATTAATATTAAATACTAGAAAATATTAAAATCAGTTGCCTTGTTTTTTAGCAAAAAATTCAATTTGCATAGTGTAAAGTATGCAAGGTGATTCATAAATACAGAAATAATAAGTTATTTCTTTAAAAATTGACATTAGGCAAATGCTTCCAGTTGCAAAGTTTGATGAAGGTGAAAATTTGATAAGATAAGTTGCAACTCCATGGGGGGTGGTTACTTGGGAAAATACAAAAATTACATTTTTATGCGACCGCCATATGATAATATTTGAAATTAGGAAAATCCTTATGCATCCCTGAATTAAACAACAAAAACAAAAAAATCATCTTGATATCTACAAATCTCACAGAAATATTAAAATCCAAAATTCTCCAAAATTCGTGCCTTACACCACTTATCCTTGCCTTTGAGCGATGAGGTTTCAACTCATTTTGTGTGCTATATAGGGATTATCCACAAATTGTACTATAAAAAAAGACAATTTAAGACAGAGTGCGTTTACTTTGGACATAAAATAGCAGCGTATAGATTCTACGTGAAACCTGGTTTCAAAATATGCAAATTAACTGCACGGGTCAAAATATCCGTTCCCGAATCGACCCATAAGGCCGGCCTGGAAAAAAGCCTGCTAAGCTTGGAAAAAGTTAAAATCATAGCCCGGCTAGGCTTGGAAAAAAGTTAAACACATAGCACGGCTCTAATTTAAATTTCTGCATAGTTTTTTTTACTTCCATATGGTTAAGAATTATTACTTTCTTCTATCTCCAATAGAAGAAAGTATTGTAATCGAAAATTATTGTCGACTTCCGGTTTACGATGGATTTACACGTTTTAGGGGTCAGAGATTCCAAAACACATATATTTACCAAATGTCTGTCTGTCTGTGTGTCTGTGTGTCCATATGTCGCCATTTTACCATCAAAAAGTGTCTGAAGATATGCATGGAAGTGAAGCAAATTTTTTGTGAATGTTTTTGGCTGTGGCAAGCAGGTTCTCCTTCAATTTTGAAATATTCCGCCGGAACGGGGCGCTGCAATAAGAATTTTTGAGCCATTTTCAATATTGTACCGACTAAAAGTGTATGAAGTTATGCATCGAGTTGAACGAAATGTTTTGTGTAAGTGTATGGTAGTAGATAGTTTGTACGCCCTAAATTTGGAAAAATATCCACCGAAAGGGGGCACTGTAATAGAAATTTTTGTGTCATTTTCAATATTTTAAAAAAGAAAAGTGTTTGAAAATATGCATAGAACTGAATGAAATTTTTTGTATAAGTGTTTGGGATATGGTCAGCAGACCCTTCATAAATTTGACAAAAAAACCGCCCAAAAGGTTGCGCTAGAATGGCGATTTTTGTGCCATTTTTAATATCTTACTATTTAAAAGTGTTTAAAGTTATGCATAGAACTGAATTAAATTTTTATGTATTTTGAGGGGTATGGCGAGTATATCCTTCCTGAATTTGAAAAAAACCTGTCGTTCTACTGTTCATTGGCTCGTGCAGATACAGAAATTCATTTTTACTCCGATTAATTGACTGAAGCAGAAATTTAAGTTGAGAATCATAGTTGGTATATTATTGAAGTAATAATATTAACGTATTAGCATGTGAAACTAAATTTTGAAATATTAAAATGTACATATGAGATAGAAGAAAGTTTTGGGATTGGCACATAGTTTCGTATGTAGGTGTTCTGACAAAGAATACTTATTATAGCTTATTGGTTTTTAATTTTACACGTTCCATCATTAAAGAAGTGCCAAAGACTGTGGTATATTTAGTTTATTAATGAATCTCTATTTATATGTAAATTCTTCTCTTATTCCTTGATATTATTAATACACATTGGAGATGGACGATAACGAGAGATTTTTATCGATTTTATCGATTGTATGGACATCTCGATAATTTTTGATTGTGTAAATTTTTTCTTGATGACTCCAGTTTTTAATTGCTTTTATACCATACCTGATTCGATTTCATCAAGAGTCATCTGCAGGTGTACTGGAATGAGTCGGCGCTAATAAACACACGGCGGAGTCGCTCGCTAGCGTGCCCTTCCTTTCATCAGAGATACTACTCAGAAAGTAACAAAAAAGAGGAAATTGCGCGTAAAGTAAAATTTAAGATATTTTTCACAATATTTATGCGTGAATTTTGTAAATTATATTGTTGTAATAAACTAAATAAAGAATTAAATTAAAATAATTAAACAAAAGAAACCAATTATTTTAAATCTTTAATAAGTTTAAATAAAAATAATTTTTTCTTTAGTTCACAGTATTTTCATCAATTAGGGTAACTCAGCAACCGGTTCAGTGAAGAATTTTATGTAATGCATCATTTTAAATCTATTTGAGTATCCCAGAAATAGATTCAATGATTAATCCACGAGTGACTAGCGAAATTTGGTTGTGTTTTTTCCGCCATTGTTTGAGGAAAATCGCTGTTTTATATCGCGACCGTCTGACGAAAATCGCTGATTTAATTTCCCTTATAACATTCATGGTCACAGTGACGTCACAATGACATCACTATGAGTCACTGTGGTCACATCACATCTGTAACTAAAATGTCACCACTCAGTGACGTCACATTTTGACTGAGATGTGACTTCCTTAAAAATCTTTAGACAATTACAAAAATTCTCCAAAACATGTTATTTACTTTAAAAAACATTTTCTGACAACGTCGCTTTTGTCACAGTTTCGTCACGATGTTACTGTCAAAGTAGTTACAAATGACACATTTTTCACAAATTTATTACACCGTAACTTCACAAAGTGGTCACAATGTGACGTCACAAACGAGCTCTAAAACGGCCATAACAACTTCACATGGTAGTCACTGTGACTTCACATCGACGTCACGTGACGTTACGTCGGCAATCGATGGTCACAAAGTCACAGTGTTACTTCACAACGACGTCGCAGTGAAGTCACCATGCCTTATGGGTTGCGATCTTTAAGAAAAATCACTATTATATTTCGCAATTTTGTGACGAAAATCGTAATTTTACATCGCAATCGTTTGACCAAAATGGCCAGTTTACATCGTGATCGTTTGACAAAAATCGCCGTTTTACTTCGCAACCGTCTGACAAAAATCGCCGTTTTATTTCGCGACCGTCTGACGAAAATCGTAGTTTTTTACACGACCGTCTGATGAAAATGGCAGTTTTTTTCGCGGCCGTGTATGACGAAAATGGCCGTTTTATATCGCGACCGTCTGTCGAAAATCGCCGTTTTATTTTGCTATCTTTAACAAAAATCACTGTTATATTTCGCAATGTTTTGACGAAAATCTATCTTTATTTCGCGATCATTTTTCAAAAATCTATATTTCATGATCGTTTAACGAAAATCGCCATTTTATTTCGCAACCGTCTGACGAAAATAGCTGTTTTATATCGCAACCGTCTGACGAAAATAGCCGTTTTATTTCGTGACCGTCTGAGGAAAATCGCCATTTTACTTTGCGATCTTTAACAAAAATCACTGTTATATTTCGCGATCTTTTGACAAAAAGCGATGTTTATTTCGCGATCGGTTAATGAGAATCTATAATTCACGATCGTTTAACGAAAAATCGTCATTTTAGTTTGGGATATTTTTTAGCGTAAATCACCGTTATATTTCGCGACCGTCTGACGAAAATTGCCGTTTTATTTTGCGATTCTTTAGCGTAAATCACCGTTATGTTTTGCGATCTTTTGACGAAAATCTATGTTTATTTCGCGATCGGTTAATGAGAATCTATATTTCCAGATCGTTTAACCAGAATCTATATTTCGCGATATTTTAACGAAAATCACCATTTTCGCTTGCGATTCTTTTAGCGAAAATCTCCGTTATATTTAGCGATCATTTGACGAAAATCGCTGTTGTGTTACGCGATCGTTTGAAGAAAATCTGTTTTGTTTCGCGATCGTTTGACGAAAATCCCTGTTTTATGTAGCGATCTTTCGACGAAAATAGTTATTCTATTTCGTGATTGCTTAACGAAAAAGAATGGTTTAAACGAATTTCTATTTTTGGAGATACGTATAAGAGAAACGTATTGTGAATATGTCTATAAGCACATTTTGAATGGAATCTTTTACGGAAGATAAAGTAACAAGCACAAAAAATCATGCATCCCTCATAGATTATGTTCCACCATATTCAAAATTAAGAAACAAAATTTTAAAACTTATTAAGGAGAACATAATATATAAATAAAATGTTTGAAAAATGTGATATGGGTTTTCAACTTGTTCTTTTAATCCTCATTTTTCATTTTAGTAAAAAGTAAATTTTTTTTAATTTTGAATGGAAAATATTTCATAACCTATGCCGTACACACGATTTTTCATTCTTGTCTAAATTTCGCATCTGTTAAAAACATTATGATTTCAAAAAATATTATGTAATGCTTATTTAAGACTTTCGGAATGCAAAACAATTGAAAAATAACAGTTAAGGTTATCTTATTTTAAGATATAAAAAAAATGATTAAATATTTTTGTAAAATGAAAAAACAATTTATTTGGTTACATTAAAAATTTAGAATTTAAACTTCAATCTGATAAAATTATTGCGATAATTCTTGTCAGTACTTTTATTCCGGAAATAACTTGTGAAAATAAGCTTATATTCTACTTTTACGAGCTGAATAAAATGTCAATGTTGAAATACCCTTTAACTTGCATTTTCAAATGTATGCTATTTAGTTTTAAAATTTTTTAGCTTCAATATAGACAGATATCCTTCTTCACACAATAAGAGCCCCTCCCTTGTTGAAGTTCTTTTTGTACCCACTAATCCACTAACTCTTCCAAATAATCTTATAAATACATGACTGATACTAATCGATTATTAGTAAGATCAACTAATTAATAGGTGTAATTGAATTTTACACTTAGTGAATCGTTTACACAAAGAAATTGTACTAAACGTGTACAACATAAATTTTACAATGCTAACACTTAATTTTGACTATATATGTACACTTTAGTAAATTTAACATTTCAATGCTAAAGGAGATGTCATTAAGTCAGGTAATGAAAGAATTGTGAACCTTTAAAATGTAAACGCCTGATGCTAAAAATCCTTTTTATCTGATAAAAAACAGATTGAAATGGGGTTGTTTTCTAAGTATAACTTATACATTACTTAGAGGGATGTGTTGTAATCTTGAATTTGCATATTTAAAGGTTCTAAAAAATTATTTCAGTTAAAAATTCATACGTTTACAATTTAGATTTGTTCTAAGAAATTTTTGAAATATATTTATACAGGGTGAGTCATAAATATCGAAACAATATGCTATCTCCTTAAATATTGCCCCTGGATCCATACTTCCAATTGCAAAGTTTCATAAAAAAAGGTGGATATTTTTATAAGACAAGTTGCAACTCCATGGGGGGGGGGTCTATTTTAAAAATTACGTAAATTAAATTTTTATACGGCCCCCAGAGGATAAAACTTCCAAATTAGAAAATTTTTCCTTATCCATTCCTAAATTGAACAAAAAAAAAATTCATCTCGATATCTTCAAAACTCAGAGAGTCATGGCAATTTTAATAAATCCTGAGATTTTAAGGGATCAGACAGAAATCGAAATGCGTGTAATTGAAGAAACAATGTTGCTATAATGCGTCCAGGAAACATTTATTTTATTTATTTATTTATAGAGTAAAAATTTTGAATGTTTTGTGATGTTAACCATATAATTTGTAAGCATTATAACATCATAAGATCATTCTTAATAATTTTTTTTCAAAAAATTTAGAGTAAATTAAAATTGTTGCAACTGAAATTAATATTTGTCGCGTTAATTTTTTTTCCTTTTGATTAAATGAAAATGTCTAATTTTCAATTTTGATTCAGCATTTTAAATAATATTTATTTATTTATTTTTAAATAAAAGTATTTAAAATAGCAATGTAAAAAAAAAGATGCAATTTTTTGTATACAAATCATATTTTTAAAAGTAAATTTTGACGGTTACCATCGGTTATTGACTCATGTCAGCTTAAAACAGAAAAATACTGAAATAAAAACATTTGATGCAGAAAAGTACATTTAGTTTTAAACAAAGATGAAATTCTAATGTTTAAATGCTTTTTAAAAGTTTCTAGGTGATAAACTCCGTCCTGTATAGTTTCGATTTCAGATTTTGTTTAAGTTTTGCCATTCTCACCTTCTTTAATTACTGTTTAAATGTGTCAGTTGATTTAAACCTCATTTTTTTATCACGTCGATTTCAATTTTTTTTTCATTGTTTTGGCCCTGTCAATTTCATATTTTTTTTGTTAAAATCGCTATTGCAGGATGAGGATGCGTAAAAGATGCATCTAATTACGGGCGACACTAGGCGTATAATTTTAGAGATACAGCTACAGCGGAAATCACACAAAAGCCTGTGCAGTAGGGCCACCTGTTAAGCGATTCACACCAAAAACTAATCAGCACCAATTTATATCAAGGACTAAGTAAATAAATATTTTTTATTTAATTCCGTGGATTAGTTCTTGAGATAAAGAGCTCACAAAATTGATGTCATATAAAGAGATACAGGAGCAGTGACTAACATACAGACATTTTGTAAAAACATATTTTTCGGTATCTCTGAGCTTTAAAACGTGTGAATCCGTCTAAAACCGGAATACAAAATTTTTGTGTATCCAATACTTTCTACTTGTAAAGATAGAAAAAAGTAAAAATAGATTTAAAACCATCATAAATATGAAACTGAATAGTAAAAAGTAGATTTTTGAAAATATTTTAGTGTAATTTATTAAAATATATTTCCATGATTCCGTTAATAGATTTCCGCTATTACTATTTTTACTAAACTTATTGCCTGCGGTAATAAGTTATTAAGTCACTTTTAATGCGAGTTTAATTAATATCACTTAGTTTAATAACACTTTTAATAAGTGTTTAATAAGACGGTAATGGCAGTTGAAAATCCAAAATTTAAGAAAACAAAAAGTTAGCGACTTAGCTAAAATGATTTGAGTTGTTTTCTAAACAAGCTGACTTATATAAAATATTTACAACAAATTTTACTTTTTATATTGTTTATTTTTACGTTAGTTATCCTTAGGAGAATCATCAGAGCGAGCCCATTCAAGACCAAAACAAAAACCATTATAATAATAATTACCACATACATTAAATATATACTTTTTTGTTGTAATTTAGATAGGGATAAAAACGACATATTGGTAAAAAAACACTCACCAGCTAGATACTTGTACAAAGTAATAAAAAATTCAACACTGCCAGCTTTCTATTTTTACGAGGTATTGACAGGCATTTTTATATGAGTTACTGAATATAGTTGACAATAAAATTGGAAGGAAATGTTATAATTTAAACAATGCAGTTAAATATTACTTCATGAAAATTCTTATACTTCATCAAATATTTTATGTATAAATATTTTAATTGTTATTTATTATTTGGCCTGCATTTTGCCAAATTTCTTGAAAGTTACATTAAATTTAGTTGAACTTCCTGCATGCTATAAGCTTTTAACTTGCGACCATTTTTTAACATTTAAAGAAATATTTGTTCTATTTCCGCAAAGAAATGAACACAAATGTTGTAGAGGAGACATATATTTATATACTACAATACGAATTAAATAATGAAGAAGAAATATGTAAAAAACACACTTCGTTACATAGTGAATATATATAAATGTAATTATACACGTGAAGTCTGATAAAATGCTTCATATTCGCCATTCTACTTTACGCTTTAACTGGTACTTTATAATAATTTTGTGGATGAGAAACTTCGTTCTATAAAGCAGTTGAAATGTCTAAACCTCTTCATATTCTCGATGCACATTAACAATGTATGCATATTGATATCATTAAAGTTTATCCTTAAAATAGTGTTTCAATATTGTGTTATCATCAGTGGAATTTGTTATTCCAATATATATATATATATATATATCAGGGTGGCGAGAGGTCAGGGAAAACCGGGAAAAAGGCAGTCAAGAAAAGACAAAACTACGAGTAATTTCTTTCAGAAAATATTTCAAATAATATGAAGAGATTATATAAACTGAATTTATCTTTAACAAAATACTGGTATTTATCATCTATATTGACTGGGTTTTTATCTAACCATTCGCCACCCTGTATATGTATTTTTTTTCATATTCTTCTATAAAATGCATATGCTTTTGTACACGCTGATTCTTAAATATATTGCCATTTTAAAAGTTCAGATAATGGTTTAAATTTTCAATCCGAAAAAGGTCTAAAATCCTAACTTGGCTATATATAAAATAAGTATTTGCACCTCTGAAAATAAAACATGTAATTTTTTTAAATAATGAAATTAAGTATTTTTTTTAATACAGTATATATTTTCACTGTTTAAATTTTTAAACTCGGTAAAATTGTACAGTAAATGACATACATTTTTCGGGCACCAGTTTTCGTTCCCAAATTGCCTTTGTAGAAAGATTTTGATAAATTATTATTTTTTATAGATTTTATATTAAAACTCCATAGTTATATTTTTATGATCTCGTATTTGTTACGCATGTAGAATTGTCTTGGATTTTTCCAAACTGATCCAGGTATACGCTTTTGGAAGCTTTGTTAGCATTTATTCATGTTCCAATTAGACATGTGAAACAAATGAATAAACATTAGTTGGATATACATTAGGTCTCATCCTTAGAACTTTTTGAATTAAACAGAATCCAACAATAGTTTTGCTTATATCGGCAATAATCTGTTTTAACTACACGCAATTTGATTAAATAAATATTCTAAGCAATAATGACAATAAACTTTGTCAAGATCCTATCGATCAATTAACCAATTTCAGTATGATCAACTCAATCATGTTTCAATCTCAATCATCCGGCTACACTGTCTAGTTCTGAAAAAACAATGTGCTCGCAAATTCTTATTCTGAATTTTCAGAACAAACAAAAATTTAAGGGTGTATTCGAAAAAACAGATTTCCACCTTCAACAGCTGAAAATTTTCCGATTTATTTTCAGACTTGTTTTTAAAGATAAGGGTATGAAACTTTCTGAGATGATTATTGAAGAGACGTATAAGGTGCCGTGTAATTTCATTCTTCATTCAATCCATTAGAATTTGATTTATAAACGATTATTTTCTCAGCGTGACCCTTTTTTTCGCTCGCAGATCTCCCGCTTCGGAAAATTTGGTCCAAAACGCCGATGTTGGCAGCATTTTTTTGCAATATTTTCTACATTTATCAAAAAATCGATTATCATGGCATCTTGTGTAGTTTCTAAATAAGAGAATTTGAAAGTTTGGTGCTTTTGAGAGCAAAAATAAATTCAAAAATAAATCAGAAAATAAGCAGTTTGGATCGGAATACACTCTTAATTGGCATAGCTTTTAAAAAATAGACTAAGCTAGGCATTATATTTGCCTATATCGATCCAATAACACGCGTGTTTCCCGATTTCTCGTATATAAATTAGACAAATGATCTGAGCGCAATAATGAATAACAAGTGTGATAAAATCGGCACTACCAATTAATTTATTTCGAAAGATATACGTACTTTAATTAAATTTCCAAAGAAATAAAAATTGTAACATGTAGTTTTTTTAACAGAAATTATTTTTAAGTGCTATAAATCCAAAATTGCAGCTTATTCTGACCATTAATTTTTGAACAATGCTTAAGAACACAAAAAATCTTAGAACTTTTTATTGCATTATTATTTTTCTTAAAACGACATTTAAATTGTGTTTCTATCTTAATTAGAACATGACAGATTATTTTTTATGATTTTTTCTAAATATAGCTTTCCAGTAATGGTTGTTATGGAAACGACTTCTTTTAAAAATGCATTTCTTTCATGATGGGTTTTTTCACTATTTCACCTACTTAAATTGTTATAATTCAAGAACCGGTTAGGATAAATGGTTCAAACTTGGAACATATTTTTTTAAATTATTTTACTTAATGTTGATCCAGCGAATCTTTTATTTAAAGTTTTTGCTTTAAATATTTTTTATTTTTATTTAAATTCATATTTTTAAAACATTGAATCAAAATTAAAGGTTATATATTTATGTCGATTTATATGGAGAAAATATAAATTCTACAGGTAATATTTCAAGTTATAATGATTTTAAATTATCTCATACTTTTAATGAATTTTAATTATTTAAATTAAATAAAATACACAAGCATTATGATTTGATTTTGTTTATTAATAATATGGTTAACCACCACAAAAATTAAAAAAAATTAATCTCAACAAATGAAAATTATTTTTAAAAATATTCCGGACCCCCTTAAAACACTGCAGGCATCAATATCCCTTTTGTAACTTTTACAAATGAATATAACACTAGGAGTTGGAAATTTTATACTTTCATCATTCAAATCTCATTTGAACAAATGGCTTCTTGTTTATTATCCTAATGTATAAATTACTGAAGAAGCCATATAGGATGCAAAAATACGGTTTGGAAATGTTACAGGTCGCATAATTTCAGCCTGAAAACGACCCCTTACTCTTAATTTTTAAACATAATTTTAGATAACACAACTTTATTTCCTTTATTTTTTTTATTTTTTTTATTTTTTTTGAAAATGGAAAAAAAATCATTTCATTGGTTTAAAAATTGAAAGCAGATTCTTTTTATTAATATAGAAAATGAACGCATAGCGTGAAAGTTCTCAAAAAATCGCAAAAAGTTATTAAATTAGAAATATAATCAGGTAATATCAAAACTACATTCGAGTACTGGTCATAGATGCAGGCAGAGATACAGGTATCATTCTACCAAATTTTGAAGCTCTACTTGCAGTTGTCACACAGAAAGCGGAAAATCTTGATTTCCATACTTACGCATAGTTTAAACAAATAAAATTTTAAACTAGGGAAACTCATCTGTAATATTTGGATACTTAACTTTAAAGATAGAGGCAGTTTGTAGCAACATAAATACAGGGGGAGTGAAGGTGCATTCCATACTCCATTGAATTTTAAACGCTAAATAGCATTTTAAAATGATATTTTTGTTTTATTGCAATATTCAGTTACTCTATTAAAGTAATATAAGGTACCCTGGGGTAATAACGCCACGTTAAGGTTCTACCAATTTTCACGGCTTAGTTTTAGATTGTATTTTTCAAACAAATATAGGATCTGATACAGCAACTCACTGACTATCTATATAAAATAAAATAATTTAACAGATATATATTCATAAAATGTAATGGCGTTTTTTCTTGACCCATGCTATTTGGCGTTATTATCCACCTATATGGGTAATAACGCCATGTAAACAAAACTATGAAATAAGATAGAATAATTGCATGTAGATAGCCCAATTCTAAAAATACAAACTCTACAAACTTAGAAATTGCCAAATTGCATTCTAAGCTACTGAAAATGTTTAGTTTTTTGTGAAAGTGTAAGAAAAATAAAGGTGTGGTGTGGGAGGGGGGGGGGGATGAGGCAAAAGAATATCAGACCGTGAGCTTCTTTTTGCTTAAAAAGGACCGTTTAAATAGAAATAAGAGAAACATTGCGCAGTTTTAACTGTGTTTATTTGAATCAGTATTTAGGATGTAGCTCGGCCACTGTAGGGAATCAACCGGGGTATTAATGTCAAGGATTGGCGTTATTACCCCGGTAGAGTTATTGCGCAGTACATTTTAAATTACAAATTATCTCGAGAAGATATCCAAAGTCTTCAACAACATTTTAAAAGTACATGAAATGCACTACAAATTTATGTAATTAACAAAGTATTTCCGGATAAAAAGATAGTCTTCACATACACAAAACGTATCTCGCAAATTTTAGATCAAGCGTTAATTTTAGTTGTTTGTAAAAACAATAAGACTTAAAAATGAAACAAATTAACTTAAAGCTGTTTTTTGCGATTTATATGACTCAAAACCCTTCTGCGCAGAGCACATGGGTGTCATTTACCTGATTTTTTCATAATTATGCAAAATATAAGCACTTGGCGTTATTACCCCGCCTGGCGTTATTACCCCAGGGTACCTTAGTTAAAATTGTTAAAAGAAACGAAGTTAATTAGAATTAGTGTCATTCTCAATACATCAGCACCTTTTATTGGCAAAATATCAAATTTGGATGCTAAAGAAAATTGTGTCTAATTTTAAGAATAGTTTTAAAATACATTCATTTTTCACAGCCCAAAAATAAATTTAGATCATAATACTAAAATTTATAGACATTACATTGGAAATTAAGAAAATTCAACAATGAAAAAAAATGTATCAAAATTAACTCTCACATTTATAACAGAAAGTTTAATTAAGAAATAAAATCGATTATATTACAAAAAATACATTGAATACATTGCAGGCATATATCAGTGGCGACATAAGTTATATAACAACTTTGGAACAGAGCAGAAAAAATTGTAAACTGTAGCTTTAAACATTGGTAAAATATTAAAGGGACTTAGGAAAGAGAATAAAACAAGTGCATTTGATTACCAATTATTTCAGAAATCACAGCATTTTACAGTCAAATGGTTAAAAGAAGTATGTAAGAAAAATTATTGTCGATATGTTAAATAAATGTTTTCAAACAGCTAAAATGCGCATATTATATAAAAATCTTATGTGTTTTCGCTACATGAAAATCCGATATAACACTCCATAAATAAATATTTATATAAAATATTACATTCACACCAATATAATTTATTTTGTATAATGTAGCAAACACTAACCATAATAACTAACTGATTTTCATAATAAATTTGTAATATCGGAGTATTTTATAATCTCAAATTATAGTATAACCTTTCCATACTCTCTTAAAACGAAAAAGCTGAATTAACTCAAGTTGAGCTGAAATCCACTCTTTTCCCATGTTGAAAGGAACCTTCTCAAGAAGAGCTGAAAGAACTCAAGTGAATGAGCTGTTTTTAATCAACTCATGATTGAGTGATCTCTATTTTACTCATACTTGAGTGAAATCAAATCAATAAAGGTTAAATCCAGTAGTACTTGAGTGATTTGTAATCAAGTCATACTTGAGTGAAATGAAGTCATTTAAGACAGAATCTCGTAGCACTTGAGCGATTTGTAACCAAATCATACTTGAGTGAAATGAAGTCTTTAGGATTAAATCGAGTAGCACTTGAGTTAGCTGCAGCCAACTCGTATTTGAGTGAAGCGAAATAACTTAAGGCAAATCCAGTTGCACTTGAGCGATTTGTTATCAATTCAAGTTGGAGTGAAATGTTCTCATTTTTTATTTAATCCAGTAGCACTTAGGCGATTTGTAACCAATTCACACATGAATGAAATCAACTCATTTAAGAGTTAATCCAAAACTCCTTGAATTTGAAGAATTGAATAAATTCACTCTTAAGAAAAGCAAAATTGCTTAAAATTACAAAAATCTTCAAGCGATTTCTAAATCGTCTGAATAAAATCACATCATTTAAAACTAAATTCAGTAATCCTCGATTAATTTTTATCAATGAAATTCAATATAACATGGAATTATTGCCACATTTTAAAGTGTTGCAATTAAATTCTCATTTCGGATTTAAATTTCTGTTTATTGACATTACAAAGGTATATATATATATATATATATATATATATATATATAAAGAGAGAGAGAGAGAGATTGGAAAACTGTAACATGGATTCTCCAATATTTCTTCCAAGTCTTTAATTAACAAGACTTAAAACATTCTAATTTATATCACTGAAAGTTCTCTAATGAATCATAAAAACATTTTTTTTTCTTTCTAATTCAATGAAACTGTTTCCTATGTCAATTTAGGGGAAAAGGCAATTGAATCGTTATACAAAATTCTTACATGAATTTTTTATTATTCTGTCAAATCAGAAATTTTTAACATCAGTATTTTCTTTTGTTAAATTTAAAAGTACATATATTCATTAAATTGAAAATACTGGTGATCTCAAAATTGCAAATTTGTAAACCCTTATTCATGCAAACTGCCTAAATTTGCATAACTGTACAACAGCACCCGAACAACATTAAACAGAATATCAGCTTCTGATGCTGTGGTGCTAATGGGATTTTTCCTTTCTTTTCTTGGGCAATTTCAAGTTTACATATTTTCCAATGATACTTATAGCTTCAGATATGCTTATATACAATTTTAATTTTTTCATTAGCTTCTGATTTAATTGCAAATAACAATTATTTTTTTTATTAAAAATTTACGATTTCAATCAAATAAACAAATCTTAGGCATCTTACTAAAAAAATATTGAAAAAATAAACTTGATATCAGCCCAACGATTCAACTTCAGCACGACAATGTCAGAAGCTGATTATTCCCCTTAAGAGTTTAGATAATCCTATGCAGAAGTTATTTTCAAATATCTTGTTTGGATTTTAAAATTTTTACCTTTTTTTGGGGGGGGGGGCATAGAATATTTGAGGATGATCTGTAAGTGGGTTAGTTTTTACTTTTGCAATTTTGGTTAGTTTTTTTTTGTATTAATAGGAGTTTCAGAACCAGTTTTGAAAAAGAATGTATTAAGAAACATAAAACCTAAATTTAAAAAAGTATTCCCCCCCCCCTCAACACACATGGCCAGTGCAGGGTTTAAATAAATGAAATTGAAAATATTTTAAATGGTTAAACATCAACCCATGATACCTTGTTGTAATTATTCCTCGATTTAAATCTCAATCAAAATATTATATTTCTTAAACTGACTAAATTTAAAAAAAATATTTTAATTCTTTAGTTTGAAATCTGAAATGGCTTTGAAATCTTAGATAAAATAATTGTTACCCATAGCATTTATATAAGCACATTGCAATTGGGAAATGTGGAGGAATGCCATTAAAAAACTTGTATAGCTAAAATTTGGATTATGGACAATTATTTTATTGTATGAAGAACCTTCAACTAAATATTGTAGTACAAAAGTACTAACTGGAAATAACTGAGAAATGGATTTATTGACCATGTGCGATTGTTCTTTATATCATTTAAAACATTTGTTAAAACTTGAATTTATATTCAAGAATAACTTATTTCTTCTTAATTAATCTTTTAATTTTTTATTTTATTCAATGTTTCTTAAATCAACTAACTTTTAAATAAATATAAAAGCATAAGACTGCAGCATTTTATGTCAAAAGTTAGAGCCAAATGTGCAATTTAGAATGTTGCAAGAAAGAAAAAAAACTAATTTTATTTAACAACAAAAACATTTTATTTAGCAAGAACAAAATAAACCTAACATTAATTGATAATTCTTTCCAACATCAGATAAACAAGTTCGAATAATATCTTTAACAGGACCTTTATAAATATAACAGTCCATTTGCATTAAACATTAAATACATAAAGAGCATATTGTAATCTGTCCACTGGTTTGTCCAACTTTTAAAATCTTAGGCAAAATAGACGCTTTCTTGAAGATCCTTGAGATTAAATAAGATTGTTGAATTTGACTCCTCACAGTAGAATTTTACTGCTCCATGAAATCATCTTCCTGTGTTAAAAGAAAATATTGAAATTAAGTTAAATAGCAATAAATATAATGTTAAGGAATGATTATGAACATATTAAAATATTTTGCAGTTTTCAGATTAAATGTTTTATAAAATTTCCCATCCATAGTCTAAACAAAAAATGAACCATACACTAAAAATTTTAGCTTTATAAATATTACACTACTGAAAATTCAGCCAATCATGAATAAAATGGAAATTGAATAAATAAATCCTGTACGATTACACTTATCTGCTTGTTTAAATCATGGTGTTACTTCTGATACAATCTTAAAACAAATCACCATTTTAAAAACAAATTTAAAATGAAAGTTCTTAAAGCAACATTATAAAATATTGTTGAAAATTCACCTTTGTTGCTACTTTCAAAATGTATCAGCGTTGGCAAATACCCAACCAATACAGGTTTTTGTGGACTTTTAGTTGTTTTTCTATATATTTGCATATTCATATAATAAAAGATAGAACCTACAACAATTAGACCAGGGTTGGAACGGTTTAAACCAATTGGTTTTAACTATGGTTTAAACAACTGTTTACTCCTTTTGGTTTAAACAACGGTTTAGTTTAAACCAACTGGTTTTTTTCTAAAAAAAGAAAATTGGTTTTTTTTTCAGAAGAAATCTAATGACATTTTCTCTTTTTCTTAATAATTTATGTATGTCAGATTATTGAATATAAATAACTTCTATTTTTTAACACTTTATATCAGCAATAAGCATTGGATGTAGCAGGTTTAGATCATTTTTTGGGTATAGAATTAAAATCAGTCTGCATTGGTGAATATATTTATTTCTCTTTAGAAAAAGCTTCGAACATGTGAATTGATCTAATATAAAATAGATTAAAAATATTCAATATTTAACAGAAAAATCTTAATTTTTTGAAAACTGCAGATTATTTAACGCAATAACATAACACAATCCATAAGATTTCAAACTGTAAAGGAAATACCCAATCTTAGTTGGGGAGGTTATCTTAAGCATTAAAATCAAAATATGAAGTCGAATAAGAGAGTTTTCAAAGATTGTATGCCACTTATAGCATTTTAATAATAGTGATTTTTCCCCCCTGTTAGTTATCTACTAAATCTATGACCAAAAATGTTGACTTCAAATTGTCATTCAAGAAACAAAATCTCAAGAAGTATTTGAAATTTATTATTTGGATAGCTATGGAGAAGAATATTTTATTTATCAGACTACTTTCAATTTACATTAAATACATAAAGAGCATATTGTAATCTGTAATTAAAAGATTAGTTATAAAGATTTTCAGAGTATCAATTCTTCACTGTATACAGCACTTTATTCTTAGAACATAAGACAGTTTGCTAATACTGTTTAAATTAAAATTTAATTTCTTTTATTTTTTACATAAATTTATTGTAAATATTTAATTTAAATCATTTTAAAATGAAGTTACAGTTTATAATCCAATGTCTATTTTTATCAATAAATATGCATGTATATGTAATGGTGATTTTGAATATAGAGACACATAACTCATTGATCTTTAAGATTTTAGTCAAGCTGTAAGAGAAATTCTTCTTGATTAGGAAAATTACCCGGGTGCAGGGGCCTCGCTAAGGGGGGGGGGGCAGGGGGGAGCCTCCCCCCCAAACATTCGTAAATGCTGTTACACTTGGCAAATTTAATTAAAATTTTAATAAAAATTGTAGTACATTTTCTATTTTTGATAGAATTTGCAAAAGTTACAAATCTAATTGGAAATATTATTAAACTTTTTACAAATAAGAACTGTAACACATTTTCTAAGTGTGGTAACTTGGCAAAATTATAAAACGAGTTGGCAAATATGAAAATTTGACTTGGCAATTTAAGGTCTTCTCCCCCACCAATTAAAAGTCTTAGCGATTGCCCTGCCCTTGTGTCATCCTCTAAAGGGTGGCACCAAATCTTTATTTGCAAATAAAAAATACAATTTTATAAGATTTTGGAGTCTAATTAGGAAATAAAATGAGATTTTTAGCTCACGATGCAATACAGCTAGTTTTTTTTTTCTTTGCTAAAGTGAAGTTTTATACAGAATGGTGTGTCTAAATAAGATATGCACCAGGGAACAAAAATCAACCGATTCAACGACTTTAAAAGAAAGAATTTTCTTCTACGTATAGACACGGCATTGACTTATGCAGACTATGGGTCGAGTGATGATTCACTGCTGCGTTTTTTTTATGCAGAAGGACAAAAGGTAAATAAGGAATGGAAGGTTATTTTTTATAAGAATGTAGAATTGTGATTGAAAAAATATGACAGATTGGAAAGGAGGAGGAAGAGGGGGGGGGGGGCTTGAAACCTTTTACATCTGTCCCGGGATGTCACCCATCCTAGCTACACCACTGCACACCCACTTCATCTATGACAAGTAAATAAATTTTCCTGCCTGAGAAAACCGTACCAAACACAAACCATAAAATATTACTTGAAAAAATAATTATAAGAAAATATTGCATTAATCCTTACTATCTGTTAAATAAATTATCGGAAATAAAATACGCAATTTTATAGTTTTAGTTTACTACATACTTTTTTATAAAATAGTAATTTTCCATTTTATTATGCCAAAAATCTTGTATAACTGCAAAGGAAGTTTGGTTTATTTTACATTCTAGTAGGAGTGTGCGTGTGAAGAGGGGGGGGGATGGTTAAAAGTATTTTATTGAACTTTATGTAGCAGGCTACTGATGAAGATTTCTGACCAGTAAACTTTCATGCGTACTGGTCTTTGGGACCAGTAACTTTTTTTAAAATCAATTCTACCACTGGGCTATGCATAAAAAATGTTAAGGGAAAGGGAAAGCAATGATATTACAAGGTATTTTCTAAAGAGAAAGAGGATTTGCTTTTTGGTTATCGTTGCATAATATTTAGGAAATAATACTTGCATTTACTAGTATAGAAAGACAAACTTTTGTCCACTGTTTTCGTTTTATTTATAAATTCTCATTTAGATTTAAAGCTACCTGGGAAGCAGGCACAAGAAAACTATTATTTCTGCATGCATTATGTAACAACTTATAAATATTAAGCAGATTATTATAATACAGACCATGCATGCAATAATTTTGTCCATGAAACCAAAATGAAACAAACCAGAATGAAAACAAAAATCTTAGAAATGTGTTCAAAAACTACATATTATGCCATATATGTAGCCTCTCTATATAAATATATATGTAATCCGGAGCACGTTTTTACTAAGACACTGCAAACAAGAAGTAAATACAATGTTTTGATAAATTTCTATGAATAAAGATATAATAATTACAAAACTTTAATACAAAGCAATTAAATAACGAGATATTTACATTGCATTAACAATTTTTACTCTGATTAAATATACTAATTTATTTTATTAAAGCATGCAAGTTTTGTAGCAGCACTGTAACACCAATTATTAATATAGAAATGCAGTAAACACATCCTCAATATTATCGCGTGACACGACATTTTAATTTCAAGGTATGATACTGTTATGAATTTTAGTCTGTTAAAAAGAGAAGGGAAATTTATTAAAAGAAAGCATAATTAAAATAAAATACTTATATAAAACTTACTTACTTCGTAAAAAAGGCATTTTCAGCAAATTGTTTAGCGAACGGCGGAAGAAGTCTCCATCTTATCTTGCAAGGTCACGTGACGAGTCAGCGGCGAAAATCAGCGCGGGAAAAGAGCTGTTTCATTATTGAGTTGAGTTGTTTAGTTTTAAAGCTGTATGAGTGGATTAGAAAGAGAAAAAATCAAACAAGATGACTGAATCGGTTAAAAATCAACTCATTCACGATCCAATAAATTAGAACTCTTTCTTGAGCAGCCAAATCCACTCTTTCGTTTTAAGAGAGTAGGTGTGGATAAAATGTCAAAGTGCCTTTTCCTACAGTAATACATGTGTAATAGGCACAGGATTGCAGTTTAAAGGGTTGTTTTTCACAAATAAGAGTTTAAAATGTCCTTCTTTCAGGTTCAATTGATTTATTCCGTTCTTCATTGTCATATATTAAAAATGCTAACATTTTTTCTGTATTTGAGATGAAGGCTCAAATACAGAATGCAAATATATACATGGACATATATTTGCATGTTCTTCATTATATATGTAATAAATCTGTAGACGGAATTAGTACTGTAGTATCTATTTATATTTTTAAATAAAAGTATATGAGGAAATTAAAAAAAAAAATCTACATTTATTTTAATCGCCTTTTAAGTAAACCTGAACATTTTAAAGTTCATATTGTATATTTTGTGTATGAGGAAGCATTATTCTTTTATCACTGTGTATCATAGTAAAAACAGATAATTATTCTAATACTATAGGTACCTTTAAAATTGTGCACAGTCTTCTAGAACATATTTTATTAGATGCGAAATAAATGAGAAAAAAATGCAAATATTTAAATAAAAAATGTAGGGATTTTAATAGTAATCATTATTTTAATCTTTAAAAATTTTTATTGTGTATGAAAAAAAATGTTCTTTTATGTGATAAGTAAAATGCGATATTATAACAACTTGTATTAAATTCTTAATACAAGGAAACGTTGAAAGGCTATCATGTGTCCTTAAATTATGTTTTTCTTGTCATCTATCTAAATTTCAAACTACATAGTTTGAATTTTCTAAAGATGCCAGACGAGAAAAGTCTCTAAAGCGATATGATTAATATATATCAGAGAAAGAATGTGAAAGGTAGTGCGTTTCCAGCATTTTTAATTCGATTTCACATCAAGTTTTACTGATAAATATTTCAAAAATATCAAAATTCTAGCTAAAAAAATTCTAGCACTTTTGAAGCATGTAAGAAATTTAGAGTGAAACTCCTTGAAAGAAATTTAAAAATATTATGACGGGAAATATTATTTACGCTTTTTTTAACAGAAAAAAATAACTTTGGAAAAGAGTTTTTAATGCAGCTGAAGTGAAAGCGTTGGGAAATATTCAAACGATGTTTTTTACCGCTTACCTAAGACATGGTTGGAGTATTTTTTCAAGATAATTTAGCGAATTTGATGGTTAAAGAAAAGGATGACCATGACATAAAAATGCAAATTTAATGTAAAATGCTGTTTAAAAGAAATTTTAGTAGAAAATAAATATTATTTCTGTGAAAACCATATTCCTCAAGTAGTTCTTAGATAACAAATGAGTGAAAATTCATTTATTTAAAATTATTCTTCGATTTCTGAAGTTACAACTATTTGTGATTAATAAACATTTTAACTCTAGATTTTGTTATATTGATGGGTTAGCTGTTTAAACAATAATTCCTTTTAAATGGAAATAATTATTTATTTTTAAACACAAAAATCAATTTACATCGCAATACTACAATTTATAGACATTATGTTGGAAATTAATAAAATTCAACAATGAATAAAAAATGTATCTGTATTATCACAGCTATCACATTACCTAACTTTGCATTCGATAAAATAAGAATTTTAAAACAATAATAGAATGTGTTGCAATTATAGAGAATGTACATTTTTAGTATTTCTCATTACAGCAGCACATCGTCTGAGAAAACTAAAAATTAATTATTTAATTATATTTTTTGTGTTTTCAAGATGATACACAGAAATAGTAATCCTTGCAACTCCATTTTTATGTGTGTTGACTTCCCTTTGTTCACCAAAAAGGAAGAGTGCTTAACAGGATTTAAATCATGATGATTACCAAGCCATGAGAGGCACCCATATTATACTTATCCCAATATGCTTAAAACTAAACAGTCACTCTTGCACCTAATTTTAATATGAATGTATTAAGTTGTAACATTTGCAATAGAAATAAATTTTGTTACATACAGCTAACTTTTTAGCTTAGCTGGTAATCTTCCTGAAAAATGCATTGGTATGGTGTACAAAATTAATCACAAACAGACATAGAGAGTTTGTTCATTTGTCTATCTATGTATCCTTCAAAATTGAAATTTCTAGTGAGAATGTGGAATCTGTAAGCCTCTTTGCTGGAATTGCAACCCTAGATCACCAAGGAATTCTTAAATTTAACAGTAATCTGCACGCAGACTGCCTAAAGAGATTCTTTAACTGCATCTGATATATACCGAATTACATCAGTTCCATTGATGTAATATTTATTCTGATCTAAGAAAATGACTTCGCTCATACTTTATTTCCCAATGTAGATTAGGTTTCACTTTCTGAAACCAAACTCCCAACCCGACAGATAATTTTAGTCAAGAGAATTTTTTGACGTAAATTGTATGTTCTCAAACCAAATTCAGACAACCGTTCTCTAACTATTCAGCTGCAGGGAACAGCACCAGATTCATGTTCTCAATGCTTTTCTATTCATTTTATTTTCTTTTATGACTGTTTCCTCTTTAATCATATATAAATACACTGGCAGTTTCATATGTTAGGCAAAGGTAGTAAATATATATTTTATCGAAAAATATTTGAAGCTCTGGATACATATCTTATTTAAAACAAAATTACAGACAAAAATAATTTTGATTTAATGTCATACAAAATATGTTAAGCAAAGTGACTTATTGCTCTGAAATGTAGTACATATAACTGTTTAGGCTTAGTTTCATGCCATAAATATCGCATTTATGAACCTATTTGAATGTAACTTGGTGTGTACATAGTACAAACAAATGTCTCAACCAAGTCCGTTTGGTAGCTTCGTTCGCCATCATGTTTCAAAATGGCTGCCATTCAAATTTTATTTTTTTATTAAAAAAAATTAAAATTCGGTAAAAAAATTAGAAATCGAAAAGTTTTTTCCTTTATAAGTTTGACCTTGATACAAAATTTCCAGAGAATTTCTTGTTTCGTCTATATCTCAAACAATAGCTGAGTTATAGCATTTTGAATTTCTAGCGTGGCTGACATTTTGAAACGGTCTGATATTTGTAGCGTGATAACAATCGTATTTATGCACCGATATGGATACACTTTGGTATGTACGTAGTACATACTGATGTCTCGAACAACCCTGTATTTGATCTGTCGATTGATATACATACTATATAATGGGGAAATTTAATTTAGGAAGAAAAAGCCTAGAAGATTGAAATTTGTATCCAGTTCTTTGCGTGGCCCTGTGTATCATTTTATCTATTTTTTACAAACATTTGTGAGTAAATTGAACGCAGTACAGTGCTAAAATGCATAACTTATATAAAAACCACCTCTAAGTGATTTACGCTCATATTCAGTAACATTTGCGAGCTCTTTTGGATAATCCTGTACATCATCTATAGCATTTATACACACCATATAATATGCATAGATTTAGTGAAACTTAAACGCGGATATCATAATTAAAATGAATCTCATCCATCCATCAGCCATCATTAGATACATATACAGTACTTCGGAAAGAATATAGAGAGAACTGGGGGACATTGATACAGTTTTTTTCAAAAAAAAAAAAAAAATTGGTGTCTAGAAAGCAGAAATTTCAAGTTATTTTTCTATGTGATGTCAGCAAAACCTGTAATGTGTTATAAAAATGTACAATCGTTGCTTTATATATTATTTTTCCATATAATTAAAAAAAAATGAAAAAAAGTAATTTGTATCAATGTGCCCCATCCCCGGGGCAGATTGATACACTTTGACACGTCTGGGAAAAATGGAGACAAAATAACACCAATGCATATTTTTCATAGAAAAATTGTTAGCAAACCATTTTATATGTATTTGTAGATATTAAAACCGCACACAATTTATTTGTAAGCGATAGTAAAGCAATCAAAATGAAATGTATAATGACCTGATGTTTTGGTAGTTCCTTGTCTGTTTGTTGACTGTGGTAACTTTGTTATATCTGGCACTTTAACCCCAGAATTATCTTCTTTCTTAGGAAAGGTGAAAGAATTACCAGGTTTTCTGTTTATAAATCGGTTTACAAACAGAAAATAAAGGATAATTATATTAAAAATTATATTTATAATATAATTATCCTGTACTGTTCTGCAGTTTGTTTCTCTTACTTAACATTTATCATGTCGATAATATTTTTTCTCTGGAGAATTCATATAAATTTGAGATTTTCCAGGCTGCCGTCCATTTCTTATGTTAATATTGTGTAAGTTTGTACGTTTTCTGTTTGCAAAAATACTATAAAATGTTCTAATATAAAGAAATTGGAGTTATTTCAGTTCAATAAAAACTAATAGTTGAAATTTTTGACGAAAAATGGTTGAATTAAGGAGTGTATGGTTAAAAATAAAAAATAAAAGTTAATGAAAAAATGAACTAGACAAGAATTTAGGTTGTATCAATGTGTCCCGACAAAGACTGTATCAATGTGCCCCATACAGTCATTTTGAATAAAATAAGTCGCAAATCCAACACTTCATAATTTATCTAACAAAAAAGAATGAAGAACTGATAAAGAGTAGCTTTACTTGCCAGGGAGGGTATTCTTTTGGGTTGAAAATACTGGAACAGTTGTATAATACCATTTCAAATGCACAACTCAAATTTATTTTTGACCTACAAAAACAATTAATCACCCATCCCATTTCATCAAACTATTGAATCATTCCAAAACTTTCTGTATGTAGTTAATTTCACTAGTATCACCTTTTGGAGCTGTTATGAAACTTCCTGTAGTGACCCTGTGTGCTGTACAGGGGGTGTATCAATGTGCCCAAAGTATCAATGTACCCCAGTTCCCCCTACTATGTGAAATATTTTTGTGCCCCTGTAAATGCTATGTACTTCATATTATACATAGCTGTATCGTATAATTTATATTAAGCCTCAGCGACATACATAAATTTTTTATATATGAAATAAATTTATATATAATTTAAATATGTCGCACACAATTCCCTCCTTTACAATTATGTAATAGACTTCTTTTGTTTGGCCCTGTAAATGAATAATAACTATCTTTTCACAACATATTTTACAGAATGCATATTTTTATGCATTTCGCAAATGCATATAAATTTTAATATGTTTAAACAGGGAGTAACGTCTTTAAAATTCATTTTAAACGATTCTTTGATCTTACGAAATTTAAGTAAAGAAATAAAAATAAGCAAAAAAAAATAAAAAAAAATACGTGTGGCACTCGGGGACTGCCGCGGTAAAGCTATTGCATAGCATTTTTTATCAACTTATGCAATTGAAATTATTTAATTATTTTTTATTTATGCAATTTTTTTTGTCTTTGATATTAATTCAAGTTACACTTTTTGAGCGTGATGACAGATAACAAAAAAATTTTTTTCTTTTATTGAACTAATGAGAATTAGTTCAATAAAAGAAAAATCGTTTAAAATATTTTTATTATCTTACTAGTTAGGTTAATCAGGAATTTTTATCATTGAAATTATACGTTTATTGTAGCTGAAATAAAAAACATAAGTTTGAGACTTGATATTCTCAAAATATATGAAAAATACCGCGTCAATGTCTGCCGAAGTCTACCGAAGGATACCGTGTCGAAGTTTGCCAAACTGAAGCGACGTTAGCCGAAGTGTTGGGTTTTTTTTCTCGTTACGGATTTTCTAGATTCTTTCGCCGCGCTCAAAGACCGCGATAAAAGCTATGCAATACCTTAATAAATTACCAAACAAAATTTGGCCGCGCTACAAAAATTAGATCGCTAGTTATAAGCATTTTAAATTTTCCGAACCTCACTGTGGGGGTCTCTTGTAACCAAAAATTAACACTGTCTCATAATAAATTACCAAACAAAATTTGGCCGCATTACGAAAATTAGATAGCGAGATATAAGCATTTTAAATTTTTCGACCATCACCATGGGAGATCTCCTGTCACCAAAAATTAACAATGTCTCATAATAAATAATCAAACAAAATTTGGCCGCGCTACGAAAATTGATCGCGAGTTATAAGCATTTTAAATTTTTCTACCCTCAACGTGAGGGGGGGTCACCTGTAACCAAAAGTAACACTGTCTCATAATAAATTACCAAACAAAATTTGGCCGCGCTACGAAAATTAGATCGCGAGTTATAAGCATTTTAAATTTTTCGACCATCACCATGGGGGGGGGGGGGGATCTTCTGTCACCAAAAATTAACACTGTCTCATAATAAATTAACAAACAAAATTTAACCGCGCTACGAAAATTAGATCGCGAGTTATAAGCATTTTAAATTTTTCGACCCTCCCCATGGGGGATCTACTGTCACTAAAAATTAACACTGTCTCATAATAAATTACCAAAGAGAATTTGGCCGCGCTACGAATATTAGATCGCGAGATATAAGCATTTTAACTTTTTCGACCCTCACCGTGGGGGGGTTCTTCTGTCACCAAAAATTAACACTGTTTCATAATATATCACCAAACAAAATTTGGCCGCGCTACGAAAATTAGATCGCGAGTTATAAGCATTTAAAATTTTTCGACCCTGAACGTGGGGGGTCACCTCTCACCAAAAGTAACACTGTCTCATAATAAATTACCAAACAAAGTTTGGCCGCGCTACGAAAATTGATCGCGAGTTATAAGCATTTAAAATTTTTCGACCCTGAACGTGGGGGGGGGTCACCTGTCACCAAAAGTAACACTGTCTCATAATAAATTACCAAACGAAGTTTGGCCGCGCTACGAAAATTGATCGCGAGTTATAAGCATTTTAAATTTTTCGACCCTCAACGTGGGGGGGGGGGTCACCTGTCACCAAAAGTGACACTGTCTCATAATAAATTACCAAACAAAATTTGGCCGCGCTACGAAAATTAGATCTCGAGTTATAAGCATTTTAAATTTTTCGACCCTCACCATGGGGGATCTCCTGTCACCAAATGTAACAACGTCTCATAATAAATTTCTAAACAAAATTTGGCCGCGCTACGAAAACTGATCTCGAGTTATAAGCATTTTAAATTTTTCGACCCTCACCGTGGGGGGTCTCCTGTCACCAAAAGTAACACTGTCTCATAATAAATTGCCAAACGAAATTTGGCCGCACTACAAAAATTAGATCGCGAGTTATAAGCATTTTAACTTTTTCGACCCTCACCGTGGGGGTTCACCTGTCACCAAAAGTAACACTGTCTCATAATAAATTACCAAACAAAATTTGGCCGCGCTACGAAAATTAAATCGCGAGTTATAAGCATTTTAAATTTTTCCAACCCTCCAAATGCGGGATCTCCTGTCACTAAAAATTAACACTGTCTCATAATAAATTACCAAACAAAATTTGGCCGCGCTACGAAAACTGATATCGAGTTATAAGCATTTTAAATTTTTCGACCCTCACCGTGGGGGGTCTTCTGTCACCAAAAATTAGCACTCTCTCATAATTAATTACCAAACAAAATTTGGCCGCGATACGAAAAGTAGATCGCCAGTTATAAGCATTTTAAATTTTTCGACCCTCTTCGTGGGGGGGTCTCCCGTCACCAAAAATTAAAAATGTCTCACAATAAATCATCAAACAAATTTTGGCAGCGCTACGAGAATTAGATCGCGAGTTATAAGCATTTTAAATTTTTCGACCCTCAACGTGGGGGGTCACCTGTCATCAAAAGTAACACTGTCTCATAATAAATTGCCAAACGAAATTTGGCCGCACTACAAAAATTAGATCGCGAGTTATAAGCATTTTAACTATTTCGACCCTCACCGTGGGGGTTCACCTGTCACCAAAAGTAACAACGTCTCAAAATAAATTTCTAAACAAAATTTGGCCGCGCTACGAAAACTGATCTCGAGTTATAAGCATTTTAAATTTTTCGACCCTCACCGTGGGGGGTCTCCTGTCACCAAAAGTAACACTGTCTCATAATAAATTGCCAAACGAAATTTGGCCGCACTACAAAAATTAGATCGCGAGTTATAAGCATTTTAACTTTTTCGACCCTTACCGTGAGGGTTCACCTGTCACCAAAAGTAACACTGTCTCATAATAAATAACCAAACAAAATTTGGCCGCGCTACGAAAATTGATCGCGAGTTATAAGCATTTTAAATTTTTCTTCCCTCAACGTGGGGGGGGGGGTCTTCTGTCACCAAAAATTAACACTGTCTCATAATAAATTAACAAATAAAATTTAACCGAGCTACGAAAATTAGATCGCGAGTTATAAGTATTTTAAATTTTTCGACCCTCCCCATGGGGGATCTACTGTCACTAAAAATTAACACTGTCTCATAATAAATTACCAAAGAGAATTTGGCCGCGCTACGAATATTAGATCGCGAGATATAAGCATTTTAACTTTTTCGACCCTCACCGTGAGGGGGGGGGTCTTCTGTCACCAAAAATTAACACTGTTTCATAATAAATCACCAAACAAAATTTGGCCGCGATACGAAAATTAGATCGCGAGTTATAAGCATTTAAATTTTTTCGACCCTGAACGTGGGGCGTCACCTGTCACCAAAAGTAACACTGTCTCATAATAAATTACCAAACAAAATTTGGCCGCGCTACGAAAATTAGGTCTCGAGTTATAAGCATTTTAATTTTTTCGACCCTCACCATGGGGGATCTCCTGAAACCAAATGTAACACTGTCTCATAATAAATTTCTAAACAAAATTTGGCCGCGCTACGAAAACTGATCTCGAGTTATAAGCATTTTAAATTTTTCGACCCTCACCGTGGGGGGTCTCCTGTCACCAAAAATTAGCACTCTGTCATAATAAATTACCAAACAAAATTTGGCCGCGCTACGAAAATTAGATCGCGAGTTTTAAGCATTTTAAATTTTTCTACCCTCACCGTGGAGGGTCTCCTGTCACCAAAAGTAACACTGTCTGATAGTAAATTACCAAACAAAATTTGGCCGCACTACGAAAATTAGATCGCGAGTTATAAGCATTTTAAATTTTTCGACCCTCCCCATGCGGGATCTCCTGTCACTAAAAATTAACACTGTCTCATAATAAATTACCAAACAAAATTTGGCCGCGCTACGAAAACTGATATCGAGTTATAAGCATTTTAAATTTTTCGACCCTCACCGTGGGGGGTCTTCTGTCACCAAAAATTAGCACTCTCTCATAATTAATTACCAAACAAAATTTGGCCGCGATACGAAAAGTAGATCGCCAGTTATAAGCATTTTAAATTTTTCGACCCTCTTCGTGGGGGGGTCTCCCGTCACCAAAAATTAACACTGTCTCACAATAAATCATCAAACAAATTTTGGCAGCGCTACGAGAATTAGATCGCGAGTTATAAGCATTTTACATTTTTCGACCCTCAACGTGGGGGGTCACCTGTCATCAAAAGTAACACTATCTCATAACAAATTACCAAACAAAATTTGGCCGCGCTGCGAAAATTAGATCGCGAGTTAAAAGCATTTTAAATTTTTCGACCCTCACCGTGGGGGTTCACCTGTCACCAAAAGTAACACTGTCTCATAATAAATTACCAAACAATATTTGGCTGCGCTACGAAAAATAGATCGCGAGTTATAAGCATTTTAAATTTTTCGACCCTCAACGTGGGGGGTCACCTGTCATCAAAAGTAACACTGTCTCATAACAAATTACCAAACAAAATTTGGCCGCGCTGCGAAAATTAGATCGCGAGTTATAAGCATTTTAAATTTTTCGACCCTCAACGTGGGGGGTCACCTGTCATCAAAAGTAACACTGTCTCATAACAAATTACCAAACAAAATTTGGCCGCGCTGCGAAAATTAGATCGCGAGTTATAAGCATTTTAAATTTTTCGACCCTCACCGTGGGGGGGTCTCCTGTCACCAAAAGTAACACTGTCTCATAATAAATTGCCAAACGAAATTTGGCCGCACTACAAAAATTAGATCGCGAGTTAAAAGCATTTTAACTTTTTCGACCCTTACCGTGGGGGTTCACCTGTCACCAAAAGTAACACTGTCTCATAATAAAAAACCAAACAAAATTTGGCCGCGCTACGAAAATTGATCGCGAGTTATAAGCATTTTAAATTTTTCTACCATCAACGTGGGGGGAGGGTCACCTGTAACCAAAAGTAGCACTGTCTCATAATAAATTACCAAACAAAATTTGGCCGCGCTACGAAAATTAGATCGCGAGTTATAAGCATTTTAAATTTTTCGACCATCACCATGGGGGGGGGGGTCTTCTGTCACCAAAAATTAACACTGTCTCATAATAAATTAACAGATAAAATTTAACCGCGCTACGAAAATTAGATCGCGAGTTATAAGTATTTTAAATTTTTTGACCCTCCCCATGGGGATCTACTGTCACTAAAAATTAACACTGTCTCATAATAAATTACCAAAGAGAATTTGGCCGCGCTACGAATATTAGATCGCGAGATATAAGCATTTTAAATTTTTCGACCCTCACCGTGGGGGGGGGTCATCTGTCACCAAAAATTAACACTGTTTCATAATTAATCACCAAACAAAATTTGGCCGCGCTACGAAAATTAGATCGCGAGTTACAAGCATTTAAAATTTTTCGACCCTGAACGTGGGGGGGGGGGCGTCACCTGTCACCAAAAGTAACACTGTCTCATAATAAATTACCAAACAAAATTTGGCCGCGCTACGAAAATTAGGTCTCGAGTTATAAGCATTTTAAATTTTTCGACCCTCACCATGTGGGATCTCCTTTCACCAAATGTAACACTGTCTCATAATAAATTTCTAAACAAAATTTGGCCGCGCTACGAAAACTGATCTCGAGTTATAAGCATTTTAAATTTTTTGACCCTCACCGTGGGGGGTCTCCTGTCACCAAAAATTAGCACTCTGTCATAATAAATTACCAAACAAAATTTGGCCGCGCTACGAAAATTAGATCGCGAGTTTTAAGCATTTTAAATTTTTCTACCCTCACCGTGGAGGGTCTCCTGTCACCAAAAGTAACACTGTCTGATAGTAAATTACCAAACAAAATTTGGCCGCACTACGAAAATTAGATCGCGAGTTATAAGCATTTTAAATTTTTCGACCCTCCCCATGCGGGATCTCCTGTCACTAAAAATTAACACTGTCTCATAATAAATTACCAAACAAAATTTGGCCGCGCTACGAAAACTGATATCGAGTTATAAGCATTTTAAATTTTTCGACCCTCACCGTGGGGGGTCTCCCGTCACCAAAAATTAGCACTGTCTCTCAATAAATCATCAAACAAATTTTGGCAGCGCTACGAGAATTAGATCGCGAGTTATAAGCATTTTAAATTTTTCGACCCTCAACGTGGGGGGTCACCTGTCATCAAAAGTAACACTATCTCATAACAAATTACCAAACAAAATTTGGCCGCGCTGCGAAAATTAGATCGCGAGTTATAAGCATTTTAAATTTTTCGACCCTCACCGTGGGGGGTCTCCTGTCACCAAAAGTAACACTGTCTCATAATAAATTGCCAAACGAAATTTGGCCGCACTACAAAAATTAGATCGCGAGTTATAAGCATTTTAAATTTTTCGACCCTCACCGTGGGGGTTCACCTGTCACCAAAAGTAACACTGTCTCATAATAAATTACCAAACAAAATTTGGTTGCGCTACGAAAAATAGATCGCGAGTTATAAGCACTTTAAATTTTTCGACCCTCACCATGGGGTATTTCCTGTCACCAAAAATTATCACTGTCTCATAATAAATTACCAAACAAAATTTGGCCACGCTACGAAAATTAGATCGCGAGTTATAAGCATTTTAAATTTTTCGACCCTCACCATGGGGGGGGGGGGTGTCTCCTGTCACCAAAAATTAACACTCTCTCATAATAAATTATCAAACAAATTTTGGCCGCGCTACGAAAATTAGATCGCGAGTTATAAGCATTTTAAATTTTTCGACCCTCAACGTGGGGGGTCACCTGTCACCAAAAGCTACATTATCCTACCTTATTTTATCTTAAGATGATTCTTTTCTATACACATTCTATCAGGAATTTTTATTATTGAAACTATAGATTTATAGTAACTGAAATAGGAAATATAAGTTTGAGACTTGATATCCTCTAAATATCTGAAAAATACCGCGTCAATGTCTGCCGAAGTCTACCGAATGATAACATGCCGAAGTCTGCCGAGGTTAAACGACGTTAGCGAGTGTTAGGTTTTTTCGTTACGGATGTGTTAGGATTTTTCGCGTTACGGAATTTTTGGATTCGGTCGCCGCGCTCAAAGCCCGCGATAAAAGCTATGCAATAGCTTAAAAAAACAAATAAATAAATTAAGTAATGAAAAAAAAAATAAGAAAAAAATAAGCAAAAATAAATAAATAAATAAATAAAAATAAAAACAAGTAAAGAAAAAATTAATTTCAAAAATTAGTTGAGAAAAAATCAAGTTAAGAAAATGATCTAAAATTTAATCTTTGTGAGATTTGCTTAATTTTTTTTCTTATCTTATTTTTTTTCTTTTTTACTTTTTATGGGTTTTTTTAATCTAAACTTAAATTTCAGAAAAACTATGCAAGGACTTTTATCCTTTCTTCCAAGCATGCATTTTCCATAATATTTTTAGAAAACAAGCATATGTTGCCATAAAACTAAGGATTTTCATTGTTCATTCTTCCATGCAATTGTTAACAAGTAAGAAAAATCATGCATTAAGCATAGATTATGGAACATTTTCCAACACTTCCTGAAATCTTTAACAAAACTTTGTTTTTTAGAGAAATAAGATGCTACTGTCCATAGACAAATAAGTATTCCAATACTTTTGATCAGCCCTGTATTTTATCCGTCGATCGATATGTGTATACTATATAATAGGAAAATTTAGTTTAGTAAGAAAATGTCTAATTGGTAAAATTTCTCTTTCAGCATTTTATTCCTATAGATACAAAATACTTGAATACTTTTGTTCAGCCCTAGTAATTTACCTAGTATCTTTATTACATGCCAGTATTTTGTCAAAATTTAATTTAAACAAAACACTCTTAAAACTACTCAAACCAAATTTACAGAAATTATCATTAATGTGTGATTATGTAGCTAATTCTTTGTGTGACCCTGTGTATCATCTTATAAATATTCTATAAACATTTATTAGTAAACTGAAAGCAGCTCCACGTAAAAATGCATAACTTATTTAAAAAACACCTTTAAGTTAATTACCCTCACATTCAGTAATCTTTATGAGCTCTTTTGTGTAAACCTGTATATAAACTATAACATTTATACACACCTATAATTTGCAGACATTTAGTAAAACTTAAAAACGCATATCATAATTCAAAATGTATTTCATCCATCCATCAGCTATCATCGATAATATTCGGATAAGAATATAAGATTTGAAATATTTTGAGTGTCCCTGTAAATGCTATACACTTCATATTATGCGTTAAATAGTAAGTCTCAGCGACGTATATCAATTTTATGATACTTGAAATCATTTAACATAGTTAAAATATGCCGAAAACAATTCCCCTTTTTTATTATAGTGTAATGGAATTCTTTTGAGTTGTCCTGTAAATGAATAGTAACTATTATTTTAACTGCATATTCTACAGAAAGCATATTTTTGTGCCCTTTGCAAATCCATGCAAATTTCAATATGTTTGACAGGATGTAACATCTTTAAAATTCATTTCAAACGATTTTTTCCCATAGGCCGTAATGTATCGGAAAAATTTTGACTATCTCTGTAAATAAACTAATCATACTAGGAACTTCACTTTCAATAGGGTTCGTGCTAGGGTAAAAATCAATAACACATAAAAATTTCATAGTAATCCGAGTCTATTTACGGGAATTAGAGCGCGGACAGGCAACCAGACTGTTAGACAAACCGAATGCATAAACACTTTTCAACTTTGTTGGAGTTTTAAAAAAGCTTTAAGGCGATTTAAAAGTTTTAGGTGTAATACAGCGCTCCCAATCAGCCTATTACTGTATGTTTAAGAACTCAAGCATATTCAAGCAATACAAACATTTTCCTGTCTGTCAAAAGTATTCAAGCCTAACAAATTTTTTGATTCATGCAAAGAAAAAAAAAACCCAAGTTTTCTTCGAATGTTGAAAACATTTATAAATATTTTTCAAGTTAAATAATTTCTTCGAGTTATTTTTATGTTTTTTAAAAACTTTCAAACTAAATAAAGGTGTCGTCTAGTTGCAAAAACGGCCAATTCCTCAAAATTGTAAATAGGGCATTTTCTATTGTTTTTAGATTCTAAGTAAACATTTCTACCATGTAGAAACAATAAACCAGGCCAAAACAAGTGAAATCCATGTGTTATATGCGTTTGAAAATCACGGTGTGCTGTAAAATCGGTCAAAACCTTCAGTCGGTGAGTTTCAAAACTGACTATCTCCATATCCGCAGCCAGAGGCTTCTGATCCTCCATACGATAACCTCTCATATGTAACTGCTATCCCTTTGTTCATAATAATTAATTAGTAATAATTTAGTTTGTATTTTCTCCAAATATGGGAAAGTTTGCGGAAAGAAGCGTCTCCTAATCATTCAAAAAAGAGGTAATGTGAGTTTACGACGTGGTAAAGAAACAAACCTAAAATTTAAAAGGTATCTTACACCTTGTGATAACCAGGGGCGAATTGTGACGCTTTAAGCCAAAATACTTCCCTGAGCCCCCTCCTGCTCTTCATAAAACTGTAAGTGAATTTTTTCTGAAAATTTTAAGATTTTTTTTAATATATTTAATTAATTTATGAAATATTCGTCAATTTAATTTTCTTTTAGTAAATTCTAGCAATCCGAGGCTTGTAAATTAGAAATAAATTGTCTTATGTTACAATTAAAATATGAGATTTTTTTTATTGGTGAATTGAAAAGTAGAAAAAAGGGTTTTAAATGGAATTGTCTTAAATTCACGTTTTATTTAATGTTTTTGGCTAAAATTTTTAAATTTTTCTTATTTCTTTATATTAAAATCCATTAAAGTTCTTAATTTTGCTCCCCTACCCATCATACGCCATAGCCTAAGTTGGCCTTATGATTGATCCTCCTCTGGTGATAACATGATGATACATAATTAATTGATGTTTTAATAGTATCATAGTTAGCAAGTTTTGATTAATTAACCACAATGACGTTTTTAATATGCCTATGATGCCAATGGTGATTCAGAAACCTATAACGACGTGTTTATTTAAGTTTTATTTATTTATTTATTTTTACAATTCCAGTGATTTCTCAGCATCTTTAAGCTCTTGATTCATGAATTGCGCCATTTGTGCTACATTTCAATAATTTCTGCTATATTTTTTTTGCAGGTACTGTGCTACTGGTAATCAAACAAATACTAGCTGTGGACACTCTTCAAAAGCTTACTAAGATCTTTTCTTCTCAATGCGTCATTTATTAAATTAAAATTTTGCTATACAAAACATTCATGTGTATTTGCTGTCCCTAAAATTTCAATGTCACATAAAAGTTAGCGATAGTTAATTTCTGGTTTGTTTCAAAACCGACTAACTCTAAAGTAGGTTGAAAAGGTGGCTAAATCCAATCCAAAGCAGAAACTGAAACAACCTTCTCCTTTTATGTACCCGTGCCATTTTATTTCGTATTTTCAAATAAACTACGCTAATGACTATAAACTAAAGAGTTTTGGTTCTAATCTGATTTTGGCTAAGTGTGGCAAAAAATCAGATTTTTCTCTGAACATTATTTTTGGGGGGATGGCCAGTTTTGCACCTAGACGACATAATTTTTCGATAGATGCAAATATTTTTCAAGTCAAATAATTTCTTCAAATAATTTTCATGTCTTTCAAAATTTTTCAAGTCAGAAAGGCATTATTTCACAAATGCAAATTGTACTTTATTAAAATAACTTGAAAATACAAAAAAAAAAAAAAAAAAAAAAAAAACATGGTTTAAGAGAATGAAGCTAAATTGACTTTCTCTCTAAGAGAAAATAATATCTTCTAACATTCCTTCACGAAAAATGCAAAGATTCCTGATCCAGCGTGTATTGTCACCTGGCAATAGTTTTATTTACCATGTTTAGCTTAGCGAAAACTTTCATAGAAAACACTTAACGGAAATTTAGGAAATACAATTGAAATACAGACATCCCTTTTTTTAAACAAGCATTGTTTCGAAAATACATCTTTAACCGCTTTGTGACGAGAGTCTTTTACTGAATTTTTAATCTTTTGTCGCCTTTTTTTTAAAGCAGAAATTTTCGCCTTATTGAATTGCAAAAATACTCGGCAAAATTTACAAAAAATTTTACTTGTGAGATTAATCAAAGACTTTGAGCACTTTAAGTGGCACGTCTACTGGTCGTTCGTCTCTAAAGGGTTAAATTCTTTGAAATATTTTCCAACATGCAAAAAGAGAAAAAAAAAAAAAAAAAAAAAAAAAAAAAACACAATTTTAAAGTCTAAATGATTGATTCTTAGTATTTTCGCTTTCAAATGAAAATTAAGTAATTTTTAAGATCTATGAAGTTTAAATAATAAAAAAATAATAATGATGAATAATACATTATTATAAAAACCAATTAATAGTCTAATTACAATTAAAAATTGTTCAGTATATATATCTCAGTAATTAAAAATAATCATGTACTTATAGTAATTAACGAAAATGCACTTACTAGAACAGGTGATTTTTACAGCGTTGCTTCTTGTTTAATTGATAAAAAATCCGCCAACCTTATTTTTCCTATTTTTAGCACTTTCCAACAAAGTTGAAAGGTGCTTATGCATTCGGTTTGTCTGGCCGGATGGCCGTCTGTCCGTCTGTCCGCGCTCTAACTCCCGTAAATATACTCGGATTGCTATGAAATTTTTATACGTTATTGAGGTTTATACTAGCACGAACCCTATTGAAAATTAAGTATCTACCATGATTAGTTTATCTAGAGAGAGAATCAAAAGTTTCCCATTACATTGCGGCCTATGGGGAAAAATCGTTAATATACTCGGATTGCCATGAAATTTTAGGACGTTATTAACGTTTACCCTAGCACATGTCCTATTGAAAATGAAGTTTCTACCATGATTAGTTTATCTACAGGGCGAATCAAAAATTTCCCATTACATTACGGCCTATGGGGAAGAATCGTTAATATACTCGGATTGCCATGAAATTTTAGGACGTTATTGAGGTTTACACTAGCACGAACCCTACGGAAAATGAAGTATCTACCACGATTAGTTTATCTACAGAGAGAATCAAAAGTTTCTCATTACATTACGGCCTATGGGGAAAAATCGTTAATATACTCGGATTGCCATGAAATTTTAGGACGTTATTGACGTTTACCCTAGCACGAACCCTATTGAAAATGACGTTTCTATTATGATTAGTTTATCTACAGGGCGAATCAAAAGTTTTCCATTACATTACGGCCCCAGGGGAAAAATCGTGAATACACTCGGATTGCCATGAAATTTTAGTACGTTATTGACGTTTACCCTAGCACAAGTCCTATTGAAAATGAAGTTTCTACCATGATTAGTTTATCTACAGGGCGAATCAAAAGTTTCCTATTACATTACGGCCTATGGGGAAAATCGTTTCAAAGGAATTTTAAAGATGTTACGCCCTGTCAAACATATTAAAATATGCATTCTATAAAATATAAGGTGGAAAATGTAGCTATTATTCATTTACAGGGCCACACAAAAGAATTCCATTAGATAATGGTAAAAGAGGAAATTGTGTGTGACATATTTTAAATATATTAAGCTTTTTCATGTATAGTAAAACTGATATATGTCACTGAAGCTTAATATAACTTATACGCTACTGTCTTGCATAATATGAAGTACATAGCATTTACAGGGCCATACAAAAGATTTCAAATTATAGTATGTCCCTGTAAATAGTATATTTTTACCGAAGTACCGTCCCACATAGCATGCATGTTCACAGTGACGTCACAGTGACGTCACTGTGAGTCACTGTGGTCACGTCACATCTGTGACCAAAATGCCACCCCTCAGTGACGTCACATTGTGACTGAAATGTGACCTTCTTAGAATTTATTATTAATTTTATTATTAGTTATTTATTTATTATTCTTTTTATTTCTATAACTCCCCTCCCCTCCCGCTCCTTTTTTTTAAGAAGATACTATGTATGTTTGCGTTTGATACAAGTAATGGTAATGATTAAAAAAAAATTATATTACCATTAAAGCTATTATTTTTACTTTATTAAAACCTAAACAATGTTTTATCCAATAATATCTAATTATGAATTTTATTATTATTATTTAACAATTTGCTTTAACTTGAATTGTTTTGAAACTAATAAAAATAAAAAGTAAAAATACACTTAAAAAAAGACATTCTCATAAAACTATTCGTATTTAACTTCCGAAGCTGTTGCGCAGAAAAAGAAAAAACTAAACGGTCATGCGCATAGGAAATGAAAATCGTTTGCAAACGAAAGAATAAATAAACGTAAACAGAAATATTTTAAATTGATGATAGACGCAAGAAGTTAGTTGGCTGGAATTTATGGCAGTTGTGAGTAGTTGCATATTGACACGGATTTAACAATTTAAAGAAGAATGTCCACTACAGGCCTTCCAAGCGGCAAAATATAAGTCCGAGAAAATTAATGGGGCTTTGACTGTTAAAATAATTTGGTCTTTGCCACTTTAATTATTATCGGATTTAGTTAGTGCAGCAAGAATAACTAGAACGAATGACTTCGATGGAAAAAAGGTATGGAAAATATTATTTTTAATGGTTGCTTTTTTATTATTATTGTTCTGAGAACGATTTTAATTACATTGTCAAAAACATGCTATAAAACATCAATGCTTCATTAACTTAATAAAGTCTAATGCATTCATTTCTTATTTTGTTGTCATAAAGAACTTGATTTTTAATAATTTGGATTAGGTTGTTACAGGTAGTGATTTTAATTGCATTCTAATCTGCGTTGTTTCCTTTTTTAAAATATCTGGTTAAAATAATATGTTTCCATAAACATAAAATCATATGATAGTAAATTATAATAAATCGATAATATAATTATTAAACATTTAAAGATAATTATATTTTGTAATAAAGAAGCTTTTTTATGGAATAAAATTATTTACAAACATCCTTTTTTAATTTTTGTATTAAGTAATCTTCTGAAACATTTCATAATTTTATTTAAAAAAATTGTATCTGCTCAGAAGAGGAATTTATAAGAGAACGAGAAGAACTATTAAAAGAAATCGTAGATGTTTGATATTAAAAAAAACAATTATGTTAATGATTGTTTAATGTATTTTTCAACTTGTGAAATGTTATAAAATTTCTGAATGGATAGTCATCGTGGGTGAAAACGTTTCAGTTCTAAATATTCTTATTGGAATGTTTTCAGAAAGAACTAGAAGTTTGGATGAAAATTTGGAAGTTACGCAATCGATAAGAATTTAAACATGATTGAATTTAAAACAAATGACGCAAATACTTGAGCGGTATGAAGCTAAAAAGTAATAACTGTATTTTATTATTAACTTTTCATTTCAGAAACTTTTATTATTTCCTTTCCTGAATAATTTTACAGAGGTAAATTTCAGAATATCCATTATATGTAGTATAAGTGAACATCGTGATTAAAGTGGGTATTATAAATACTCTCTAATACTATAAATAAAATATTAATAAATATGATTAACGTATTTGTTGTTCTAATTTATGTTTATCGTCGGAATTTTTATTAGATAGATGTGTCTGTGATGGATAGCCTTGCAGTAATGGATAGCCCCTTAATGTTTTTTGTTTATTAATATACTAATAATAACTACTTATAAATATTTAGCTTTAATTTTTTCCATAATTACTCTTTGCATGTTTTAATAATATTTTAATATTCATAGAAGACAGTATATGAAGACAGTTTGTGATTATTTTTTTATTTGTGACAAATTTGTCACTTACTTTGTGACGGTAACAGCATTACTAATGTTGTGAAGTCACACTGGCACACAAATATACAGTTATGAACATTGTTATGTAGTGTAAAATCACATCTATAATTTTATTATACTTTGGCAATACATCTCAATTAAAACTTGGGAGCTGCTATAAAAAGTATGTACCAAAAGAAAGTTACCGAATCAAAATGCCATGCAAACTTTAATCTTTGTTACATATTTTTTTTTCTGTGGCAATAAATGAGAATATTTAAGACAACTGAATATTCGATCTATTAAAATTATTTCAAATTTAGCAATTTGTTTTTCTAATAAGCATTAAAATTATCAAAGAAACACTTCCTTTAAGGTGCAACACTAGTCATAGAAAAAGACCCGGATGATAATATAAAGTCCGTGGCAGCGTTCTTTTCAAATATCTCGCTCACATTTTAATATTTTTACATGATTTTTTTGCATAGCATAGCTGAAGACGATCTATAAGCGGCCTAGTTTTTACTTTTTTGATTTTGGTTTCAGTTTAAAAAAAAATATTTAAATTTCAAAACCGGTTTAAACCGGTACTGATATTGAAACTATCAAAATATAAAATATATGCAAGTAAAATCGAAAAAGTAAAAACTAGGCCCGTAGTAGATCGTCCTCAGCTTCCTATGCAAAAAACATGCAAAAATATTAAAATTTGAGCGAGATATTTGAAAAGAACGCTGCCACGGACTTTATATTATCATCCGGCTCTTTTTCTGTGACTAGTGTTGCATCTTTAAGGAAGTGTTTCTTTGATAATTTTAATGCTTATTAGAATAAAAAATTGCTAAATTTGAAATAATTGTGATAGATCGAATATTCAATTGTCTTAAATATTTTTATTTATTGCAACAGAAAAAAAATGTATCAAAGATTAAAGTCTGCATGGCATTACATTTTGATCCAGTAACTTTCTCTTCGAACATTCTTTTTATAGCAGCTCCCAAGTTTTAATTGAGATGTATCGCCAAAGTATAATAAAATTATTGATGTAAGTGATTTTACACTAAATAACATTGTTCATAACTGTATAATTGTGTCCCAGTATGACTTCGTAACATTGACAATGCTGCTACCGTCACAAAGTTAGTGACAAAATTTGTCACAAATCAAAATATAATCGCAAACTGTCTTCACAACCTTGTCACTATCATCACAGAATAGTCACAGTTTTAATGACAATTTTGTCACAAATGACACATTTTTCACATTTTGGTCACATCGTGACGTCACAAAGTGGTCACAATGTGACGTCACAAACGAGCTCTAAAACGGCCATAACGACTTCACATTTGAGTCACTGTGACTTCACATCGACGTCACGTGACGTCACATCGACGTCACGTGACGTCACATCGACGGTCACAAAGTCACAATGTGACTTCACTACGACGTCACCGTGACGTCACCATGTCTTACGGGGTATATGTGTCCGATGATGGCTGATGGAGGGGTGAAATGCATTTTAATTATGATATTCGCGTTTATATTTCCCTAAATATATGCACATTATATGGTGTGTATAAATGTTATAGTTGATACAGGGCTATCCAAAAGAGCTCACCAACGTTACTGAATATGAGCGTAAATTATTTAAACGTGGTTCTTCAATAAGCTATGCATTTTTACGCTGAGCTGCATTCAATTTACTGAGAAATGTTTGCAGAATATAGATAAAGAGATATACAGGGCCACGTAAAGAATTCGGTACATGGACGCCTATGAATGATGATTTATGAGAATGTGATTTCAGTTGTTTTAAAAGTGTTTTAGTTTACAATAAATTTAACCTAATGCTGACGTGTAATAAAGGTACAATGTAAACTACAGGGCTGAACAAAAGTATTCAAGTATGTTTCCATCTAATAGTATGAATTGCTGAAAAGAAATTTCAAGCTACTGGGTATTTTCTTGCTAAGCTAAATTTTCCCATTATATGAACTGACATATGAAATACAGAACTGTTTTAATGTACTGGAATACATATTTGGGTATATTTGGCTATACACTATTATTTCCCTGAATAACAAAGTTTTGTTAAAGATTTCATTAAGTGTTGGAAAGTGCTTCATAATCTATGCTTAACGCATGATTTTTCTTACTTGTTTGTTAGTATTGGAAGAAGTCTATGAAGACGTGGCTTTAAATATTTTGAATTTTACTCTTTCTAGTAAATCGTATAAATAAAAATATTGAATCCAATTATATTAAATGAGAAGAAAAAAGATCTTTGACCTAATCTTCTTGTGAAATTTTACCTTTGATTAGAAGTATTACCGGATATGAAATTGTAAAAAACATGTATTTTTCTTCTAATTTAAGTATGTATAATAGCAATAAAATACGTTCACTTCATTTCGAAGAAAAGTTTCTTTAATAAGAAATTAAAAATACTTAAAATAGGCATATTTCATTCTCACAAAGCTAATCGCATGGGGATGAGCAGCGTATGAAAAATAGTTAATTTTTTACAAGTAATTTATATAAGCAAGTATTCATCAAGTCAAATGTCCACTGATTCAAATGTTAGAGTTTCGAAAAAAATCAAATGCTAAAAAGTAATTTGTCTGGCTTGTAATAAAAGTAAAGCGTGGAAGATTATTAATATGTGACTTTAAAAAAAATTAAAATTCGAAGTATTTTTACTCATAAAAATATATAAATATTCAGGGTAATTATAATTAAAATTGCGATTTCAAAAATCGATAATTTGAAAACTACTGGTCAAAATGGTTTGATATTTTACCAGAGGCTATGTAATGTGATGTAGGGGAGACCGGGGTTAGTTGTGCCAGGGGCAAGTTGTGCCATCGAGCTTCCTGAATGAGCTAGTAGTTGCAGCACCTGTCGCGTCATGTGAGTGAAGAAGTTGATTGTCTCAATGTGCTGCGTATTTTTTAAAGTATAGCGTTAATTGTTAATCAGAGAACACTCACCAACAAAAATCACCAACATTTCGGAAACTAAGGAATAAAGTTCAAAATGGCGTAACGCGGGGCTAGTTGTGACGAAATCTAAGAGGCACGTTGTGACAGTGTCACTACATTGCCCAACATAATTTTTAATGGAGGTTTTTATATTTCAGGAAAAATGGTGCAAAATTACAAGAGGCGTACTGAAAGAGCTATCTATCAGACATAAGAGCGTTAAAAGACCAGGAAAGATAGTGAAAAACAATTAGTAAATATGTAACTGTTAATAAACCAAGCGCTTCAGGAATAACTTTAATCAATGATGGTGAGATTGCAGGACCGTCTTCAGAAGTAAGAAATCTCATTGAATTAGATGATTCTATGACAACTGATAATAGCAATATGTCAGTGGTAAGCCTTAGAGAAAAAAGACCCGGGCCTAAAGCAGGACCTCAAAAAGTCAAGTGATCTATTCTTAAAAGTTTGAAATCTGCCATTCTAACAAGCACACCTGTATAAAGAAAATTCGAGCAGAACAAAAACAAAAGAACGCAGAAAATAAACTGAAGAAGAAAAGCAAAAAAAAGAATCTGTATCGAAAGGCCAAGCAGTGCATATAAAAGAATTACACCTAGGTTATTGAAAAAAAAGGTAGACGCAAATATTGGATAGATTATAGAATATCTTATGTCTAGTTTGCTTGGAGCAATATAAACTTTCTAGACACGGAGAAGACTGGGTGCAATGCATGACATGTCAAATGTACCAAAAATGAACCTTATCATATTTGTATTAATTGAAAATCAGACGCTAAAACAAGCGATGACAACGACTGATTAAAAATGCAAGTATAAAACTACACGTTGCAGTAGACTTCCGAGTCAAAAGATCAATATGGCCAAAGATTAGTGTTGGCTTACTTTTTATTTCTTTCCTGATTAAGACAGTTTTTTTATTGCTAAGTGTCTCTAAAAGCATCTTTATAAAGGATTAAGACTTCACAAGTGTTAACAATTTAATTATTTTATTAACTATTTAACCATTGTATTAAGAACGTTATAAACGAATAAATTTTTCTTTCTCGATTTAACATGTCCCATTTAATCGCCTTTCTTAGATTATTTGTATATGTTATAATGTACTTGTATGTGGCATTTATGTGTTACAATATACCCCAAGCATGTCACAATTTGCCCCGTACCGGGGATTAGTAGTGACAAATTTCGAAGTTACGCAGCATTAATTTTGTGTTATGAAAAACGTTAATAGTTTTAATAGATGTTTTATAAATATGTTACGCAAGACTTACTCTAATGATATGATACACTAAATGCTTCGTTTCAGTTCAAATCTTACGGCTAATATAAAAAATGTCGAAAATGTCACTACTAGCCCCGGTATCCCCTATGTATAAATGTGAGGCTAGGAAATTTTGTTTCGCGAAGAAAAACAATAATTTTAAAATTTGTCGATAGATGACATTGTTATGTTCACATTGTCTGAAGATATTAAATTAGTAAAATGTGACTTTCACACCGTAGACATAGTTACCATAAAAATGAAGAGCACTAGCTCTTTTTCTGAATGCTTCATCATGAATCTAATTATGAGGGATCGTGCTCTGCATTTGAAGTTTTTTTATAAGAAAAATGAATGTGCACTTACAGCTATTAGGAAGTTTCGTATATTAAAATCCATAAAAAGGGATTCATTAACCACAAATGGTCTGCAAAAATTGTTTTCTAAATTCGAGGAGACCCGTTAATTTCACGTTAAATGGGGTAGAGGAAAGAAACTAGTTTCAGATGTGGTAGCGAAAGATGTGGCCACAATATTACAAAAACAAACTAATCGGTATATTGGAATCAGCAGTGCATGGGAAACTGACCGAATTTTGGATATGTCGAACATAACGGTAATGCTTAAAATCCAACGGAACATCTTGTGCTATTATCTGCACAATGTGAAACAAATGCAGGAGATGCTACCTGCTGACTTGGAAGCACGTCAATCTTTTGCAAAACAATTTCTTGCTTTGAAGGAAGTGGACAGCGGATGGCCATGGAACATACTGAAGTTCTGTCGAAGCCCACTTTCATTTCCAAGGTTCTGTCAATGTGAAAATTTGTAGGATATGGGAGAACGAGAATCCGTCCCAGCTACAACCATTACCTCTTCAATCTAAAAAGTTCACTGTGGGATGCGGAATAACGCTAACGTTTATTGTCGGAATTTCTTCGAAGATATCACACTTGCGGGTCCCGTTACCGGCATCGTTACTGGCAAGCAATATGAAGCACTTTTCAGTTATCATGCCTTTACGGCACTTGAGCAGCATCAGTGTGTGAATCACACATTATTCATGCAAGATGACTCTCCTCCGCACATTGCTACTCCTGCGAAGCAGCTAATAAGTGCTAATATCCGAGATGATAGGACCATAATTCGCTTTTTTCGAACAACGGGGCCGCAGCGTTCTTCGGACTTAAACCCATGAAATTTCTGGCTTTCGGGGTTCCTGAAGAATGTTGTTTACAGCGGACGGATTCAGAATCTAGCCGATTTAAAGGCAATCATCACACACCACACCATTGCATCAGTACAGATATCCTCCGATCTGTTGTTGATCCTGCCGTTATGCGCTTCCAATTAGTAGCGTAACAAGATGGAAGATATATCGAAGAATTCAATCCTTAATGATCAGTGTGGGTGTTTTTTTCCCATAAAGATCTTTCTTGTTCATTATTGCTGTTGTATCTGAATACGTATTCTTGTCTTTTCGCTGATGAATTTTTAGAAAATCCCTGAAATCTATTAAATCCTTTTGGCTAACAACACTCTTGTGTTTAATGAATTTAGTTTAATATATATACAGAGTGTCCAGCAAATAACATCCTGATTTCAAAATTAAATTTCTTAAAAACAAAGATCGATAGTAATATGCGGTAAACGGTTTTTTCATTATCTAAACTGTAAAAATCTTATACAGAAATTTCAAACAGTGAATATTTTGAAAAAATTGCATTCTGATTGCATAGAATGCTTCGATTTGACATTTTTCTTGCTTTAGATTGCTGCCAGAGAATGTGTTTTTCGGCTTAAAGGGCCATATTTCATAGTTTTTTCAAATTAAATTTTTGAAATTTCGAAATTTCAAAAATTTAATTATTTACATATATTTATCTTTAACATTTTTTAATTTTTTAAAAACATTATTTCCCTAAATTTGGTGGCAACACTATCAAAATCTCTCCAATAATTCCAAACATGGTAAAACTATGTCTCTCACTCATTAAAAAACTCCTTCTCTGACATACCTAAAAAAGAAAATTTATAAAGAGAAATTTTCAATCATCTGAAAAATAAAATTAAGTGACGAAAAAAAATTCAACTTTTCTCATTTCCAAAAATAATATATCAAAATAAGTAGCTCTAAAATTTAAACATGAAAGCATATTCATGTAAAAAAGCAATGGGGCCTACGTGGCTCAATGGTTTGGGTGATAGGCTAAAAATAAGAAGTCAATGATCATATGTTTGTAGATTCGAAATCTGCGAGTAAGCAGTTAACGGAATAATGTAGCAAGTTGATGTTTGATTAAATTATCCAAGAACCTCTAAAAACTTTTAATTAAACAATAAATGTGATTGTTCTCATTTATAATCAATAGCAAATTATAACATTCAGTGTTATCCCGGTCCGATATCTCCAATGGGAATACTTTATACCCAATAATAATTTATACCTAAAGACATCAATCGTGATGTGTAATTAATTATTTTTTTAAATGAAGGTATTTTTACTTTGCGAATTTGTATTTTTAAGTGAAGTCTTCTTAATCTTCAATAGCAATCAAACATCATATCAAATTGTTAGATCATTTAAACAGAGAGACAAGTTTTCTATTACATTATGGTGCGCTCTTTATTATATACTATATATATTAGTAATTTCAATAATATTTCTTAAGTATTCAAAGAATGCACTTTTAATCCTTCCTGTCGGGATTTTAATTCTGGATGAGCATTCCTGTTTTCCCATTGTCTGAAGAAATTTTATTTAATGAAGCTTCTTACAAGGTATCAAGTTGATTTTATGAAGTTCTATTTATAATTTTCTTTTTCGTTTTAAACAAAATCATTAAAACCAAAAAATAATGGAGTCAATGAAGACCCAAAATGGTACTAACAGAGGTAAGACCATTCTTGTAAGATGTCCAGGATGACTATGAAAATAATAAAATTCCTTTATTAAGGGAAATTTTTTTAAATATTTTTTTATTTTCAGATACATTCTCAAAAGAAAGCATGAAACTCGCTGATATAATGCTTGAAGAGATGTATCAGCAGTTGTGCTTTTATTTTTCGCTCTTGTAAACAATTTTATTAATACGACCATTATTTTCATTCTTGTTCTCTTGCTTAGAGAAATTTCATTTAAAATGTCCACTTCAATAATGTTTTTTGCAATGTATTCTGCTTGTATCACAAAATGTCAAGCACAGCACATTATAGTTTATGAATAAGATAATATTGCCAATATCTCATCTGCAAGGGAAAAGTGCTAATATTTCTACAAGCAGACAAACTTTCATATTTCAGAGTATTTTACAAACCTCTATTTCTAGCCACCCTGATATAGTTTACGAATACATGCATCCATATAGTTACATGGATACAGACATCTTTGAGATGAATAGCAACCGGATCAATTGTGTGTTGGGAACTACTGTAAAAACATTGATTACTTTTCATTTAGCAAACCTTGAAATTGCTGCTGAATTTTGTAATCATACTTAAAGGTCTATGAATTTATATACCTTTGAGTTTTTTATTATTTTTTTTAAATATAAAATTTCACTTCAATTTGAGAAATAAGAATGACCCACCTGTCCACCCCAACCCCCTATAGATTAATAAGCTCGAAACCCATTTCAATACTTCATCACCCTGGGCCGAATCCTTCCTATTTTTCAGTGTATTTTGACTTTTAAATTTGTCCAATATCTTTTTTTCCAATTCCTCTAGAGTATTGGATATTTGATCAAATGTAGGGTCATGGACTGCATTTCATAAAAATAATATTTGATTTACATATTTCTATGCAAGAACAGACTTTAAAAAATTATTATAAAGTGCAAAAATATTGTACTGTATATATATGGCATCTAACCTTCCCCCCCCCCCCCAATGGCTGAAACTTTGAAGATCTAGATTACCTTGGTATAACAACTAAAAGGACAGACCCATTTTTGTTGGAGGTTCATAGGCAATATTGCATTATTAAGAAATAAAATCACATTTGGGCACTGGACTCATTTTGATAAAAAATGACATTTAGCAATCTAAAATTATCTTGCAATTAAAGTAAAATCAAAGATAAAACAAATTATTTTTTGTCTTTTGAATGTAGACTAGAATAAATCATGGTAAAAAGGAATAAAAGTAATGATTTTTTCTAGAACAGCAATTACCGAAAAATCAATTTAGTTTTTGAACATAAAAAAGAAAATATTTTTTTAAAATTTGATAAAAAGTAATGTAAATTTTAAAATATTCCATAAGTAAATTCATTCAATTAAATATCTTTTTGAATGACCCTGGACAATTTTTA